>JAOYMR010000003.1:1162541-1176651 GCA_025802075.1 Tenebrosternarchus preto
ACTGTCTGATTTGATAACAATTACTGCATCTAGAGTCTGTGTACTGTCTGATTTGATAAGGTGCGTATACTCTTTTGTACATTCTTTTAACCCTTTGTGAATTCAGCCATCAGTCACTCAGCACTAAATTTTAATTGTTAATGTGATAATCCGTCTGACTTAATCGTCTGATAAACAGGTGACCACAACTGATGAGAATTAACATCTTAAAACCCCTAATACTCAAACTCTCTCAGTGCGGGGCCGGAGCAGTGTGGGACAGGAGAAGCTCGGGGCAGTAGAAGCTCGGAGCAGTAGAATCTTGGGGCAGTAGAAGCTCGGGGCAGGAGAAGCGCGGAGCACGTTCTCTGTAAGCCACTCAGCAGTATGGACTGATAATGTATCACTGGACAGCTGAAGGAGTCTGTTCTTCCTCCTCAAAAAGCAATCCCAAGAATCCTGGGAAGCGCCCCCGTTAATCGCTGGAAAGTCGTTTTAACCGCATGAATTAATAATGTGGCAACAGAGGAGAGAAAAATTGGCTGCCCCATTATCGTAAACACAACTTTAATATTTGATGACTTGGATCTTTTTTTTAAGTGGTGATGGTCAGAGGTCAGTCACAGAAATATTCCACGGTAACTGAGGAGGGGGGGAACATAACGGAGATGACAGGAAACCTACATGAGTAATGAAGACGAACAGCAGAACACAGGGACTTGGGAGACGCAGTGGACTTCATACTCTTACCTGACGCTCCGCTCGTTAGTAGTATTATTTACTATTTGTTTCTCTTTTTTATGATGAGGCCCAGTTTATTGAAAACTAAACAGCACACAGAACCCCCCCCCCCCTTTTCCCCAAAGTAAAATAATGGTCAAATGATTTTAACTGGTAGAGAATGTTTGTAATAATTCATTATAACAACTTGTGATGGAGCTTGTGTTAAAGCCACTGTTAGTTATGTGTTACGTAGTTTAATTACAGGCAGTGAGTTTGGGCATTTTTAACTGAATTCTAAAGTAATGGTTTAGGACTAGCTGTTTGTGGATTGTAGAGGTCTGAACACTATTTGTATTAGGAAGACTATAAATGTATCAGTACATCCTCATGTACAGTAGTTTGATTAATGTTCATTTTCTGTAGATATGTCTGCTCTGTGTAAAACATATCAAGGTCAGTAATATTAAACATGTCATTTTAATTAGTTGTTGATGATGGTTATCATATATTAGGTTTAGAGACCTGTGCAAAGTTAAAATGATTATCAGTTAAAATACCCCAACATAGATGTGACAAAAATATTTTCAAGACACATGAAGGTAAATGCAAGGGTGTGGCTGGCAATATAAGGGCGTGGCTGGTAATTTAAGGGCGTGGCTGACAATATAAGGGCGTGGCTGGCAGTATAAGGGCGTGGCTGGTAACTTTTCACTCATCAACATGCATTAATTACTCCCCATTTCTGACGTGTCGAAACACCAGTGTGTTTTGCATGAGCTGAGTCAAAGGCGGCCCCGCGTTGTGGATGCAGACCTGTGGGGACAACAGCAGGAACACGGAAACTCACGTAACCTGTACACCCTGCTCCTGTAGCTCTGCGTCGCCTCCCCCGTCTGGAGGGCCACGCCTCCCAGCCTGTGCTGAAGCCACGCCTCCCAGCCTGTTTCTCGCCCAAGTGGACAACCATATACAGACAATGTTGATTTTGGCCATTGCCTAAATGTTTATTAAGTAGTTTTATGTTGTTAAGTAAATACATTTGTGCTTTGAACATCTGCTGATGAACTGGCATCGATGTTTATCTTATTCTTCAAAATCACATTTACAGCTACAGTATTATTTTTTTAACTGTTAGACAAACTTCTTATTGCTTATCAATAACTGCCTCAGACAGGTTCAAACATTGATACACTGTGGAAATTCACTAAATCTCAAACATCAGCCTTGAATAACTGAAAAACCCCTTTAAAAAATAATACTGTACTGTCTGAACTATGTTCGTATTTTCAGCTGAACGTGTAGACAAATCCCTACCCTAATTTAAAACGTGTGTGTCCGCAAAAAATATATCCTCATAAAGTTTGACATGCTCATATAACCTGTTTAAATGAAGCTGTGTCTGTTTATTTATTTTAGGCAGAAGTGGTTTTCTCCTTGGTACTAAACTATAGTTTTTGCGGAATAGCTGGTCGGTTCATATTTGTAACTGCATGTAGCAGCATTTATGAACCATATTGATCAGTCCTGTTCAGAAACAGCTGGAAGGTTTACAACAGCTGACCAGTCAGATTCACACTGTTAGTAGATTTTTACTGTTTCAGACGTTGTGTTTCTCTTTTATTTTCATTTAAAACCATTGCAGTCTTAGAATGAATGATTTGTTGTAAGTGAAATAATATCTTACACAGGGCTGTGATACAGCGGTTTTATATGGGCTGTAACTCTTCTCGTGTTTTAACTCTGTACTTTGGCAGCAGTCAAGATCATTTGTTTGACTTAATCTTAATTTAATCTTTGGCTCTGGCAGTTTTGTATTCTGTTTCCTTTTTTTTTAAGTAATGATTTTTTTTTTTGAGAAGCACCAGAGTGTGTTTCTATTGGCTGGCAGAGCTCTTGTGAAGCTGCTGTTACAGGTAAAAATGTATTAACATCTCACGCGTTGGGCATCTCAAATGCTACAGTTTTCGCACTGTATATGATTTCTGAGTGGCCGTCACAACTGACAGCCCGACCTGAAGAATTTTCATCCACCGGCGAGACGTTTTTTTTTCTACAGCTCGTGCATGACTTCTTCCTGTCTGGCCCCGTTTAACTCTTTCACCGCCGTGTGTTGTGTGCCCCCTCTCTCCACAGCATGTCTGTTCAGGTACAACGGCCTCTCCCTCATCTACCTCATCTACCTCCTCCTCATCCCGCTGTTCCCAGAGCCCTCCATCACCACCATGCAGGGTAAGAGCCACACCCACCTCACTGCCGCCGCTTCGCACGCGGCTAAGGCTGTGACTGAATCGGTCTCGTCTCGTCTCACCTCGGCTTGGCTCAGCTCCTGCCGTCTGTTAGCCCTGCTGCCGATGAGACGAAGGGTTGGGCTTGAAAATGTAACGAAAAATGTAACAAACCATTAACTTAAATACTGAAACTGAAATACTTAAATACTGAAAATGAAATATTGAAAGTGTTCCTCAAAGATATAAATGGCCGATATAAAAGGCTTTAGTTTTAGTTAGATTTACTTAACTGACAGCAGTTAACATGCTTGTCCCTTAGACATGTAGTCTATATAACTATCATGAAAGAGGCGATACATTTATTTAAAGATAAATTCATTTTCTGATTTTTTTTCCCCGCTTCATGTCTGGCCCTCTCTGTTGCCACGTCCACCCTATTCATGACATCAGCCGTCCAGCCGTGTTTGTACACAATCCTACCTACATTTCCACTCTATGAATCATTTATGCAAGCAGCTTAAGCCTGAGGATTTGACAGTGTGTTGTAGTCCTGCTAAAGATTCAGAGCTCATTAAAGTGTAATTGAAAGAGACTTCCAGAGGTGAGTGACGTCCAGACATGTGTGTTTTTTGAGACGGGCGTGTTTCCACGCCACGGCCGCTCTGGGGAGGGCGGAGGGGTGTCGTTTGAGAGGCGTGCTGGTGAGAGTGGCCAGAGGAAGCTCGGGGACGTCACTACTGTTGCATCTCCTGGAGCTGGGAGTGAAAGCACGAGTACACAGGCCACTGAAGTGGACCACTTACATCCTCATTAATAGTTAAAGAGGCCTGCCCTGCCTGCAGAAGAAGAGCACTCAGGCATCTGTGCTCCTTAATGCTACGCGCTACGAAGGCTCACGTAGCTGTGAATTACCTGTAGATGCTGTAGAGCGCGTTCTGTAGATTCACACCAATGATGGTCGCACTCACTAACAAAAAAGAGAGAAATAGAGAGAGAAATAGAGAGAGTCAGAGACAAACACACACCTGCAAACTGAGGCAGCTCAGATGTTCAGTGTGTACTCTGCATTAGTAACCGTCTACCTCTGTTAGTAAACTACCAACTACATTAGTAAACTTCTAACTGCATAAATAAACAACTACGTACATGAGTAAGCTAGTAATTATATTAGTAAACTCTGCATTAGTAGACTACTGAATACATTAGTTACATAACTAGGGTAATGCCTGTCATATTCAAGAGGTTGTGTGAAGCCAGTTTTAGAGTGTGTATTTTTGTGTACCTCACAGGTTTTTAAAAAAAATGTGAAACAGCACCACAAACTAACACACACACACACACACACACTTGCATGCACACATGCTAACACACCACATTCAGACTGCAGACAGACTGTTTGCTCAGCATTCAAACCAATTTGAGCACTGTTGAGTGACAGCACTCAAAACTGGCACAAACGTTTGACTTTTTCGGCTCCAGGTTGTATTCCATAACCCTTACAAAAGTAGCGTCGTCACGCACCGTGTGCCGTTAATGGCTTTCCCGGGTCCCTTTAGCGTGTCTGGGTTTGTTTTGGGGGTGTTTTTAGGTGACATTTTCAAGCGGTCGTCTCTCGCAGCGCACAAAGCTGGTGGGAGGATGTGACGGAGATGAAGCTGATACAAGAGGAACAGGTGTTGGTCCTGCAGACCTAGTCGAAGTTCTGGATGAAATTTAACGGACAGCCAAAACGCCTCTGTTTAGTCTGAGACTAGCCCAGAAGATCAGTCCATCAAACTGTTTTCCTCTTGTAGCAGTTAAAGATTCTTTAATATTTATACATTGCTCAGTATATTGGTATTTGGTAAAAGCCAAGTATAGACAGGGAAGAACACAGCTGTTATTTGTCTGTGTCACTTCTGTTAGTCAGTTCAGTGTGCATAAATATATTTAACTATACATATATTTCAGATATGATTTTCTTTTTTCAGTTTTTGTGCCTTGGAGTTGAAGCTTAAAATGTTGTAGATGGCACTGGATCCTCCGATGTGTGTGAGATGCGGAGGTGTTTTTCTCTGTGATGTTCAGAGAAATGGTTAGATGGAGTGAGTTGCTCTGTAGGCTGTGACAGAAGGCAGGCGTGTCTGTAGCGTCTCTCTCACCCAGGCGATGAGACGGCTTTGCCCCAGGACAGAGCAGAAGAATACGTGCAGGGCCTATAGCGAATGAACACAAACTAGCACATTCATAAGCAAACACACACACACACACACATGCATGCATAGCACACAGTGCATGATACATGGCAGAGTTTAGTCATGGTGATGCACAGACACTTACAGATAAGAGGACAATATCTGCCTGTACACAGGAACCACACATGCAAGAGTTTTATTTATTTACTTTTTGTTACTATTGTTTTAACCAGCTTCTTTCGCACATTGTTGAGTATGAATCACTAAAACTATCCATTCATTGGCATCTTACGCTTGTATTTCTTTTCATAGTGTTTTCATAACTCTTTCATTGGTCAGTGAGGGGCACTAGAATATTTAAAGCAGGATTTGTCAGTGTAAACACATCAATGTACAATTTAATTTAACTTTATTCTGGATGCCCTTTGTGATTCATTCTGAACTGCAGAGTTAATTTTGTATTATAAGACAATCAGTGGTTTTGGCTTTGGTTATTACCTCAAATGAGAACAGAACAGAATAGAATAGAATAGAATAGAATAGAACCCAGTCAAACCATGTGACTGTCCAGCTGTGTGATCAGTTTTAAACTGCAGTTAAATACTATAACATTTACTTGCTTAGTTATTGATTGTTGCACTGAGGAATGTGGAACGTACAACAAAACATGCTATATGCATTCTATTCTATTCTATTCTATTCTATTCTATTCTATTCTATTCTGCTCTATTCTATTCTGTTCTATTCTATTATATTCTATTCTACTGTATTCTATTCTCATTTCAGGTTTTCTGCTTGAGTGGGTGGCAGGGAGAAAATAGAAAATCCATAAGAATTTGTATGAATAGTAAAGTACAAGAGTATATTGTTGGATAATTAAGGCAGATTACATTAATTATATGTAGATTACATTAATTGAAGCTGTATTGTGTTTTTAACATTGAGATGTATACACATTAAAATGATATAGATATGCTGAAAAAAAGTTCATTTGAACTTGCAAATCTCTAAACAGATGCACACATCTGCTCTGCATCACTGTTACCACAGCAACTGTTACCGTCTTCTCAAGCCAACCATCGCAACTGCCCCTGTTCAAAAGCCTAAACTTCTTTTGACCTGTAGTTTGCAAATGGAGTTACAAATGAACTCTTGCTTCCCTGCTGTGTTAATACACAGACACTCACTAACCATCACGTAATCGTGACAGAGATATGGTAGAGCTATCTTGATGTTTGCGTGAATTTTGTATAAATGTAGTGAAGTACATAAAGTTCCTGAAGAAACAGGACGTTTCTGACAGATGTCCTTCATCAGCTGTGCAAGCAAAGTGCTTCATACTGAATTACTGATGCATGTTGTTGTATCTCCTCCAGGCCACACGGGGCGCTTGCTGAAGTCTCTGTGCTTCACCAGTGCGACCTTCCTCCTGATCCACGTCATCTACCAAATAACTGTCAACAGCCTGCTGGCAGCAAAAACCATCAATGCTGCTTTCAACTGTGAGTCCACCTTTCAGTTCCTTGTCTGTTTGTGGGTGGAACTACAAGTCAGGGTCCAGTTTACTAAAAGCACAGCAGTGTTTAAGAGCACAAATATCATTTGCCGTTGAAGCTACACACAGATTCTGAGGCAACCTGTTCACAGGATTAATATATTACTTAAGCAATAATAATTCATTAAAGCATTAATAGGTGAAAGCAGGCTGGTAAAAATATCAGTGCTTTAGTATAGCATTAAGATTGATGAGATCAGAAAAAGAGACCTTGGATGTGAGTGCTTACACAAAATCACTAAAAAATACTTGAAAAAATTATGACACTTTTCTCACACTTTTACAGCTGTATGTGTTCTTTGATCTTGGGTAAGAGCAGGAAATGCATTCTGTATGATGCTGTGTTGCCATGGTACCCTTCCTTCTTGGTTCTTTCGTTGCCTTGACAAACAAGCCCATTAATACATTCTTCTAGTAACCACAATGGAAACGTGGGAGAGCAGTTGCTTGGGCAGTGTTTGTCTGAACAATGAAAGGAACAGATCTCAAGATAGTTCGTTTCATTCTGACACACACATGAAGGCACGAGCAAATACACACATACATACACACATACACACACACACACACACACACACACACATACATCCACACCCATGTACACACACAACCACACCCATGTACATACATACACACCCACACCATTGTCCACACATCCACACCCTTGTACACATACATAAACACACAGACATCCACAAACATATTCACACCCTTGCACACACACACATCTACACCCATTCACATACACATACACACACACACACAAACACAAACACACCCAGAATTGCACACATATACATGCAAACACACAGCATCCACACCCATGTACACACACACACACACACATACCCATTCACACACATACACCCCATGCACACGCATATATATACACACTCACACACACACACATACACACACACACAAACACCCACCGTGCTTTATCACACCTGACCATGAGCTCTTTCATTAAAGCCCCAGTAATCCAGTTATGTCTGCTTCTTCAGTTTCATGCCATGCACTGCAGCACTGTGCTGACCACAGTCATTCTGAGCCGCGCTTTACAAGTGTGAGTTACTGCTGGCCAAGACAGACACCTACCACAGCGCACACAGGATCAGCCGAGATAGAGAAAAGGTCATCAGGGTCGGACAGGACACCATCAAATACCAATGAAGAAAATAATCCCTTTTTAAAAGTAATGATCTTTATCACTGAGGCATAAAGCTTTATGGCAAACCCAGTAAAAAGAAAGGAAAGAAAGGGTAATGTTAAAAGAAAAGAGAAGCTAGCGCTAAGAACATTGTGCAGATTGACGTCTGTGGAAGAGTCTGCATGGTGATTCGTTTAATGGAGTGAAAACACCACAGAGGTACTGAAATTAGAACCTGCCGTATAGTTAAAGTAACATATAAGTTAATCTTCAGAAAAACAGTTTTATGACCAAGTCTTATCAAGAGCCTCGAAACAAAAAAAAAGACTGGATGCTAAATAAGTATGACGGTGGACAGTCTTCACAGGCACCAAGGATGCTGGGAAACCAGGTGTAGGTCACCTTGCTGGTGGTGAGAGAGAGGAAGTTTTGGCCCTTCTTGGGTTTATTGTTCACCAAGGATGGAGGAGGTGGAGGGGTGACAACTGTCATCAGATCAGGTCCAGATGTTGTGAAGGTTCATATCTAGGCAAAATCATTTCCTTTTATGGCTTCTCCAGCAATGGTCAGAGCCTGACTAGACGTTTTCTATTTACAGCCTCTTTGCTCAGCAGAGCATCAGGGGCTGAGCTCCACACTGCAGATACTCACACACACCCAGAAACAGAGACGCTGCTTAAATGAAGTGCCTTTCCAGGTCTTTTTGCCCCCTTTACAGAAACTGTAACCCTCTGAAGTTGCAGTCATCACTGGCAATAACAAAAAAAGCACGTTGTAACATTATAGTAAATGTTTCTCATTCCTAGATGATAGAAGCAGAGGGAATGTGATCCTTTCAGTTAATAGCGTATTTGGGCTTATGTTTGAAACAGGATGTATTTTATTACAATGGGAGTTTGATCAGAAGCTGTTGGTGTGTGTTAGTCTTGTTTGATAAGAAGCTGTTGGTTTGTGTGTGTATGTATGTGCATGTTTGTGTGTGTGCATGTCTGTGTGTGTGTGTGTGTGTGTTTAGTCTTGTCTGCTGGTAAAAAGAACCCTGACTGCATGTTCAGTACTTTTTCTCACTTTTCTTTATGAACAAAAAAAAAGATCGATTGTGACACGTGAAAGTAACTGCGTGTAACATGTAAATGCAGTTACATTTTGTTAATGCAATGAAGTTTTGAGCTATTCGTTGTTATAATAATAAATAGCTATTTTTGGATATATGTATATTATTACTCAAGTTATTATTGTATTATTTTAATCCAGTTTTTATCATGTCGTTCCTTTTGTTGTCCCAGCCGTCCTCAACATGCTTGCACACACTTAATCTAAATCGAACAGTTCAGTGTGATGTAACTGTGAGCTTGACACTGATGCTGTGATGCTCCATTAATAGCTTCGTAGAATGCTGAACTCTCTGACAGAGTGTAATTACGTGAAGCTTCACTTGAAGGAAAGGATTTCAGACCACAGAAATGGCTCAGGGGCTTTAACAGTGCCCAAGATACAAAAGCCAATCCAACATCAAATTACACAGGTAATTTACCAACAAAACGGACAGACATATTGATTAGTGATTGTTGTAAGCACTCCATCTTTCTGAAGTGCTGCACCGCTCTGCTTGACACTTTAATACCATTCAGCCAAGGACCAGCCATAATCCAGCTATAGTCCAGCCATAATCCAGCCATAGTCCAATCATTGTACATCTGTACTGCAGCCATTGTGAAAATGTAATCCAGTCATAGTCCAGCCATAATCCACTCACTCATAGCCCATCAGTAATCCAGTTTTAGTACAGTCATAGTTCAGACATAATTTAGCCATAATCCAGCCATAATCCTGCTATAATCCAGCCGTACTCCAGACATAATCCATCTTTTACAGATTGCAAAGACTTTTATTTTGTGTGCTGTGTTTTTTTCCCCCACCAGGTTCAGGTTGGGAGAAGTCTATACGACAGATAGGATTTGAGAGGTAAGAAATGAACCATTTGACTGAGTTATGACTCTCTGGATTACACATACATGTTCACACCCCCTGAGACCTGTCATCTCCTCAAGTGGAAATGTTGAAGCATATTTACAAATCCACGGCATCATCCTCCAGCCTTAAACACTGCAGGGTTTATCGTTGTCTCTGACTCAATACGCTTGATTAACTTGATTCAACCATACACCAGTCCTAATGCCAACGGCACTGATAAGAGCTGGCTTTCCCAAAACCGCTGTAAAGCAAAGATCACCTTTAAATGTTAGCCTGCATGTTACACTGAACACTCCCTCTCTCTTTTGGGATGATGTGTAATGACTTGGTGTGTTAGAGCAGCATAAACATTAACCTCTTTGACCAGGATTATGACCCCCTGCATCTGAACCATTGAAGAAAGAGAATGGTTTATACTATAGCCAACCCCTTTAACCTACTGTCCAAGGTGAACTGCTTGGACCCTACTGCACTCTCTAGCTCTATAGCGCTCTCTAGCTGAATCTGTCTGCACTGCAGGACTGTTCACTCAGGTGCACTGTGAGGATGACTCTTGTCATCCAGTTCTGACCGAGCGGCATTTATACTCAATGAAAAGTTTTTCTAAGACCGGTGTGTCATGGTCTGTACCTGTAGGGCCAGAGCCTAGGTGATCTCTGCTCAGACACACCTACTAGCCAGTTAATTGGTGCATTTAAAATGAGTTAATGGAGCACTGTGGTGTTAAACCATGATCTGAGAAGGACAGGTGATCTGCTTAAATGCACCTGATTCAATGAATCACTCAGTTGCCATGTTTACCATGTGCGTCTCTAGGTGAGGCAGGTTTACAGGTGAGGCAGGTCTGTAAGTAAGGCAGATTTATAGGTGAGGCAGGTCTACAGGTGAGGCAGGTCTGCAGGTGAGGCACTGAGGTTCCAGTGAAGAATCAGGATGTGGTCTTTTCAGTAGATATCACTCACAGCAAACACCCAATGATTGCAAAGTGATTGACTGGCATTACTCTTTCATAGTCCTTTACACTCTTTTACACTCTTTTATAGTCGGTTGTTTTGAGTCTGAGATGTTTTGATATTTTTAAACTATTGAGCCGCCTGCCCATGTAGTACAGGCCCTCCACTTCTCCTGTTAGCAGGAAACAAACAGAGACAAACACCATTACAGGGCACTTACGCGTCTGTCCAGCCGTCTGCTCTTCACTCTCCACGGCTCCACCGTGAACCACCACCCCTCCCAGCCAGCAGCTTCTCCTGAAGCTGGCTAAACCCAATCACACATGACCTCTTCTCCACAGCCCCTCGTATTTCAGAGCCTACCTCCTACCTTGACACGCAGATGTGCTCGTGAGGTCTTGATCCCATTAGTTGCGGTTTTCCTAAGTGCGGGAACATCAGAACTGTGTCTCAGGGAAGGTTGTTTTGTTTTTTGTTTTTTTGGTCTTTCCCAACAGCACTGCAGACAGGAAGCTGATGGAAAGTAGCAGGAAGCTGAACTGTAAACTGTTTATGTCCATAATTGACCCGTTTCTCCAGCAAAGGCATTTAGCCGTGACATTACGGTGTGTGGCGATGCCTGTTTCATCCCTGTTAAACCTGGCTTGGACGTATGGAGGTGGGAGCAAACCAAGCCACAAAACTGACTTTGAACCATAGTCACTGGTGCTTTGAGAGGTGTGGGGTTTGAGGGGAGGGGGTGGGGTTTGAGAGGGGGTATGGGGGTGGGGAAAAAAAGACAGAGGCTTCGTTAAAGTCGTTTTTCCATCTACAGTAGTTACCGTGCACCAATGTCCACCCCATCTCCTTCTCCTTCCACACCCGGACACCACCCAAACCTCCACCACCCAAGTCTCTACCACCAAAACATCCACCACCCAAACCTCCAACACCCAAATCTTCACCATCAAAACCTCCACCAGCAGAATCTCTGCCACCAAAACCTTCACCACCCAAATCTCTACCACAAAAAACCTCCACCACCCGAATCTCTACCACCAAAACATCCACCACCCAAATCTCTACCACCTTGCACAGGCACTGCGTTTGAAAAACATGGGAGGGACAATTGCTCTTTGCAAATGGAGGTGCTCCATCGAGCTGTAAAGGGCAGCGTTAAGCACAGATGTAATCCCAGTGGATATTTCCTAGGCTTCTAGCCGGTCTGGAATCTAGCTGTGCAGTGCTGATTGGCTGCTGTTGCTCCACTCTACTGTTTACAAGACCAACTCCCTCAGTTGGCACTAGCATGCCATGGTCTCACCTACTGGCATTGCCTGCCTGAGGCAGCCACACTTTATAGCCTGTGAACAATTCGAAACACGTTTTCGTGTAACCAACGTGACAGGAAGGGTTGTTTATTGTAAACAGTTTTAATCGGATTCAGAGTGAGGTGTAGAGGTGAAAGATGCTTCACGGCACTGTAGTGAAAAGAAACTTTCTGTGGTAAAATTAACGGTTCTGATTTGAAACTAGCTAGTGAAGAAGTTCAGACTCAGTCACTTTGATGATGCTGTTCATTTCCTTCTTATCTGAATTCCTTTTTCCTTAGAAACAATTTGCATTAAATTTACATAATTTGCCTTTATTTTTTGCACTAGCTACCTTTAAGAAATCATAAAGTTCGTCATTAATAAACCATAAGTGGTGCTAACAAAGGCGTTCTGATCATTATTTTCAACGTTATCCAGTTTTCACAGTGTTTTTCCAGTACATTTATGGCATTTATCCAATGCAACTTACAATTGTGACTGAACATATCTTGAGCAGTTGAGGGTTAAGGGCTTTTGCTCAGGGGCCCAACAGTGGCAACTTGGCAGAGGTGGGGTTTGAACCAGCACCGATTACTACTCAAGTGCCTTAACCAGTGAGCTACCACCACCCCAGTAGCTGTGAGGTGGTGGACAATGTGTTGAGTATCCCTCACTGAGTCTGCAAACCACTGACAAGTTCCTCTTCACTGACTTGAAGCGCTCACTCAAACTGTGCATAAAAAAAAAAAAAACACCAGTGTTTCTTGAAGAAACACACCCTTACAGACATCATGATAAATCCCTGAAAAAAAAAAACATAAATAAAAAAAAAAAAAAGAAAAGACATCTTTCCTGCACAAAGTAGCACTTTAGAGAAAGATTTCACTTCACTGTGGACATTTTAGAGGAACCCAGTGTGGGTTTCATTAAGAGTATTTATGTTCTTTTAATATGGAGCAAAAGGCCGAGTTTATTGGACTGGGTGGAGGGGCAGAGGCACTGTGGCACATGCCGCAGGTTTGCACGACGCCCTAGCTGGAAAAAAAAAAAAAGAAAGAAAGAAAGAAGGAAAGTTATTTCCAGAAAGCCCTAAAGTTCCAAACAGTTTTGCTCACACAAGCTGCACAGATGCAGCCTGGGGTTTAGCTGATGTTGCTTAATGAACATAAACAACAGGTTGAAGTGTGAAGTGTGTGACATTAAGGTTTTGAGCTTGTTTTATTGGCACTTCTCCATAGGAACAGTGCTTAAAAGGTACTGTTCTCCATAGGAACAGTGCTTAAAAGGAGATTTCTTTTTTTAAAAAATAAATGCACACAGGCCATGCGAATAAACAATTATTTGGATTTACATAAAAAAAAAAATGTCCCAGATAATTCCATACATATATATTTGCTGTAACTGCTATGACATCATCCACTGGACTGTGTTATCCAAGCAGTGTCTCCTTGAGACTCAACTCAGTGTCTCCATGAAGCTCAGTGGCTCAGCTCACTGTCCTCTTCACGATCAGCGTTAGGGGGGCCGATGCAGGGAACGGCATCCGCGTGTTCCTCCCAGACATCGGCATGTTCATGGCAGGCCTGGGCACCTGGTTCCTGTGCAGAAGCATGGAGCAGAAGAGGCCAGCGGAGGAGATGGGCCAATACAATGAGGACTTTGAGACAGAGGAACAGGTGAGGTTCACAGCGTCTGTGCTACACTGCGCACATACACACGTGCACACTCACACACAGGAAGTGAGACGCTGCCGTACTGTTATTGCAGTTCA
Source organism: Tenebrosternarchus preto (assembly GCA_025802075.1). NCBI lineage: Eukaryota > Metazoa > Chordata > Actinopteri > Gymnotiformes > Apteronotidae > Tenebrosternarchus > Tenebrosternarchus preto. The sequence continues at coordinate 1,176,341 of JAOYMR010000003.1, forward strand.
GGGCATGAGACACTGTGTGACTGTCATTAGTGTGACATTGGGAACGTTTTTGAGTAGCAAAGGGGGCATTCCAGGAACTACAGATGAGAAAGTGATCCAGGAGTTACAGATGAGGGAGTGATCCAGGAGATACAGATGAAGGAGTGATCCAGGAACTACAGATGAGAAAGTGATCCAGGAGTTACAGATGAGGGAGTGATCCAGGAGATACAGATGAAGGAGTGATCCAGGAGTTACAGATGAGAAAGTGATCCAGGAGTTACAGATGAGGGAGTGATCCAGGAGATACAGATGAAGGAGTGATCCAGGAG
>JAOYMR010000003.1:1180331-1199353 GCA_025802075.1 Tenebrosternarchus preto
CTCTAGGTACGCTTCTGGGTCTGACCATAGCCATCAAGTACGGAGGAGCTGGACCATTCTTGGCTTTGTAGGCTAGCTTTGTAGGCAAATACTTTTGGCAATATAGTGTATATGCTGCTTTAAAAACACATACTGCTTTAAAGCAACAAGTGAAAATGTCTCCTGATCTTACATATAGCAGCAAAATGCTTTTGCTCATTTAGCTCTTAATGAACACAGTATCTCTTAATGAACATGCTACCTCTTAATGGTAAGAGGCTGTTGCATTCATAATACAGTTCAGCATTCAGTAATGCCCTGTTCGGAAAAGCACCATGTTATTCTGAATGCTGACTAGCTCAGCAGTGTCTGTGTTCTGGATGGGTTGCGAGCACCGGGGGCCCGTAGCACTATTTTGAATCAATACCTCCATAATAAATGATGCATGTGCCTGTGCACCACGCCCTGAAGCACAGTGCACTGATGTAGCATGGTGGTGCGGCTCCGTAACCTCTCGAAGAGGAAGCAGCCTACGTCTGTCAGCGTGTGGTTGGAGAAGTGGGACAGAGAACCCACTGCTGAACACCTGTTCTCGTCCACGGCCACAGTGAACTGTCCTCTGGAAGGGAGCTGTACTATAAAGTTTAGGATTCATACTAGCAGTTATTTTGGTCTGGCAATAATATGTTCTTTATATAATTCTCCTTTCTAAAGTTTTAGGTGTAAATAAAGGAAGCAAGCTAGTGCAGCATGCTAACAACACCATGGCCATGGGAGAGCTTTCCTAGTCAGCACACATCCTCTCCTAATGATCAATTTGTCATTTGCTCCAAATAAGAGTGTCTGCCAAATGCAATACATTTTTAATTTTATTTTGAAAAGCAATTCGAGGCTTGTATTATTACCGAACCCAGTCCACTGCCTTCCTGTTATGTAGTTCATTTTTACCAGACCTGTAAATAACAGTAGTCAGTATAGGGACTTGCCCACCTCTCAGTACTCAGTACTATGGGCTGATATGTTAACATTTTAAGGGTTAGGGTCATTGACATGTATAAATCTCCTCTATTTGACTAAAGATCTATATAAACATCCTGTATTTATAGGATAATTCTGCCCATGCGCACTACCTGTAATATACTCAGCATTGCTCTGATCGGACAGAACCGGTCTTTCCGGACACTCCCACACCTTCCCTGGTGCAGTTGTCCTTGTCTGTGTGGCTGGGCATTGATCTGGGGAGTGTTAGAACTCAGTCGCCTTGCAGCACCAGTCCATTATCTCTAAGTATAGCAGAGGTTCCTTGCACGACCCTGCAGCCTGTGACTGTTCATCTGGCCCAGGCTTCCGGGCTGTAAAGGCACTGTCATGGTGGTGGATCAACGAACGCGGCCCGCAAGTTTTATGAATGTCAGGAACATGTACATGCTGTGCAGTGAAATCCAAACGAGACCAAACGAATGAACAAACAAACAAATGAACAAGCAAACGAAGAAATGAACGAAGAAATGCACAAACGAAAGAACAAGCAAACGAACAGAGCGAACGATTTAATGCCGTACATTTTAACTTAGCGTCGTCTGTGTTAACCCAGGCGTGTATTGCAGGTGAGGACTGGGACTAGTGTGGGGGCATAAATTTTTGTCACTAGTTTACCGTAACAGTGGCTTAGTTTCCATGTAAATAAGGCAATTATTTGTTTTGATTTTTTTTTTTTGGGGGGGGGGTATGTGGCCTTTTTCTCAAAAGTTTGAGGCTTCCTGGAGATGTGCTGGTTTACTGACTCAGTGTGGGAGCAGGGAAGCCCACACAGTGAAGGCGTCACCTACGTGGTCTAATTGTGGCTGCTGACAGAGTTCTGGCCTTGGTCCACTCGGCTGTGGAGAGACAGTGTTGACAGACTTCACTTCCCACGTCACTTCCTCTTTGCCTTCACAATAGAGTCATGTGACAAGGCCATTCCCAGGTGCCGGAAGAAACCAAGCAGGAAGTGACAGCATCAGGGATTTGAAGCATGAGCAGCTAGGCTGATTTTACAAAACTTGCAAAAAAAAACATTTCACAAATCTCTCTTCATAAAAAATGTTTAAAAATGATGTGTGTAAATATCCTCTTGGAACAGACACACAATGGTATATATAAAACAATTTTTGGAAGTGGCTTAACTTAGTTGCCTGAAGTCAAAAGCAACTTTTAATTTGTATCAGACTGAGTTAGCAGAGGTAACCTTGCATAGCACGTGTGCTCATGGAAAATATGACCCAATAAATGGAAAATAAAATGTGTGTAGTGGCAGTTATGCAGTACTTCTCTTTATCTCAATTCCTGTGTTGATTTCTCTGTCTCTTTCCTTCTCCACAGAGTGTTTGGCATCTCCTCTTTACTGAAGACAGACTGCTCTTACACATGGAGAATTACTGTGAACTCGACGAAGTGGCAGCATTTCATGAATCCAGTCATGCTTCTGGTGCTTTACTACACACTGGCCACTCTGATCCGCCTCTGGCTGCAGGACCCCCTGATCACGGTTGTCATTTTGATTCATGATCTTTTTTATTTGTTTTTGGATTTGTAGCCTTGCGTGCCTCGGCTAACCCTAGCAGTAGCTGACATACGGCTTCTGGGCTTTTCATAGTCAAAAGCAGCGTAGTCCGGCCCGAGTAACAGACCATCTAGAACATTCAAGAATATTCTAGAAAGGTGTGCTAGATTAGTGGTGGAACCAAACTACAGAGTAATAGAGCTCTGTGACCAAGGTTGGGTCGCCCTGGAACATTATAATATTACTCATACTTTTAATCTGTATTTATCCTGTAGTGACAGGTGTGTTTGGATAAAAGGTGTGTTTGACTCGTGCTTGACTAGATGCAGGTGGATCGCGTACACTGGCACAAGTACACTGACATACAAGCATGCGTGTAACATATACGAGCACGCGTGTGTCTGACTTCTCAGAAGGCATAAGTTAGCATGATTTGTTCCTGCTGATGGCTGTACGGAAGCGCTATCAGTTCTGCAAGACCAGGGTTTGGCTGGCATCTATTTCAATTTCCATTCAATTTAAATGAACAAAACACCCTCAGATGTTGGTATTAATGAAAATTTAACGTAGGCTTTAGGAAGGAAGGTGCGGTGAATCATCTCAGCACCTGTGCAGTTGTGCTGCGGGTTGTGTCATGCCTAATTACTGCCATCAGTCTCGTCTGAGTGACCCCCTCGGGCCGGAGGGGCATAGCAGCGCCCCCTCCTGTCACTTCTAAGACTACAGGTCTCTGCATGCCTTGTTTTTATGGAACGGTCAATAGCTCGTGTCCTTTAGAAATCCTGCATGTATGAGGACTTTATTGATCTGTGGGGTTTAGTGTTTCTCTGTTTGCAGTTTACAAAAACGCGAACGGTGGTCAGATCTGATTACGGTGTAAATCTTTGGGTGACAGTATCGGAAAGACATTCCGGAAAGCAGTCAATATTAATACTATTGATATCAGTGTTGTTATTGAATATGCTTTGTGTTCATCTAGGAGGGTTATTTAAACAATGACCTCTGCTTGGCTGTTGTTTATTTAACGTTCTGTTAGAGTTTTACTCTTTGTAATTATTATTATTTCCTTTCCAAGACATGCAGTATTAGACTTTAAACATTAATTGGGCATCATTAATTAGAAACTCATTGTAAATAGTATTTCCTTTGCTTGTTTGTGGCGTTGTGTCGTAGGAGAGTGAGGAGGAGGAGGTGGAGAAAGAAACCAATGATCCCACCTTACCAGCCGAACGGCGGAGGCACCTGTGGTGGAGGGTTCGTCAGAGGACGGAGGAGAAGAATGTATGGAGCGGAACGCACTGTTTACACACACACACACACACACACATACACACACACACACACACACACACACGCTGTAGACTGCCATTAGGTGACCAGGCCAAGACTGAGCTTGAATTGAACCTCGATTTTCACGTGACCAGCCGCCATAGTTCGACTATAATTGAAGCTGCAAAATCGACGATACACTGAGGGAGCATTCCCAGACTCACTTGAGCTGACTTGTGAGAGGAAGTGTGTCAGTAGACAGGCTTCACGATCGGTCCAGGAGCTTCTCGGTAGCTCCAGACAGGAATCGTGAGTGGTGGCTGTGGGCTCGGGTCCAACCGTGCTCTGCTCGGCGCTGTTAAAAGCTTTTGGACGGGCCAGAGGAACTGAGTGGTGTGATCTCAACCCTCAGGAGGGCCGGGCCTCTTTGTTCCAGCTTAGCTCAGATGCTAGATAACAGAGTGACACCATTGTCTTTACTCTGCTGTTCAATACCTTCACCGCTATTTTCTTCTTCTTCCTCTTCCTCCTCTCTCTCTCTCTCTCTCTCTAGCTCTTGTCTACTCTGGATGGTTACAGCACCTCTGAGGTTAGAGCATGTTTGCGCTTTTCTCGTGTTATGTAAACCCTCGGTCATGTCTGCAGAAGGTGCACACCTGTGCGCTGGGATTCATCTGGTCCTCGCGTAACTTCTGCTCTGCTGTTCTTGCTCTGACATGCTTTTTGGTCCGATTTTGAGGATGTTAGAGGCCTGAGGTTTTAGAGTGGGCTTGGTGAATTCATAATTCACTTTTACCTAATAGACATATATAAACTATGTGTACTATATTTTCATATTAGCTACGATATTTGTGGTGAGTTTTTGCACCTGTTTGTGAAAGCATGAGAAGTTCAAATTAAGCTTCTTAGTTTCATTTCTAATTTCAGTATAGATTTGTAACCCCTGTAACCCCTTTGATTCCATACCATACTACATAGACAGTGTCCTGTCTCAGTCACAGTGGGTTTGCACACAATGCAATACAGTGCAAAATGGACTAAGCCTGCAGATGGTAATATTAGAATAACCCTATCAAGCATATGCTGTTGTAATATAAATAAGAAAATACTTTCTAAAAATGTCTGTTTCATTACTTTGCAGGGAATGGTGGTGAACACCAACGGGACATCCTTTGGCTATGTCACCACCCTAAATTCAGAGAATGGACCAGTCAGCTTAGACCTCTATTCCACTCCTAAATATAAAGTGGATCAAACCAGTAATATTGTGGGTGAGTCAAGACACCGTGACCACTATATTAAACATCATATTTAAACAATCCCTTTATAATCCTAATTTAAGAGGTTAATTTGGCCTAGATTGCTATCAGACACAGCCTTTAATAACATAAAAATGACCAGGATTGGTGTAATTATTCCTTTAATTAGATGATACGAGCCTATTCCTTTAACACCACGCTCATGGCTGTGTATGATGGTGGTGTATGTCATGGTGGTTCTGTTCCCGCAGACCGGAAGCATGGAGACGTGTACGAGGTGGTGGAGGTGCCTCCGGAGGAGGAGGATGAGGAGCAGGAGGAGGAGAAGAGCGCAGAAGAGCAGGAGGAGGAAGGCGGACCCCCCACCGCTCTGGTCAAAGTCTTCCGGTTCATCATGAAGCAAAGCTACGTCTGTGCTCTCATCGCTATGATGGTGAGAGAGTGAGAGGTCAAGAGAGAGAGAGAAAGAGAGACGGAGGGTGTTAGAGGAAGAAAGAATGAGAGAGAGGGAGAGGGAAAGGGGGGAGAGAGACAGAGAGAGAGGTGAGAAGGAAGGAGAGAAATAGAGGGAGAGAGCAAAAGACATAAGGAGAGAGAGAAAGAGAGAGAGAGTCCCACATTCTGGGGACTCGTCACAGACCTGGAAATATTCTACAGTAAAATAAGTAGTAAAACTGTACAAAACTAAAGCCACACGATCAAAAAACTCCTGCCAACATGGTCCCACACTAGAGAATCTTAGAAGGGTCCACTCATGAAGATTTAGTTCTCTCTCTCTCTCTCTCTCTCTCTCTCTCTCCTTATGTCTTTTGCTCTCTCCCTCTCTTTCTCTCCTACCTTCTCACCTCTCTCTGTCTCTCTCTCCCTCCCTTTCCCTCTCCCTCTCTCCCTCGCTCTCATTCTTTCTCTCTCTCTCTCTTTCTCTCCCTCCATCACCCTCCCCTCCCTCTCTATCTCACCCGTCTCTTCCTCTCTCCCTCTCAGGCCTGGAGTATCACTTACGTGAGCTGGCTGACCTTTGTATTCTTGCTGTGGTCCTGCATGCTGTGGATGGTGCGGGACCGCAGGAAGTACGCCATGCTCACCTCCCCTTTCATGGTCGCCTACGGCAACCTGCTGCTGGGTCTGCAGTACATCTGGAGCTGGCAAGACATGAATCCTGTGCCTGGACTCTTTCCTGAGTCCAAATCCGAGGCCAAATCGGAACCCTTCACCGAGCTCAGCTCCAAGGTAACGACGGACGGGCCACGGTAACGCACCGAGAGGAAACGTCCAGACGAATGTCTGCACCCTCTCCACACTTTCTCTCCACCCTCTCTCTCTCTCTCGTGAATTAGAAAAATGTTTTTGGCCCCCGTGTTCTGAGTGTGTGTGTGTGTGTGTGTGTGTGTGTGTGTGTGTGTGTGTGTGTGTGTGTGTACGTCGGCAGGTTCTGTATCTGCTGAGTTTCTGGTTACTCCTACGCCAGACTCTGACTGAGAGGCAGGACAGACTGAACGAGGAAGCAACGCTTTCAGAAGTCACAGCCGACTCAGAGAAGAAAGGTGGGGTAGGGTGGCATAGTTCACCCTCTGGGGTAGACGTGTTTCAGAGATGCCCGCATCAAGTCATAAGAACAGGTTGATCAATGCCAGGGCAAAATTTCTGCTTGTTACTATATTAAGCAGAAGCTCCTCACCACAGAAAAGGAAGTCCCATCTGAAACACACATGATCACAAGCAGGTTTTACTACATTGCTGTTTTTAAACATGTAACTCTGCTGTTATCTTCATTAATTATCTCCATCAAGTAATTTATGTCAAAAATTTTTTGCGTTATAGAGGTGGAGAAAACGGCGTCAGATGAAGGTGAGGATAACGACCTGATGCAGGTGATTGGGAACCTGGTGATGGCCATACTGGTGAAGTACTGGATCTACGTGTGCGGCGGGATGTTCTTCTTTGTCAGCTTCGAGGGCACCACCGTCATGTACAAGATCATCTACATGATGCTGTTCCTCTTCTGCGTGGTGCTCTACCAGGTGCCGCTTCAGCCTTTGCGGCGTTTTTTGTCTGACGCTTGTTCAGAGCGATGTACAATTGCGACTGGATGCATCTTGAGGGTTAAGGGCGTTGCTCAGAGGACTGATAGTGTGGCTTGATCCAACAGTCTTCTGACTGCTAGTTAAGAGCTGGCCACTGGCCGTGTTCTGTAGCTGAGTTGGGTAATTGCTAGTGCTGTGTATCAGGCCGTTTGTGTAATGGAAGTCAATGTAATGACCACCTATGTAATGATAAGTCATGTAACCAGAGTCTGTATAATGGCTATTTATGTAATGGTAGTCTATATAATGACTTTATGTAATGAGAGTCTATATAATGACTGTTTATGTAATGACAGTCATTATAATGGGCATCTGTGTAATTACAGTGTAATTAATGGGAGTCTGCACAATGCCTGTCTGAATAATGCCAGTTGATGTAATGGCCAGTTATGGAACGGAATGGAAAGGCTGTCTATGTGATTGGCTGTCTTTGTACTGACAGTTTGTGTAATGGCCAGTCTATGTAATAGCAGTCTATGTAATAACTGTCTCTACTCCAGGTGCACTATGAGTGGTGGCGCAGAATCCTGAAGTATTTCTGGATGTCCGTGGTGATGTACACCATGCTGGTGCTCACCCTCATTTACACATGCCAGTTTGATGCCTCCATCCCCACCTGGTCCAACATCACAGGCATGAGCGCAGAAAAGTGAGTTCCATGGGGGCCTGCAGGGCCATCTGCAGGACCACCTGCAGGACGACAGGACGCCAGTGTTGCCTTTGCTGAGTTTACTGCACCAGCACTCAAACGTTAGGCGCTGAGAATACTGAAGAATACTGATAATACTGAAGACTCCTCCCCCTTTTCCCTTACTCCTCCCCTTTCCCACTTACTCCTCCCCTTTTCCCCCCTCCTCTTTCTCTTACACAGGCTGAAGGCTCTGGGGCTGGAGAAGTTCGACTTGGGGACTTTATTCACAAGAATCTTCATCCCCACTTCTTTTCTGTTAGTGTGCATCCTTCACCTGCACTACTTCCACGAGCACTTCCTCGAGCTCACTGACCTCAACGCTGTGGCTCCCAAACAGGACAGCGCCATCTACAGGTTAGGAGTTTCATCAGAACAAGCTTGTGCATGGCTGGTTGTCTTCAAGTGAAAGACGATCTTCAGTTAAACAGGTGTCAAACTTCACTTAAAGGTGACATATAGCAGAGTTGAGCTACGCCTAGCATCAAAAAAATCGTGAATTTCTTTTCTCTCTTCTTGTTCTCAGATTCTGTCTTCATCGTTGTGTTGTTCATTTTTACTTCCGTCTCTTCTAGGTTTGCCTTATTATTCTGAGAGTTCAGAGTTTGTTTGTTTTTTTTTTTTCTATATTCGACCAATGACTTTCTCTCATGTACTTCCTGTACCCATTTTGACCAATCACCTGCTCTCATCTCTCTTTTGCCATCGTTCGTGGCACCGGTTCCACAGCCATGCAAAAGTCAGTGCTCGTATCAGTCTCATTATGGATAGGTGGGTGATCGCTCTCATCATATAGCCCCGCCCCCCCCCCAGTCATCCACTGTGAATGCTCGGACCTCCATCCCTCTCCACCTCTCCACCTCTCCACCACTAACCTCCCTGATTAGCGTGACCGTTCAAAAGCACTTGCTTCTGTTTCTCTACAGTATAAACATTTCATAATGGGTTATATGTTCTGCTATTGTATTTTCTATTATATGTTCTGGTATTGTATTTTCTATTGCATCATTGTTTAAGAATGGCACCACAGTTCCTGTTACTCTGTGCCCTGATACACACCTTGCATCACTCATGACCCTAAAGATGCCACTGGAACCTCATCCTTAACAACCCCCCCTCTCTGTACTGCCCCACTCCTACCCATATTCTCAATGCATTCAAAATCCCATTCTCTTTGCAGCATGTCCGTAATGTGCACGCCCCTTTCTATGAAGCTCCTCCCATTTCCATTATGCCCAACCCCCTTTTCCCACACTGTCACTATACGATAATGGCCTCCTGTTTGGCAGCATATGTCCTAGTAACTCAGCAGTTTGACATTTGAGACCTGGTCTTCTTTATCTGCTGCTGGTCTGATTTTATGTCTTTTTTTTTTTTTTTCCATTCTATAAATTATCACTTTTTTTTAACAGCATCAAGCAAAAAATCCCCTCTCCTCAGAGCAAGTAAGTGAGTTTGGGGCAGGGCACAAAACACTTCCAGTGTCATGCAGCCACACCCATGCAAGCTTTCAATCCCATGAGCATCTGAGAGGGGGGTGGGACTTCTGACAACTCCGCCCCCTTCTGTGTTACCATGTTACACGCCACCTCTTCACTGATTTGTTGATTGTCCTTTATCAGATCCTTAACTCTCACTTCACTGCTTTAGTGCCCCCCCCCCCCCCCCAATTTTTCGTTAAACAGAACATTTCATTATTTACTGACTACTTGTGCCAAAGAAATGAGCATCTATGCTGTTTATGCTGAAGTGCTTTTTTAAGCAACCAACCACCCTGCTGTTCTTTGAAGATTCTCCACTCACGGCATCCATGACCCTGAACCCTGCTTGTACAGTATGAACCAGTTACAGCAGTTTGCTCTTTGTAACGGCACTAACGCTTACTGGAAATCATAATCCCGCATTATACGCTGATATAAGACGCATGCATCTATAAGCAATGTATATTGGACTGTCAAAAATTCACGAGCATTGAGAGGTAGCGCTTTTATTAATACTCCGAGTAAACAAAAACCCCTGATCTGCAGACTTGCCCATCCGGACGGAAGCCTGGCTGACCTTACCATGATCAGCTCTTCCCCAGAGCTATGTGAGGACCAAGACAAGGAGAAGGAGATGTTGGTCGTGGAGGAGAAGAAGAAGGATGGTTCAGAGCACCTGTCCAGCCAGGAGGAGGACGTCCAACAGCAGAGTAGCGCTGCAGATCCAGAACCTCCTTCAGACCAGAGCGCAGGTGAGTCACTTTATTACAGGCTGGCAACCCCTGCTCCTGATACACATTCCATAAGTCTTGAACTCTGCTGTGTAGGCAAGCTTCATTACCTAGGAAAGAACCCAGAGGAGATTTAAGAACGATTTTCCACAGAATTTACAGTTAGCAAGGTCATAACTGCAAAATAACTCCCTCTAAAGGTCACCAGGACCTCAGTGTGAAGGTTTTAACAACATTTATTTGTTGTTAACAATCTGCCAGCTGTATGTCATTGCCACTTATTACTTGGGTGCTTGCCAGAGAAATCGATAACGGCACTAAATAATGGTTTTGGATTTATTTTTGTAGCTGGATATAAGCTTATGCTAGGAAAAAATAGTTTGTAAGTGGTGCAATGGTTTCCTATAGTAGTCATCCATTATGCAGTTCATTGGTCTGCTATTCACAGATACCAGATCTCCAATGTCTCGACCAATCAGAATCGGGTATTCAGCAGAGCTGATTTAATTGGCTAAAGATAACCACTTGTGAGTGAATCTAAAGATGCCGAGTTTGTCTAGATCTCAAAAACAAGTGGCACCTGGTGGTGGACCGCCTGACCGTGCTGTTCCTGAAGTTCCTGGAGTACTTCCACAAGCTTCAGCTCTTCATCTGGTGGCTGCTGGAAATTCACATCATCAAGATTGTCTCGTCCTACATCATCCTGGTGTCGGTCACAGAGGTAGCAACAGTCTGGTTCGCCTCGACAGCTTGACTTGCAGCTTTCACACTGACCGGCTTCACACACGTAACATCTGATTCGATTTTTTAACTCCATTTAGTTTGTCTGAATTGAATTATCTTAAACCTGTAATGATGAGTAGTAAAGTCTCGGTTGTCTGCTGGTATTAGTCAAACTATATGTCGTTTCCTAGCTGTATCAGAGTAAGGGAGTGTCCTTTAAAGAGAAGGAGACATCTGATTGGTGCGTGGCTCCGCAGGTGTCGCTGCTAAACTCCGTGTTCCTGGCATCGTGGGCTTTTGCGTTGCCCTACAACCAGGTCCGTCCACTGGCCTCCAGCATCTGCACTGTGTGGACCTGCGTTGTCATCATCTGCAAGATGTTGTACCAGCTTGAGACCATCAAGCCAGAGACCTACTCCAGCAACTGCACTATGGTGCGTGCTGAGCCATGCACGCCCTCTGGGCCTGAGCCCTGCCCCTCTGACTACCGTGGCTCCGGTCCTGCACCATACCCCAGCCTCTTCTTCATCCTCTGAGCTCCACCTCCACCCCCCTCTTCCCTGTCTTTGGGCTCTGTGTCCATGCCCCATGCTTCAGTACTAGTCATGTAAAATGTTGCAATGAATGTATTGTTTATATTTGCATGTTTACAATCAGCCAGAATACAACGAAACCTCCATGAAGGTTTACATGAAGACGTCTGTGCTGTACGTGGAAGTTGTTGATCCTGCCATCTGGGTTGGCCTGAAGAAGTTCACCTCTCTCCTGCCAAATCTGAGGGTAAGCAGAAGACTCACACTTCAAAGGCTGCTTCGCTGAGTTCACCTGAACACTTCATGAAGGGGCCTTGAGACATCATTTATTCATGTATGCAGAGTTTGCAAAGAAACCTAAAAGGACAAAGTCAAATGTCTCGAGGCAAAATGTCTTCATCACGTTAATGTAAACAATCTGTCAAAATGTCTTCATCACATTAATGTAAATGATCTGTCAAAGCATAATTTTTTGTTTTCGGACAGAGGTCCTTCAGTTTGAATTTGTAGAGTGAGGATGATGATGATGATGATGATGATGATGATGAAGGACCTCTGTCCAAAATGGCCTGCCAGTGCCATCTTGCCTTTGACCTTTGAACTACACAATCTTTCCTCCAGAACAACTTGCTGATGCTGGCCGTCTTGGCGTTTGAGGTCACCATCTACAGACACCAGGAGTATTTTCGCCGTCGCAATAAGCTCTCCGCCCCCCCCTCCAGGACCATCTTCCATGACATCACCCGCCAGCACCTTGACAACGGCATCATCAACTGTGCCAAATATTTCATCAATTACTCTTTCTACAAATTCGGGGTGGAGGTTAGTCACATCACGACCAGCCCATTTACATCCAGCGTTTCGACGTGTGTATGATATCCTTTAGATACACAGTTCTTTGTGTTTATGGGTATATTTTCAGTTTCACGACCTGCTTCCTGTCTCAGGTGTCCTTCCTGTTGGCGGTGAATGTGATTGGCCAGCGGATGGATTTCTACTCCATGCTCCACGCCTTCGCGCTGGCGTGCGTCATGTTTCGCCGCAGGAGAAAAGCCGTTGCTGAGATCTGGCCCATATACTGCTGCTTCCTGGCCTGTATGCTCACCTTCCAGTACTTCCTGTGCATTGGAATCCCTCCCGCGGCCTGTGCAGGTGAGCCGTAAGTCTAAGTTCTCTCCATCAGGGGCCGGAACTCTCTCGGAATGTCCCGGAACGTCCCAGGAACTGAGGACTCTCTTGCGAATGTTTCACGCGGCAACGACAGCAGGCGATGTTAGTGTTTTAGCTGTTGTTCGTTTGCTTCAGATAACTGACGTGCTGGTGTTTGCACAGAATACCCCTGGAGGTACTTGCAACCCAAGTCGCAATCCAACATCATTAAGTGGCTCTACCTGCCTGATTTCCGCACTAGTCCAAACCCCAAGTTTCTCATCTGTAAGTCATGCTGTACTCTTGCACTTTGACATATTTTATTGGCTTGAACGCTGGCATTAAATCTGGGAGAGCAAATAACTTTTCAAAACCATTCAAAAAGTATACAGCACATCTTTACACCCTCTCTCCCTCCCTCTCTCTGCTTCCCTCTCTCCTTCTCTCTCTCTCTGCAGATGACTTCATGTTGCTGTTGAGTGCGTCTCTGCAGAAGCAGGTGTTTGATGAGGAGAATAAGGCAGCTGTGCGCCTGATGGCGGGAGATAATGTGGAGATCTGCAGAGACCTGGACGCTGCCTCCTTTAGTGTGTACAACCCAGTCCCTGACTTCATACACTGCAGGTGCTAACACACACACACACACACACACACACACACACACACACACACATACTCACCACACTCTCCCCACAACACACGCTCAGCTGTCCCCACAACACACACTCAGCTGTCCCCACAACACACACTCAGCTGTCCCCACAACACAGGCTCAGCTGCCCCCACACACGCTCTGCTCTGTCTGTCAGCAATGCCTGAGTCTGACCCACCCAATCCCCCATCCCTTCCCAGGCACTTCCCCAGATCCTATTACAGATGGGGAGTGTTATCTATCAGATGGGGAGTGTTAGCCTAACTCAATCAGCGGCTTTTAAGTACAGAGAGGGTCATTTTCTTTTTGTGAGGTGGGCTAGAGAGAAATGGACAAGAAGAGACAGAGGGAGAGAGATGGAGGGGAGAGAGAGGGAGAGAGAGAGACGACCCCGTGCGTCTGGACCAGTCAACAACGCGCATGTTTATCCCACAACATCTCAACTTTTTCGTCAGGGTTCTTAACACAGGCCGCACCTACCCCAACCTGCTCCGTTGCCATGGCACTGAGTGGCTAGGAGAGGGCCATTTGTGGAAGGATGTAGTTTACACCCAGAGGTCTAGAGTGCACTCAGCAGATGGAGATCCATACATAGCAGCTCTGAGAGCCCCAGCAGCCATTGTTCATCTCCTTTATGTGCACGCATGGAAAGTGTTCAGGCTATTGACCTGAGGCTATCAGTGTAATACTCCTGTCAGCACGGAGCACTTGTGTAATGGAAAACAGTAATGTTCGGACCTCTTGTCAAATAAATAAATAAATAAATAGGTTTTTGTCACATCAGAACTCATGGTTATAAATGAAGAATCAGATTTCACCTGCTTTTTGACTCAGCATCTGTTTAACCCCGTTGTGACCAGTGTCCTATAGGAAAACGTGCACTGACTCTAGTGCTAGCATGTGGCTAATGCTATCTGATTCTGGCCAATCGACTCCTCTGGTATAGGTGTTAATGCTGTAATAAAAGTAGTACAGTTTGTCACCATATGATTTTTTGAAGTTAGACAACTAATCATAATCACAGCAGCAGTGCTGAATTCAAGTCCAGTCGAATACAAATCCACAATGTCAGAGTTAATGCTACATTATGTAATGCACCTTTAAAATGTGAACTCAGCGAAATACTATGTGGTCATAACTGTCCAGGAAATAAAACAAAACATTTGATTGTGGTGTTGATACTCTGCATCACTGAATCCTCAAACTCCACCCCGGTTCATGATGAAGTTGCTCGGGTGATGTTTCAGGTCGTATCTGGACATGCTGAAGGTGATTATGTTCAGCTATCTGTTCTGGTTCGTCCTCACCATCATCTTCATCACGGGCACCACACGAATCAGCATCTTCTGCATGGGCTACCTGGTGGCCTGTTTCTACTTCCTGCTCTTCGGCGGGGAGCTGCTGCTCAAGCCAATCAAGAAGATCCTGCACTACTGGGACTTCCTCATCGCCTACAACGTCTTCGTCATCACCATGAAGAACGTCTTCTCTGTGAGGCCCTTCTCATTTTTACCAGAATTATTCCTAAGCATCAGCTGTATGAAATCTTTATTTAAGTTGATTTACGTTTATTCAGCATGGGTTGACAAACGTAAATGTTTGTGAGGGTTTGTTTTGAACATTAAAAGAGCCTGTGATGAAACTTTGCACTGACCATTTTCACCCAGATACTTGCATGTGGCTACATCAACAGTCTGCTGGATAAATGGTGCTGGCTGATCCAGTTGCTAAGTCTGTCCTGCACCATCAAAGAGTATGAAGATCTGCCAGGTATGGACCTCAGTGCTTCGTCTCCATGGAGGCAGCCATGGCAACAGCTGATGCTGGCTTGTTTCACTGGGAAAACTGTACTTGTTTGTACATCTCGCGCACTGCAAGTACAGAACATAGTCAAAGATCACATTCATAAAAATGATTTGATTGGCTAGAAGAAACCAAAATATTTTTTGTTTACTTGTTTGTTTTACTGCTCCCAGAGTTCACAGATTAGACAAACAAAAAGTCTTACATTTGACATAATAGACATATGAAAACGACCATGTGTTGTACAGATCATGGGTTGGCCAGATTGTATAAAAATTGTCAATCAGTGTTTCTGAGTGAGTCACTGAAGTTCAATGTGTGTGTGTGTGTGTGTGTGTGTGTGTGTGTGTGTGTGTGTGTGTGTGTGTGTGTGGCACACAAGGCAGTTGATTATTCTGAGGTGTGAATGCCGACATGCATCAGAAATAACAGAGATATTATCAACTCAGGTTTGCGTGACTCTAAATATGGCTGCTGGAAAACTGTGTGCAGTATAAAACTGTATCGAATTTAAACGACTGGGTTAATTTGTTACTGAACGTTTGTTGAATATTGTTTTGGGATAAAGAGAACGACAAAAAACTTCAAGTCGTTTGTTCTCTACTGGCTTTGGTGTAAAATGAAGTCTGTTTGTGTGTGTGTGTGTGTGTGTGTTTAGTTCATAGTGAGAAGTGTGACCTGCCGAAGGACGAGGCTGGGATTATTTGGGACAGCATCTGCTTCAGCTTCCTGCTCCTACAGAGACGGGTCTTTATGAGTTACTACTTCCTTCATGTGGTGGCTGACATCCGCGCTGGACAGATACTGGCTTCTAGGTGAACCCGGTTTAAACGCAAACACACACACACACAGACACACACACACACACACACTCTCTAACTCTCTCTTACAATAAACATTCACATAGAGATAGTCACAGAAACTCTCTGTTACTTTGTTATTCTAGGTGACGTACAAATCCAAAGTGATTGTCTTCCCTGACCTCTGTCTTTTGTCAGCTCTGCTGATTGCCATGTCTGGTTGAATCATGCTGCAATCATTGCACTAATGTCTGTATTTGTCTTTTCTCCCCCTGTCTCTCTCCCTGTGTCTCTCTCCCTGCGTGTCTCTCCCTGTGTCTCTCAGAGGAGCAGAGCTGTTTCAGGCCTCCATAGTGAAAGCTGTGCGAGCTCGTTTAGAAGAGGAGAACAAATCTATGGAGCAACTGAAGAAACAGTGAGAGTCCACACACACACACACACACACACACACACAGACAAATGTCATTCTGTATTAGCTGACATTGCACGTCTCTGTTTTCTTGATGATATTACAAGACACATGATATTAATGATATAATTAATTAATTAGGATTAATGATAATGATGTTAATCTCTTGACTAATCACGGTACAGATAGTGGATTCGTGCGTTGTCTCTGTCAAAGAGTAAAATCTAAGTAAATATACAGATCAATATTTCTAAATATATAAATAAATAAACACATTCATTTTCAATGAAATATCTTTCGATGTGGTGAAATCGTCTGGTGAGTTCGACTCTTGTTCATCCAGGATGGAGAGCATTAAGATCAGACAGCAGAAGTTTAAGAGAGGGAAGGAGAAGATGCTCAGCATTACCCAGGATTCCGCAGATGGGCAGAACTTGGTCCCGCCCACCGAAGAAGACGAAGACGATGACGATGACGATGACGGTATGATGAAGGCCGCAGAATTAAAGGAGAGCGAGTTTGGATCGGTGTATGTTGAGGTATCAGAGAGCCAATGGGCTGTGCCAGCAAGAATGGACACTAAGTGAAATTCACTGGCTTTTCCTTTTGGGAAGGATTTACCTGTTATGACCTGTTATAACCTCGTGCTGTAACTATGCGTAAAAATGACGTCGTTAAAAATCTTTACAACATTGTGAGGAGAAGCAAGAAAAGCCAGAAGAACCATATCAGTTGCATGCATTGATTACCAGCTTTTATCACTGCACTTTCATTAATGATCTTGCAACCGTTTCATTGTAGGAGCAGAGAAAGAGAAAAGCAAGGCTCAAAAAAAGCAGTGGTGGAGGCCTTGGGTTGATCATGCTTCCAGTAGGTTCACCAGCACCGCTCCCCTCTGCTCCGAGCACCTCCTCGTGTCCTTAACCAGAACTCAGAGGATTCCCACACTGCACCGGGCTCGGCGGGACCAACCAATCAGCAAGCCCGTATCACCCCGGCTTTAGGCTTCTCCCACATCTATTTAAGGCCCTGTATGTGCTGCAAACACACAGCAGATCAGTTCCTGTGGTATTCCACAGACTCCATGTGTCACTGATTAAGAAATTATGAGAGTGACTGAAATAACAGTGTTTACCACTGAAATGATTAGCACCTTAAATAGATATGTACTTATACAAAGGAAAAGTACTAATGGCTGGGTGATACTGGGTTTAGCCCGTGGAGTGAGTTCCATGGTATAAAATTGAAAACACACACATACACACAAAACAAAACCAAACTAGGTCCCCAGAGCCCAAAGGTGAGAATCACTCTGCTGTGGTTCGAACATCAGTCCTAACAATGAAAGAGAGAGTCCAGCCCGTTCCATCTAATGTGTTCGTCAGAGACAACACATTTCAGCTGGGATCTTTCTCTTTCACTGAGACACCTGCAGAATTAAATGATGTCCAGATGATAAGATTAATACAAAATGTTTCCTTTCAAACACTGAAACAAAAAAAACTTTTCTCTCATATATTTTACGTAGTCTTTAGACTATCGGGATAGATCAACCAAAAATGCTAAATGCTAGTCTTTAAAGCTAGCATTGCCATACATGTGGCTACTAGCTTTAAGGCACAGTTAGCAAAATTAGCATCTTTGTTAGATTTATCCATTCAATGATGGTATTATTATAGTATTATTGCAAATCAGTGTAACTGAATGGAATTCTTCAGTACTAAAACATATCCCTATCACAGTCTGCGGTGTCCTCTTCATGACATATGCCAGACAAAATATATTCCCATCATTCCTTTTCCCTTAGTCTCTGTTTCTATGCATTCATTATGTATTAAAGTTTTTTTCCATTTCACTAGTCCCACCCCCAACCCCACCCCTAACCCCTCCCCCTCCATTGTGGCTATTCTGTTCAAGGACACAAGGCAGTTTCCCTACTCCAATACCTGTCCTGCACTGAAACACTGAGGACGCAGAAGAGAAAAAAAATCTATTTGTGTTCGAACGATTCATCAACCCTGCTTGATTCCCAGTAGTGGCAGACTTTGACAGTTAGTCGGCGCTGTTTTCACAATGTCTAGTAGAGGACAGATTCAATGTTTTTTTATTGTAATAATGTGTTTTATGGCCTGCTGGACCTGTAATGTAATCTTTGTCATTTTCACAACATTTGCATGCAGTGTTCAAGCTGCAGCTTGTATTTAATACCTGTAATACCTTTGTGAAAATAACATCCATCAAGGTCTTTTTTTTTTCTTTCAAAAATAAAAAATGGTAAGTTTGGTTCAGTGGTATTGTGCTTTTCACAGTTGGTTACCATTCGTGAGTTAAAGGTCCAACATAAACCAGTTCCTCAGAGGACGATGTCAGTCAAATCTTTTCCACTCCATAGATCTCTGAAAGGAATTCTTTCATGATAAACTATCCTAAAGTCCTGCCCACGCTTGTTGCTGTCCTGCACTGCTGATTGGATTAGAGATTTTGAGCGAGAGATTATTCCTGCCTTCCCTCTCTCAGTGGTGAGGAGTGGAGATTACTACCTGTTTGAGACTGACAGTGAAGACGAGGAAGAGGAGGAAGACAAAAATGAAGACGAAGCTCCAAAGAAATCAGCCTTTCAGGTGAGTGCATGCAAAGGGGTCAAGTGTGAAGGGCACAGAAGAGCAGGTGTGTAGTAGACAGGGTGTTACTATGGCGTCTTGGACAGGACATTACTATGAGTGTAGTGGATACTGTGGGTGTCGTTGATGGGAACTTACTTCGGGTGTAGTGGATATTACGGGTGTACTGGATACTACAGGTGTAGTGGATAGGACCTTACAGAAGGTGTAATGGATAAAACTTTACTTCGGGTGTAGTGGATATTACGGGTGTACTGGATACTACAGGTGTAGTGGATAGGACCTTACAGAAGGTGTAA
>JAOYMR010000003.1:1199453-1211825 GCA_025802075.1 Tenebrosternarchus preto
TGGATAAAACATTACTCTGGGTGTAGTGGATAAATCTTTACTGCGGGTGTAGTGGATAATACAGGTGTATTGAATATGACCTTACAGAAGGTGTAATTGATAAAGCTTTACTGCGGGTGTAGTGGATACAACATTACTGTGGGTGTAGTGGATAAAACATTACTCTGGGTGTAGTGGATAAAACATTACTGTGGGTGAAGTGGATAAAACATTACCGCAGGCGTTTCCAGCACATTAGATCACCGCTGCCTTTCCGTCCAGCTGTACTATTATGTTTTATTGATCTGTCACAGTGTCTGCAGTTACAGACCAGAATTTTCTAACATTAATGTACAAACTAGCTGCCTTCCTCCTACACTGAGACCTGAAGAACTCACCCTTACTGAACACACAACATCCCACTCCAGTCCTCGCTCTTGAAAATCACCTCCGATTTTCACCATATTCTTTTTAAACATAAAGTTCACTGTTTGTTTACACTGATTGTTGTGTATTTTCCCCAAAGTCCCTTACTAATTAAAAAACACTTGTGTTCTGTGTACATCTTTAATATCTGTAACTATTGTACTCAAATAGAAAAAGGACAATTTAAACAAACAATGCTTATGTAGCTAATTGATAAACCTAAAGTCTAAAATTGCTGGTTAGCTACCTAAGTGTGCAGTGGAATCGTTCTTTAAAGGGATTCAGGACACCTGACTCTCTCCCTCTCACTCACCGACTCAGAGTCGGTGACTCTAACTCTGCCTGGGTCTGTCGGACTCTAACTCTGCCTGGCTCTGTCCCTCTCCTGCAGCGAGCCATTGGAAAATTCGCCTCAGCTCTCCTGGCTCTGCCCAGGTCTATCATAAAACTACCCAAAACTATCCTGCAGTATCTTATCAGGGCTGCTTAGGTATTTCCCTTCCCCCAACACCACATCAACACCACCCCCCCACCCCCATCCTGCCCCACCAGAGTCATGCTACCTCCACCCAAATCGTGGGTTTTGGTTTTTATGGTATTTTGCTTGGCGATGTCTTCACCTTTTCCCTCCATGGTGCCTGGTTTGTTTCGGGCTCCTAAAATCAGGATGATATGTTGTCCCAGACAAGGTGGCATGGAATGGAAAAGTTTTGGAAAAATATACAGTTTACTTGTTTGTTTGTTTAGGGTACCATTATCATGATTGGATAGCATGAACTTTAACTATGACTGTTGTTATTGCTGTGCGTTTGTGTATTAGGTTTGTATGTGTTGACCATTAGTGCGTCTTATGTGAGTGAGTCCTTCGGTGTGATTTGTCCCACTGTGTGACAGTAATTATCACAGTCTCAACTTATCTCACCAGCAGTCTTCTTAACATGACTCTAAAATTGCAGAAGTGATTTCTAAATCAGTAGTCGATCTCTGCTGTGATTCCTAAATCAGTGGCACAAATTAAACTGAAATCTTCACATTCTCCATCTTTGTTTGTGTGTAGCCTGAATTCAACCAACTAAACATTACCAAAAGTTATAGAAAAAATGCTCTGTATCAGCAAAAACATTGTAAATGACAATCCCTGTCTCATCACTACGTAAATTTTGTTGTCGAGATCTGGAAAGTACACAGTGAAAGTGGTTATTTGACTTCAGGCTTGGGTTTGGTGAGCACAGGCTGGGATTTGGTGAGCTCTTCCATGGTGCGGTGTGATTGGCTGGTTGGTTGGAGCTTGTCCACTTGATTGGCTAAGTCCATTTTTCCTGCACAGTTTGTGTACCACGCTTGGGTCACTGACTCTAAAACAGCCATGAAGGAGCGGAGCAAGGAGCGCCGGCGATTCTGGAAACGATACGGCAGAGGCCGCAAACGCAGGAGAGACAAGAAGGAAGGTGATGACAAGCCTGGAGACACCTCACAGCATTTCACATGCAGTCAACACTTACCCTCATCTGCTCTGTCTAACTTCAGTAGTCTGTCAGTTGAACAGTTAAAGAACTGTGATGTGTGTGTGTGTGTGTGTGTGTGCACACCTGCAGGTTATGTGGCAATTGAAGTAGGTGATGATGAACAGCAGAGCTCAGAGGAGAAGACTGAAGAACCAGGTACTCTCACACATGCACGAAAACTCGACTTCAGGCAATAATAAAAGTGCAAACTGGTGAGGTTCCCAAGACTGTTTAGTGAATCATGCATGTAACATAAGTCCACTGTTACAAAATGACACAATTGTAAACTTTATTGCCTTTATCATTATTTCCTTTAGTAGTATGTCCTTCAATGACTGTTCCTCTGCCATCTGTACAAACGCATCTGCATGTCGACTGTCTTCTAACAGACAACATCATTAGGAGGGTTTTCAACATCATCAAGTTCACCTGGGTGCTGTTCCTGACCACGGTGGAGAGTCTGACTGTGTGGACCAATTCCATATGCAGGGAGTACATCGACATCTCCACTGTGCTGCGCAACGAACGCTGCATGCTCACCAGAGAGGTCAAGAAGGTGGCTGATGCATACACACACACACACACACACACACACTTTCTCTCTCTCTCTTCTAAGCAGAAGATAGTGAACTCACAGTCCATCATGCAGATGAGTTCCATTGGAGGTTTGAATTAGAGGTGATGTGTTCGGATTGCACTTCATCTGTTTCATTCATCTACTTTAGTAAAAGTATAAAACTGTCAATCAAACCTTGAGTATCATAGTAATAATAATTTAACATAATACTAATAATGTAATAATGTAACTTAATAATAATGATGTTACTTAATACTAATGATGTAATAATGCAACAGTAATAATGTAACTTAATAATAATGATGTAATAATGTAACAAAATAATAATAATGTAATAATGTAACTGAATACTAATGATGTAATAATGTAACTTAATAATAATGATGTAATAATGTAACATAATAATAATGTAATAAGAGTAACATAACTAATGGTAACACAAAGGAAATCATAAAGATTCCCTTTATTCAACTGTTAAAATGATCATTGCTGACTTGCTTACAAGTAAGGGCAAGTCTGATTTTGGAAGAGGTAACTGACCTCTGCACCTTGACCCCACAGGGAAACGTTCCGTCACGCGAGAGCATCCACGTGTACTACCAGAAACAGCTTCGTCTGAACGCTTCGCGGGAGTCCGGCCTGGACCGCATCAGCGAGGAGGACTCCAGCTCGGGGTCACACCGGGGTCGCCGCAGACGCAGGGTGCGCACCATGGAAAGCCAGGACTCGGTGATGTCCAAGGACAGCATGTCCAGGTGCGCACACGGTCACGCGCCTCGCACGTACTCCCGTTCGTTCGGACGTCATCCAGCAAGCACACACAAGCTGTTACAGGCGTGACTTCTAACCAAAAACGCCTCGGTTGAAGCTGCACGCTTACAACAGAATTTAAGATGTTGGTGAGGCATCGTCGGTGTGAATGTCTTCATCGTCATTATTACAGCTAGGACAAGTGTGAAGCCTTTCTTATATGTAGTGTTATGTGAATTATTGAGTTCCTGTATTTAACACACTTTGACCTGTAATGGAATTCATGGGTCATGGACCTACTGTATCATCAGAAGGTCAACACCCTCACCAAGCCGATCTGTTGTGAAAAGGCTCTAATCTGGCACTGTTACATGGGTAACCACAGTAACAGGCATCGTCAACCTCATCTTCACACTGTTTCATGGGTAACCATGGTAACAGACATCGTCAACCTCATCTTCACACTGTTTCATGATTAACCAAAGAATGCTGAGATGCTAGGATACATAGAACATCCAAAAACAAATCCCACTGATACTCCCAAGAGCTCCCAAACTAGTCCAGATATCTTTGAATCAACAGGTGGTTGTTTGGTCTAAATGGTCATTTATGACACGATGATCTCCCATGTCTCAAGGCAGCGCGTTTCATAATTGTGTTCCTGTTCCACACTTGTTTGGTAATTCAACTAGAGTGCTGATGAACCAAGTGTAGAATGCCGTAGAAGAACTGGGAGTACAGTATAAATATTGAACATGGCAGCGATTCTCTGAACATCAATCTCTTTATAAGCTGATTCAGGAGCATTATGAACAGAAATGCAGGCGTTCTGTTCCTGGAAAATGAGATGCGTTATAGAACACTGTTTTTTTGTGCTCTAATAAACCTTTAAACGCATGCTAGTTCATTCATCCATTCAAATCATTTTACTCCATCTGCATGTCTCTATCCCTCCATCTCTGTTCCTCCATCTCCATCTCTCCTTCCTGCCAGTGGGTACACGGAGGCCACTATGCTCTTTTCACGCCAGTCCACGCTGGACAACCTGGACGACATGCCCCAGAATGTACCCAAGACCAGCGAGCGGGCAAGGCCCAAACTCCGCAAAATGTATGGCCTGGACATATCCAACTCGTCCGGGGACAGCGGCAGCAGCGCCCTCTCCAGGTCTTTAACGTGCACTGCAGGGGGGTCCTCTGTCGTTCACTTCAGCGTACCTCTCTCTCCCCTCTCTGGGATGTTTAGTGTGGTAGTCAGGCTGGTGTGTTATTAGATACAGAAATATGGTTTGGGTCTGTCATGAACCTGAAGAATTGAGCCTTTTTGTTGTGATTTACAGTTTGGATCTCTGTTAACTGTCCTCTTTAACATCAGTACCCTTGCAGGATTTTGCACACAGACTATATTGTGATATAGTGATTTTTTGGTTTACCAGTGTTTGATGTTTGTGTGTGTTTGTTTGTGTGCCTTTTTGCCAACAGTGAGACCACTCAGTGCATCACTTTATTTTCACGGCAAGGCACTAATGACACCATCGAGGAGGTGGAGGAGTGCCCTGAACAGACTGTGAAACTGTACACAGGAGAACCAGACACTGTGGAACCAGATTTCAGGGAACCAAACATCGTAGAACCATATTCCAGGGAACCAGACACCATGGAACCAGATCTCGGGGAACCAGACATCATGGAACCAGATCTTGGGGAACCAGATTCCAGGGAACCAGACATCATGGAACCAGATCTCGGGGAACCAGATTCCAGGGAACCAGACACCATGGAACCAGATTTTGTGGAACAAGACACATCGGAACCAGATTCCAGGGAATCGGACACTGTTAAACCACATGCCAGGGAACTGCATGCTGTAGAACCAGACACTGGAGAACCAGACACCAGGGAATCATACACTGGAGAACTGGAGACTGGGGAGCCACACACCAAGGAACTATGCACTGAGGAACAGGAGATTGGAGAACCAGACAGTGGGGGACTGGACACTGGCTACCCAAGTGCTATCAAGCCTGAACAGGACAATGAAGACCCAGTTCCTGAACAAGAGCAGGACAGTGAAGACCAGGATCCTGAACAAGAGCAGGACAGTAAAGACCAAGATCCTGAACAAGAGCAGGACAGTGAAGACCAAGTTCCAGAACGGACTGAATGGGAGTCCACCAATCGGCATGAAGAGGGGCACCATGAGACAGAGTACCAGGCCAGAGCTCTGAGCCCTGGTAGGGTGGATGAAGAGTCCTCGGGCCCGGAGTACCCACCCTCAGAGCGGGCAGCCGGCCTACTCTACACGCCCGACACGGATGCTCCAACCACGTCGGACGTGGACGTCCCTCCCAGCTACAGCAAGGCAGTGAGCTTTGACCGATTGTCCATCAGCTCGGAGGAGGACAGTGAAGAGGACAATCGCAGGCTCATGCTGTTGACGTCAGACAGCAGGTCAGACCTGGACGACTCCCTGCTGCCATCTCAGACCACAGAGCTCACCGCCAGCGAGCTGCTGCTGAACAAGTGAGGGAACAGCTGCTCACGTTTCCTGCTTGACCTTCTAACTCTCCTTCACCAGCTTTACAACGCAGTTTTGTTTTCCCCCTTCCCATTTCCAGAATGTTCTACGACGAGGAGCTGGATGGTTCTGAGTGCTTCTACAAGTCCCAGCCACTGGGTCTGCAGATGTGCTACGCTCTCTACAACCTGCTGGTGGCACACTCCGAGATGGTCTGCTACCTGGTCATCATCCTCAACCACATGATCTCGGCTTCTGTCGCCACGCTGGTGCTTCCTGTCCTCATCTTCCTCTGGGCCATGCTGTCCGTACCTCGGCCCAGCAAACGCTTCTGGATGACTGCCATCGTCTACACAGAGGCACGACCTTTCGTTTTTGTAAAGCTTACAGATTTAGAGTTTACGGTTCACAGATTCACAGATCTGCAGTCTGGGCAGCATATATATCCAGAAACGTCCTGCATGCTGTAGTCTGTAGAGCTTTATGATGTGGTATTGGGTTTTTTTGTATTCTATCAGGTTACACTTTCTTTCTGATATGCAAATACCTGTAACTGTAATGGGTCTCTTGCAATTCACTCCACACCATCTCCATACTTGGCATATCGTAAACACGGGTGATCTTCCTCTTTCAGGTCACCATCGTCATCAAATACTTCTTCCAGTTCAGCTTTTTCCCCTTCAACCAGAACATGGGCGTGGACCGCAAGAGGCCTTATCACCCGCCCAACATCATTGGCGTGGAGAAGAAGGACGGCTACGTGCACTATGACCTCGTGCAGCTGCTCGCCCTCTTCTTCCATCGCTCCATCCTCAAGGTGCTCGCCTTCCGTCAGTTTCAGACTGGGCTCACCATGGTAACCATATGACCGCGGTAAACATGTGGACATACATACATGTGCATACAGCATAGAGTATGTATAGTGGCAGTTGAACTTGCATGTGCTTTTTTTTTTTCTGACCGGAGGAGGACATTCAGTTGTGTGATTCCATGACTTATTTGCAAACACTTGGTTATTTGTTATTTTCCTCATCTTTCTGCAGTGCCACGGCCTGTGGGACGAAGACGACCCCAAAACAACAAAGAAAGAAGCTGCCTCCCTCCATCGGGACGAATCGGAGGACGAGGGGAAAATGACACCTGAGGAGAAGAAGAGGAATTCGTCCCCGAGCTCTGGGAAGTCCGTTCGTACGGGCTTCTCGGCCAGCTCGCCCCAGGCACACGTGCACGTGCAAGTGCACTCCCCTGAGCAGCGCACGTACCAGCGGCGAAAGAGCTCCAGCGGGGGCTCGCACATCTCTCGCCACTCATCCCTGCGCTCCAAAAGAGGTGAGAGGGTCAGAGGTCACAAATCAGGAGATAAAGACCAAAGAGGCACCTGCTTGTTTCCTTTGAACATAACAATGTTCACACCAAACTTCTCTCCTTCCTTTGAATGCAACATGTCACACCAAATGTTTCCCTTTTCTTTCAAACACAACACTTTTCATATCAAACATTTCCCTTTTTTAAAATAGCTCAGCAGAAGAGCTACGGGAAAACATTTACCATAAAACAGAATCAAGCTCACATAGCAGATACAACATGTAAACGGTGGACAGATAGCCAGAGGAATCCTTTCGGCAGCCAATTCTGCCACAATGGAGGCGTTGTGGGGGCGTGGCTATAGCGCTGTGTGCTATAACTCCGCCCCTAGGAAGCACGAGCACCAGGAACAGTAGCCGGCGAGAAGGCAGCGAGGCCGGCGTCCAACCCAAGAGCCGCAAGGAGCTCATCATCGAGAAGCTCCGGGAGCAACTCATCAAAGCCAGAGTCTTCCTCCTCCAGAAGTGAGTTTATTCACCAAAAATCTCTCACTGCTGAATTTTTTGGAGGGTTTCAGACCGTTGGTTCGGTCAGACGCCGGATCTGGATTCGTTCGGCGTAATTACGCTCTTGAAGTGCTGTGTTCCGTGGCCTTTATTGGCAACTGACTTTGGCCTCTGCTGTTTGTCCAGAGGGATGGAGATCTACCTCCCCATCCGCCAGTTCTTCTACAACCTCATCCACCCAGAGTACAGTGCCGTCACAGACGTGTATGTCCTCATGTTTTTGGCAGACACCGTCGACTTCATCATCATCGTGTTCGGCTTCTGGGCCTTCGGGGTATTTCAGACCAAACATTAACAGCATTAGCTAGATACATTATTAATATTACATAAATACATAATAGAGAGCTGCTAGATATACTTACTAAATATATCTACTGGTAGAAAATACAAATAAAAATATTTAACTATTAGACAGTTTATTTATAAACTCACTTCTGTTCATTCCGGACGTGTTCATGCTCAGTCTTGATCTGTGCCCGTTTTGTATTGGTTAGTTTAATCACCTTTTCCAACTGCATGTGGCTGTAGAAACACCAGGGAGGCGCAGACATCACATCGTCGCTGTCCGAGGACCAGGTCCCGGGGCCCTTCCTCGTCATGGTTCTGATCCAGTTCGGCACCATGGTGGTGGATCGGGCCCTGTACCTCCGCAAGACAGTCATGGGGAAAGTGATTTTCCAAGTCATCCTTGTGTTTGGCATCCACTTCTGGATGTTCTTCATCCTTCCGGGTATCACGGAGAGGTAGAACCGCCTCTCTGCAGCTTATGACACACACACACACACACACACACACACACACACATACACACACACACACACACACACACACACACACACACAGTTACTGCGGCTCTAATCCGCTAATAAAGATCTTGTGTAGGATCTTACCGCTTTGCTCCTCTCCAGGCGTTTCAGCCAGAACACAGTGGCCCAGCTCTGGTACTTTGTGAAGTGCATCTACTTCGGTCTGTCGGCCTACCAGATCCGCTGTGGCTACCCCACCCGCGTCCTGGGCAACTTCCTGACCAAGAGCTACAACTACGTCAACCTCTTCCTGTTCCAAGGGTGAGTGCATGCACAGTGCAGGGGCTACAGCTGGGGTCACAGCTGGGGTCATACCCTAGGACTGAAAACACTTTGCTCGGACTTGTATTTGTTTTGGGCCAGATAAGTAACAGATTCTGTGGGTTATCTGGATCTTGACTTCATGTTTCCAGAGCAGGTGTTACCTACCAGAAAGGGGGGAAAAGAGAAAAATCGAGGTTGAAAAGTTATTTAATGCCAGACAGTATAAACCAGCAAGCGTCTCTTACCAGGAAGTGGTCTGGTGGATTGTTTCCATCTGAGCTTGTAAAATGATGATGCCCCACAGCCTCTGAGTCTTTTCCAAAGGTAACGAGTGCAGTGCCGAGGGTTTACAGCCAATAACAACCTTTAGAGGAAACTGCTTTCTTGACAAAGGGAGAAACCGAATGGAACAGAGCCATCAAGAATAGCAAAAACTTATCATGGTTTCTTTCAGCACCTATTTTCCTAGGGGGAAAGTTAACAGCTCAAGTAGAGTGGACATACTGTGACACTACAGAAGTGGTCACTGTAGTTGTTTGTTTTTTGTCTGCATAGTTTAGTTTCTGATTGATTGGCAGTTGCTGAAAGTTTGTTTTTTGAAGGGCAGTGTCAGATTAACCTCCAGTGGGAGTCATTCTTTTGGCCCACTGTGCTGCGAAGGTTCCGAGCAATCCCATTCCTGACGGAGCTACGTGCCGTGATGGACTGGGTGTGGACGGACACCACCCTCAGCCTGTCCAGCTGGATCTGCGTGGAGGACATCTACGCCCACATCTTTGTGCTCAAGTGCTGGAGAGAGTCGGAGAAGGTAAGGAGGCAGGACGGAGATGCGGGCGGATGCGCCAGGCCTAGAAAACAAGTCATGGAGTCCCCAGAGACAGGCCAACATGGGACTTTATTAGAATCAGAACATCAGTAGGACTGGAAAGAAATGAGAGTTGGTGCTGACCTTCTCCATGTGTGTGTGTGTGTGTGTGTGTGTGTGTGTGTGTTCCAGCGTTACCCTCAGCCGAGGGGTCAGAAGAAGAAGAAGGTAGTGAAGTATGGAATGGGTGGTATGATCGTGATGCTGCTCATCTGTATCGTCTGGTTCCCACTGCTCTTCATGTCTTTGGTCAAGTCGGTGGCTGGTGTCGTCAACACGCCACTAGACGTTTCTGTCAGCCTCACTCTCGGAGGGTTCGAGGTGTGTGTGTGTGTGTGCGCATGTGTGTGTAACTCTCAACGTTTTAAGTTTTCTCCTGGTCCATAAGTTTTATGTCTTAACAATTAAAAAGGTCGTAACCTATAAATGAAACGGCGTGCTGTGAACCCAGGGTGGAGTGACACCTCAGTTTCCTCTGGTTGTGCTGTTGTGTCCTGTGCTGTTGCTCCGCTCAGCTTTTCTCACGTTTTTTCCTCACATTTTTCTCACGTTTCTCACGTTTGTTTTACAGCCAATCTTCACAATGAGCGCTCAGCAGAACAACTTAATCAACATCACATCTGAGTCATTCAACAAGTTTGTGAAAAAATACAGTCTTGATTCAGTAAGTCCCCATCTTGTATGGCACATAAGATACCTGATAGATCTTTGTTGGTTAGGGTCACTGACCTTGGTGATCTGTTTTGGGGCCGGTTCTGTTTAAGCTCCGCCCAGGCCTGTTCAGCCAAATTCATCCTGATGACTCAGAACTGACAGATGTTTTAAACAGTAAATTGGATGTAATTGACAATTAAATCCAAACTGAATGTCTGAGTTGCCTATGCCTGCGTCCGTCTGCAGACGGCCCTGCAGTTCCTCGAGGCGTACGTGTATCAGGACCTGACTGTCGCCCACCTGGAGGGCAGCTCCAAATCGCTCTGGACCATTAGTCCTCCAAGCAGGAGTAACCTGATAAGCATGCTCAGCACCAACCAAAGCAACATCCCATTGACCATGGCCTGGTCTATACAGAGGTACAGCTCACAGTCTCCTACACACAACTGCTCTCTGGAGAAGAAGGTAGAACCAGCCCACAGACTTGGGATGACGGGCGTTTCGATACTTTGTTGGAAAAAAGTAAAAGAGCAGATGATAATAAATAAGTGCTGACCTTGTAAAGTTGAGGAAATGAGTGCTGACCTTGTAAAGTTGAGGAAATGAGTGGCTGACCTTGTAAAGTTTTTTGCCTCTGTGGGGCGCTGTTCAGACCTGTCTGCACACTTCATTTCTCCAGAAGTTTATTGGAAAACCTTTTGTTTGTTTGTGTGTCACATTTCTTTTTTCTTTTTGCTCTTGTGAAACATCTTCAGTTTTATCACATCTTCAAGCTTTGTTTTGTCATTTGTTGGTGGCCTCATCAAATTTT
Source organism: Tenebrosternarchus preto (assembly GCA_025802075.1). Lineage (NCBI taxonomy): Eukaryota > Metazoa > Chordata > Actinopteri > Gymnotiformes > Apteronotidae > Tenebrosternarchus > Tenebrosternarchus preto. Next base: position 1,210,479 of record JAOYMR010000003.1, read on the forward strand.
AGATTTTACAAAATAAAGCATTTGTCTAAGATTCCTTCTAGAGTTGGATGCACCATGTGGTGATCGGAAAACCAAAGTCCTTATTTGAAGCTCTGAAAGCTTGATTTGTTTGTGAATTTTGTTCAGAAACCTGAATTTAGGAGCCAAAGCAGAGTTTGCAACAGGCAAACATATCGTCACTTTGGACAGCGAGACCAAAGAAAACCTTAAGAAGTTACTGAACAGAGAAGAAAGCTCTGCCAAGTAAGTGTATTACTGTATAACATATCAGTGTGAACCTCACAAGGTATCAGTCTGTACTTCAAAACTCTCAGCTTACGTTTCTGTGTGTACTATTAGGTATCAGTGTATTCTACAATGTTTCTACAATGTTTCAAGATTCAAGATTTTTTTATTGTCACTACACTTAGTACATTACAGTTATTTTAAGCAAATCCTATTGGTGCGATTACACAAGAGATAATCCAATCAGAACAAATGTGGTTATGCCAATAATAATAATTCCTGTTAGTTTTTAATATCAGTGTGTATTTCATATCAGTTTGTGCTTCATAACATATCAGGGTCTGTAGTTTAATACAGTTCTTCATCTGAGAACTTAAGTGTAATTCATAAATATCTGTGTCTTTTTAGACTCAAAAATATTTTTCCAAGATATATTCGGGCGCCTAGTGACTCCAATGCTAAACCCATTGAGCAGCTGGAAGAAGGTAAGACTCCAGTGGAATCCAGTGGAATCCAGTGAGATCCAGTAGGATTTGAGATTTATTGTTTTTAGTGACTCCATAGACCTGCTTCCATAATACATCCACTTACTGGTACCGGTTGAGATCAGCTTTAGGACAAAACGCTTATCTGAAGCATTTTTTGTTAGGCGAAAGTTGAGTGACAACAGATGCAATGGCCATCATCACCATGCTGATCATCCACCTGTGCCCATTCAGAATTTCAGAATATCAGCTTGACTCTGAACCAGGGGAACAGCAGTGGAGAGAAGCTGCAGGAGTGGTGGATTGTGAACCAGTTAGCGCCGGGTTGGATCTCACAGGACGTGGGCCAGTCGAAGGTTGGACTGGACCTCTATATCTTCAGCGACCAGGTTAGCCCTCCCAGCCTGGGCTTTCTGGCTGGATATGGGTAAGAGATGCTGCATGCCGCAATCTGGACCGCCAACCATACACACACACACACACACAAACACACAAACTCACACATACAGACACATGCACACATACAGCGTGATGTGTAGGGGATGTGGGTGTGTCTGAGCTGATGTGTAGGGGATGTGGGTGTGTCTGAGCTGATGTGTAGGGGATGTGGGTGTGTCTGAGCTGATGTGTAGGGGAT
>JAOYMR010000003.1:1214970-1234176 GCA_025802075.1 Tenebrosternarchus preto
TATTGATTAACGCCAGCCAGCCAGCACACTGAAGACAGAAAACTATGACTAGATCAATAGAGAGAGAGAGAGCGAGAGGGAGCGAGAGAGAGAGAGAGAGGCAGGGAGGGAGGGCAGGGAGGGGGAGGGCATTGCCTCACCACAACACTTATGAAACCCACCAAATTCAGAGTGCCAATATGGGATCAGCACTTGTGGTTCACACCCTAATGAATACAATCATATAGAAATGGGAGACAAATGGCTCTAAATAAGGACTTTTACTTTGACATGCTTGATAAATATTATAAGCTGGGTTGTTCCCATAGGCAGACTTGTTGTGAACTTCACCTGCTATGCACTGTAAGAAAAACCAAGTCCAGTTTAGCTGGGTAAAGGATATCGGCTACACTCTGATGCTATTAAGTTGTGCTTCTTGTGTCTAATGAAACACACAGCACTGCCTCTAACACTGATAATTATCACTAATAACAGGCATTTACTTACAGTTGGCTTATTTGGTCATGTGACTCAGATCTTATTTGGTCATGTGACTCAGACGTTTCTGCCTTGTGTAAACATAGTTGCACATTTAAAGGGAATTTCAGACAAAAAGCTTAGCAACTCCAAGATAATGTGAATGTTTTTTTTTAGCACAAACCCTTCACGTTCAACAACACTATGAGCAAATTACTGTACACTGTGGTCATTTTACATATGACTGCATAAATCATTTAAACGTTTTGATACAAGACTTGAGGCTACGTCACAACTAGCACATGAGCAGATACTGTACACATGACAATATCCTTATCAACATAAAAGAAAGTACATGTTGAAAGACATTTCATAAATAGACATGTAACAATTATATCTAAAATTTTAAATACCTTAAATACTTTTTTAGAATCATAGTTTTTTTTTCCTTTACATTTACACCTTTGACTTTTTTCAGTGGACTCTCAAGGTTTACATGGGAAAGGACTTTGAAGTGAATCCACCATGAGCAATGGACACTGTGAGCAAATATGCATGCACACTTTCTCTCTTGCACACACACACACACACACACACACACACACACGCCTAACACAGTCCCCCGTCATACTCGTCGTCCTCCTCCACTGGTGCTGACCCTCCAGCGCCCCCTTGTGGAGTGCTGGGGGGTTTCTTTTTCTTGCCGCCTCCACCTGGCACCTTCAGAGAGATGGCCAACTTCGCATACTGTCCAAACCAGACAAACAGCCATGTATCTCTCTCATCGCACCAAATGTTTGTAATGGTAGAATCTGCGTAGATAAACAGTACAACTTTAGCCAGGACTCACGTCATTGTCCATGTACTTCAGAAGTGGTGAGTTACACACACGATACACCTGGTCCTCATCTTGTTCATCATAACCTGCCAGTAACGTCTCCATGGCGACGCAGTCCTCGCTGCCACTGAACCCTGGGAGGCTAAGATGGTATGCATAACACGCAGGTGCGTGTTTGTCATTCTTCGTAAATGTACAGTAGAATGCTGATCTAAGAACAGTTTTTGCCTTTTACCTCATACATTACACAGTGAAAAGCTGGTCAACCTGAACCTAGATCAGTAGTGTCCCGCTGAGAGGCTAAACATGGACCAAAATGTCAGGACTAGTAGCTCAACTCTGAACTGGAACTGATTTGTACCATTTGGTCCTTGTAGTTACCAGTTAACCGCAAGAGTTAAATGTTAAACCTTATTAAATGTTAAAATATCAGGCGATACATGCAACAGAGAGAACATGTTCATGCATACCTGTAGCTCTCTCTCACACACTTATCTGCAGCTACAAAGTCGCCTCGGTGGAGATGGACCAGGACTTGGGCTATAGTTTTCTACAGGTACAACCAGACCAGATCAACAGTATAGATCAACAGTATAAACAGAATAAAACACCATGAACATGGTTACAGAGAAACCTTCCAGGACTGTTAGCCACTTCTTTTGGACTGAAGCATTTCTCAGCTGTAAAACAGAGGGCACTTCTCCCCTCATACGGTCTGAAAGCTTGACTGCGTACCTTGAAGCAGGTGGGGTAATTCTCAATCTCCTTGTACATGTTTTTTTCCTTCTGGAGGGATACGGCTGCCTCGTCCAGCCTGTGGTAGAGAAAGGTGGTAGAGAACAGGCAGCTTAAGGAACCACAGCACAGCACAGGCTGCTTAAAGAACCACAGCACAGGCAGCTTAAGGAACCACAGCACAGCACAGGCTGCTTAAAGAACCACAGCACAGCACAGGCTGCTTAAAGAACCACAGCACAGCACGGTCACCTGCGTGTGTGCGCAGTCACCTGCGTGCGCTCACCTGCGCAGCCGCACCAGAAGCCTGGACGCTTTTCCCAGCAGCTCGGCAGCCTGTCTCAGCCGGTCTTCATTCTGCACACGTTCGGGGACACAGGTGATAAAGGAGAATCTGGGACTGCGTTTATAAGGAATTGTTGACAGTAGAATACTGCCATCATCATGTCCTCCAGCCTTATACTGAGGCTAAATACCAATGCTAAAAAAATATAACAATATTAACAATAGTACTTTACATAATAATAGTTCATTCTTTTGTCCATGTACATTGTCTTTGACAAATTAGACGATAAAAAATAATAATGAATAATAATAAACTCCTAATATTGGAGTGTTTATTAGTTTACGCCCTAATAATCTGTAACCTGATAAGTCAATGAACAGGTAACAGCTATAATAAATACTCAACAAACTGTTACAAACATGATGGTAACAGCTAGGGTTAGGATCAGAATTAAGGCCAGGGCGATGGTTAGGATCAGGTTTGGAGTTGAGGTTAAGGTTATTTGGTTTGGTTTGAGGTCTGATCGCAGGTGACTGACCTTTGAACCACTCTAAACTTGACTATGATTGTATCCAAACTCTTGTCTGATTCATTCATGTTACAGATACTTTGTTGGAAGTTTATTAATCATCTGTAAATGACCATTCAAAATAAAGTGCTACCAAAGTACCAATTTTTTGTCAACGGGTTTCCTAAATTTCACAGTCTCACAATAATTTGTTTTCTTACCTCAAAAACAGATGCAGCTTTCTGATACAAGTCCACAGCTTTCTCGAGATCCATCGGTTCTATAAGTCTGCGAGAAAAGGACACGACAGTTAGAGATGGCCGGCAAACGCAGTTCGACTTGGAGAAACGTCTGTTTCTTCTTTCAGAGGACACAGTCTGCAGCTCCAGCGGGCACCACGCTGGCTCTTCGGCGTCTGGGTGGGACGTACTTGCCGGCCCGGTCCAGGGCCATGCCGGCGGTGCCCGACGTCCCGTTCTCCACGTACATCACGCTGGCTTTCTCGATCAGCTCGATGGCCTCAGACATGCGTTTCATCTCCTGCGGGGCGAGACGGGCATCTGTTCGGTGAGCTCAGTCCAGAAAAAGCAGTTCACTTTCAGATGCGAGATCTTCATCCAAGATTCCATAATTGCCACTAAATGGTTTACGTTGAAGTTCTTGTCATGAAATATGTTATTGGTTCAGTTGAGCCCATTTAAATTGATCCATTTAAACTCACAGAATGTTTTACTGTGATTTTGCTTTTAGCATGTTAATAAGATCTGGTAAGTAGTCATGACGATAAGAAAACTTACCTTTAGCATCATACCAGCTTGTTCAATTGCCCTGGAGGAGAAAAAAAAAAACATAATTGCGAATTATAAACCAATACATTAAAACATCAGTACACATTTAAATAGCTATTAAAACCTAAATCCTTTTTGTTTTTAAAAATGTCATTTCTCAACACCTACTTTGCAGCATGGAACAATCTGTTGGTTAAAGTTAAGTCTGAATACGGATATACGAGGGGAAAAAAAAATAAATCACAATAATCACCTCAAAACAGTGACCACACCCTCCCTAACAATGACTAATTATTATTCTGTGATCAAAGACTATGTATAATTACATTGTAACTTTACAGGAATATGACTCTGATGTCAAAATGCTCATTATAATGCTGCTGACTTATCAAAGGATGCTGAAGATGTAAACAGTGTCTTACACACACACACACACAAAACTCTTCAGAATAAAGTTCTTTTATTTAGTTAGTGTGTGCAAACAAACTCTGCCAGATATGCATCCACTGGGTGGTTACGGTTTGCTATAATGTGTCACCATGGCTTGGAGGAAAAGGATACGTTTTGTTCTCGGTGTGATACTCAGCTTCCTTCAGATAAGCATCCTTTGCTTGCTCAAACTGCTTGGCATTTTTAAAAGCCACAGCTGACAACGACAGATCACAGCATCATCACAGTGCAACCTCATAGGACCTCTCAGAACATTAAACACACTTAAGACATGTTCCACCGGATATGTATGACCTCGCTGTCACACTTAACATGATCGTCTCACCGGCTTTTGCCATTTCGGATGCTGCTCCATCGTAGTCTGGTTTCCACTTTGTCATACTGGTTTTTAGGCTTGCAACATATCAATACGACACACGTTACTTAAATTTCATTCTTTGAATTATCAGGCGCGAGGCCACAGCGGTATCAAAGGGCATGACAGGTCTCACGAGCCTCAGTACCACTACATCCGTCACCAGGGCAACCTTGAGCAGGGGACAGAATTTACCTGCAACCTGCACACTGTTTCTGTTTAACGCAGCTCAAGGCCTGTATCGTTTGCGAAGAAATTCATTGTGCGCTAATTTTAGATGACAAAGATTTACTGAACAAAATTCTGAATTAAGAGAGTTCAAATACAAACAGCCTACTCAAATATATGACATTCAGCTCGGTATCAATATTTAGCTTCCTATGTTATGACAGCATTAATAGACATCTGCTTAATAGACGTCGGTATGATAGAAAGATACGAAAACATTAATTTATCTCACCATTTCTCGGCTTTGGCGATGTGTTCATGCGCTTCGTTTATTTTCTGTGCAGCCATTATGCAGCGAGAGCTCCCAATCGTCGGTTAGATGATCAACTAGCCAGTTTAGTGTATTTTAGCTATGTAAGAAGACAGCGAATGATGACCAGCGTGTTAGGTGGTACCAGAGACCTCTAGTTGCACCGTTACGTAGATTATCCTGCTTTTCTAAACACCTCAACGTCACAGTGTTTTTCTACGGGAGCCCAAGCGGGATGAATTGAACCAATATTTTATTTTCGCATAATAAATTATTGCTATGATCTAAAAATCGTGTTTGCATTATATGTATTGTTTTATTAGTAGTAATACTTTAATAATCAGTGTCCTAATAATAATTTTTCCTATAATTAAATTAGAACTATAAAACTATCCCATAATATTTACCTCCATAAGGATAGAATGATTTTTTCATTGACAATGATTTTTCATGGGGGAAAACAAACGTATACCGATTGCTCCGTTAACGCGCGCGGTTTTTGTACAAGGGCAACGGAATGCGACGGAACCGGAAGCAGTAATGACGTATTAGTCCTACTCCCTTCCCAGCCCAGGACAACAATCCTGAAGAGACAGGGAAAAAAAACTTTGACAAACTCGACAGGAGGGCCAGCAAAAGTTTATTAAAGTACTGCCACATTATGCTAAACCCCTTTTAAGTAGAAACGATATTACAGATGTGGAATTACTGATGGATTCGAGATATGACATCCAGCGCAGGGCCGGCGGCGGTGGGTTCAGCGGGGGCTCTGGCACAGGGTCCCCCGCTATGGGAGCCCAGTCCCGCCGCAGGAAAATGCCGCCTAGACCGGCGGATTACAAACTTCAGGTCATCATTATCGGCTCCCGTGGAGTAGGAAAGACGAGCCTTATGGAAAGATTCACCGACGACACGTTTTGTGAAGCGTGCAAGTCAACCGTTGGTAAGAAACCAAAGTTGAACGTTAGCTAGACGGCTGTGTTGTGAGTGTAAGTCAGACAGCCGTTGGTTAGCTGGGATGGCTAGTTAGCCTGCTAGCTTAGCTAATTGCTGACAGTTCTGTTTAGCTGTAAACGCAGATCAAACTCTGTGCCCAGGATTTGACGGGCAGGATTAGCGTCAACCACTGCGGTTGTGGAGTTTAACTGACTCTTCCCCTCCTGAAGATAATCAGACTGTCTCAAACCGGTTAGTGGCAGTGCTAGCAGTCATTTTAGAGCCCGACGACTCTGCACTACTCCAGCCGTTCCAGATTTTGGTTGATTGCGGAATCTGAAGACAAACTTGGATACTTCTGGATAAATGATCTCAAAGGATTTGGACACGCTTTCTTTTGCACAATGAATGTGTAACTGAATGTTTAGGCTGTCGGTGTAATAAACGGTAGATAGATGGAGTCAGTACGCGTAAAGTTGACTGGACGTAAGATGCGACTGGAGTCTCCACGGAGGTGGAACACCTGCAAGGACGTTTTAATATTAGAACTGAACTAAAGCAAATGACAGAAACGTAATCGATTGTTTTGTTTTTCAAGTACCGGTAGTTACATTTCACGTAACTATATGAGTCATAGACTTGTGGTCAAGAGACAAGACAAAGTTGGTTACGTTTTAATTGATTTCATTTGATTAGAATTGTGGAGTATGGAATCCGGTCAGGTGGTGTAGTTTCTGGTTGTAGACGGCCTAGTTTAACTTCTCAACGCCCACATACCAGCACAAATGAAAATTGATCTCCGTCAGAGCAGAACTTGTGAGAGCCAGACTAGTCTCCCAAAATAGTCCCTCACACACAGCTGTTATTGGCCTCCATTTTCTGCACAGTCACTCTTGCCATACAGACAGCACAGGGTTACATTAGCTTCTCGTACCATTGTGTATCTCACAAAACAAACTACCCACAGCTTTTGCTTCTACACACGACTGACGGAGAACCTTGATCCACTGCCTTCACTGCTATCTCCTGAATGGCTCAAATACCGCTGACATTCAATCTGACTGTTATGTGATGTAGCGCAATTGGGAAAGAAAGACTGTTTTGATCGTCATTTGTAGCAATTTATTCTAAAGACTTCAGGGACAGAAAATGAAGCATTTTGAGAGAATTTCTAACCCACGTTTAATGCAGAATCTTGCCAGCGTGGGCTACAAAGATAATTGGTGTTGACTGCGGCGACCTCCACTGGGTCAGTCTGCACTTTGCTTCAGAGTAAATAACAGTACTGTGGTTGTATCTCCTCTATGGTGCTTCACATTCTGGTTTATGCTCTCAGTCACATGAGTGTCATGTATTCTTTTACGTTCCTGTCCTTTCTGTGTCTGTCTGTCTGTCCTGCTCGTCTGTGGTGCTCCTGTCTCTCTACTCATCGAGGTGTGGATTTTAAAATCAAAACGGTGGAGCTCAGAGGGATGAAGATCAGGTTGCAGATCTGGTAAGTGAGAAGGAAGTCCCTAGCCATGTCACTTCCTGTGTCCCAGAAGCACGAGACAATACTTAGCCCTGCTCCCAAGCAGGAAGTCTAGCGCACAACCCCCCATCCCAGGGTGACCGTCTAGGACCAGTCCATTCCTTCGGGAGATGAATCACACTTAAAGCTGGCTGACTTTTAGCAGTGCATCACTAAAGATAATCAACTCATCTCAACTTGTGTTCCACTAATGTCATAGAATGTTTTTCCCTGCCTCTAAGTTCCCCTGCCTCCACCTTTTCCTGCTTCAAACTTCTCATGCCTCCAACTTCCCCTGCCTACCTCCTCCTCCACCACTCTCTGCTTCATCGCACCAGTCCTTGTGCTTTTGTGCAGTCTTGACCAACTGAACTCCATACAGTATCCTGATTAACCAACCAGTTTCTTTGTTGCTGGTTTTTAGCCACATCCTTGATGCATACCTGTCTGAAAAGGGCCAATCAGGAATCTGTTGTAATCTGGACTCTTTAGGATAACGCTAAGGTTGGATTGGTTGTCCACTATGTCTGTTAAGTTTGTTGTGTGCTATAAATGGAGCTTGATCTGTGGTAGAGATTTTAAATGGATCTAGTTGGTCCCACTGAACCTGTGGTGGTTTCAGGGTTGGACTAATGCCACGCTTGATCTTCAGTTCCTTTCTAACTGATTAAACTGGTCAACTCAAGATTCAGTATATCTAGAATTAAAGATTCAGTATATCTGGGATTAAAGATTCAGTACATCTTCAACATCATTGAATTAGAAAGAAAACAAATTAGAAAGAACTTTAACGATGTTGTTCTGTTTAATAGAGAAAAGTTAAATATTTATGACTGGTTTGGTAAGACATGCAGTAGTTTTCTATATAGTTCCTTTCTTTTGTACTTTTAAGAGTATTGTGAGAACTGTGACCCTTCAAAATATCAGCGTCCGCTTCTGCTTTAATTTGTCAAAAAAAAAAACTGGACAGAGCCTCCCTCTCCCCTGTTCCTCCAGATGTGTATGTTAACCTCTGACCTCTGACCCCACCCCCTGTCCCTGGAACATTCCCCACTCCACTTCTCATTCATTTCTACAGATGGCTGTTACTAACTGTTGCCTGCGTGTGTGTCGCATGTCCCACTCACATCCAGCTACCCACCATCCTCGGCTCCATCGCACTTCGCCTTAACATGCCATCGCTGCCATGTGATGTCTCACCTTTCCTCTTTGTGACGTCATATCCTGTTTTGTGGAAACATGGCCAGGCTGGGGGTGGATGAGGTACAGTGAGAGCTTTTGCTCCAAACCCACTGAATCTGCAGCCACTTTCTAAAGGGGTCATTATACAGTGCTATTCTTGCAGCAGGTAAGTCTAAATAAACACAATTCTCCGAATTTAAAATGGGGGAGGGGAGAGTCTAATGAATAAAATTTGTGATGGACCTTGAATATAAAATACTTGATTTGAATATGAACAAAAAAAATCTGAAACAGTATTAAGTCCACACGTTGCCTTTGACTTCTGAAATGCACAGTTTAAATTAGAATTAAGTACATCTGTACCGTGGTAACCGAGCCGTTGGTGTTTTTTCTTCAAGGGTCGTATCAGGGTGGTGTTGTTTTGGTAGCGCTGTGCTAACGACACTGTCCTAGTGATGTGGCGGTGCTGGTGTTGTTTTAGGGACACGGCAGGCCAGGAAAGGTTCAACAGCATCACATCTGCCTATTACCGTGGCGCCAAGGGCATCGTCCTGGTGTATGACATCACCAAACAGGAGACCTTCGATGACCTGCCCAAGTGGATGAAGATGATAGACAAGGTATGAGCGACCGGCCGCTGGAGACCGTGGTGCGTGAGCAGTCGGACGTTCTCGTTTCTGATCGTGTTCGGTTCGTGGCTGCTGTTGCCGTGGGCAATATTATTTGGGTTTTTTTGTACGTCACATGCTGTAGTGCTGAGCTGGCTGTAGCTCTGGGTTCTCTGAGCTGTAGTGCTCTGTCTTCTGCAGTATGCATCAGAGGATGCCGAGCTCCTATTGGTCGGGAACAAGCTGGACTGTGAGGCCGACCGCGTCATCACACGACAGCAGGCCGAGAGGGTGAGCTAAACGGGCAGCCTCTGCTCTATGAATCTCACACACAGTGTGTTTTAAAAACCTGCATTACCTTGAAGTCAGAATCTTCCTCTGGCAAATTACTAAAGATGATTTATTTAAAGAGACTCATTTAAGCAGCTAATCTCCAGGAAAACATAATAATAATAATAGTAATAAAGAAGAAAAACTGTGCTAGACGTGTGCCAGACGTGTGCCAGACGTGTGCCAGACGTGTGCCACACACATGATCTCTCTGTTTCTCTGCAGTTTGCGGCGCGGCTCTCGGGCATGCGCTTCTGCGAGGCTAGCGCCAAAGACAACTTCAACGTGGACGAGATCTTCCTCAAACTGGTGGATGACATTCTTAGCAAGGTTAGCGCCACTCTGTTCTAACCACCAGCAGGAGCTGGTCTGTTACCAGAGAAAGAACAGAGTGCACAAAACACAGACACGTTTCATCTTATTCCAAGTTATTATACAATGCCATTTTGCGTAGAACATACTGAGAGCTGGTTTCTGTTTACAGTGTCATCTCAGTTTTCAGGCACTACCTTGTAATTTATTCATGAAACGTAATTATGTGAAGAGGAGAATGTGTGTTTTTGGATGTGTGTTGATGGTGTTTTTGTTTTGCAGATGCCTGTTGAAGTGCCCAAACGAGAGCTCTCCAACAGCATCCTGTCTCTCCAGCCCGAGCCGGAGTTGCCCCCAGAGCTGCCCCCCCCTCGCGTTCGCTGCTGTTGAGGCTGTTCTCTCTCCTTTCCTGCTCCCTGATGCCTCCGCCATCTCCTAGTGTTCGCCTGCAATTACCGCATTTGACCACCAGAGGGCGGGCACGCTCACACCGAAGACCTCCCACCACCACTCGGCTGTGAACTCCAGCTAATGTGGAGCACGAGGGAGAGCTGTCGGTGAGGTGGTGCCAGAATCCACGATGACAGAAGCCTGTACAAAACAACAAAAAGCTTCTGTTCTCTCCATCCCCTGAAAAACTCCTCCGCTCCTAAACTTGCTGTCTGGAGAATGCCACCTTGAAGAGACATACACTCATGAGCACATAAAATACAGGCTCGACCTCTCCTGCCCCAGCTGTTCTCCTGTAGACACGGAAGACACACAAACACACGTACCCAAATATTTACTATAATCCTACTCACTCTACCTCATATCCAGGAGGCCCAAATTTGGGACATCCTATGGGTGTATTCTTGGAAATATCTCCCCACTTTTGATGCTACACACACACAATTCTTCACATTTCTACCCAGCAGTGTCAGCTAAATTAGCATTTCCACACTGTACCAGATAGCCTCTCCCTAAGCCTTTTGAAGCTCCTCCAAATCCTCATGCGCTCTTGACGTGTGAAGGTGATGCGCGTTTGCTCCCAAGCTGGTCCAGAGTGGACCAGGTGCTGGTTCTGGCGAAGTGAAACCAGAGACTCATCAAGGTCCTGATTAAAGGAGCATCACCGTGGAGATTAAATGCATCGAGACCTGCCTCACATCCGTCGCTGTCCGTAAGCTGTGTGTTCATGTGACTGTCCTGGTCTGTTAGCGGTCGCCCGTTCGGTGATGAGCAGGCGAAACGGCTGCGTCCCGCGGATCTTCGACGCTCCGCAGCTCGTGGTTCGTGTGTCTTTGCACTGCAGCCCACTCTTGTAGCAGACATGCTGAAGTCTCACTGTGCTGACACCTCTTCTTGCATATTCAACAACATCGGCGCTAAAACGGGGTTCCGTGGACAAAAGGTTCTGTCGTGCGCTTTAGAACACGGAACTTGGAACCGGAACCTTCTGGCCAAAAGGTTCTGTCGTGCGCTTTAGAACGCGGAGCTTGGAACCGGAGCCTTCTCGCCAAAAGCACGAATGATGGCAGTGGGACGTTTTGATATCTTCAGAGCTCCTTTCTTCAAGACCGTGAGCTTCCCTGCCATCGTTGGAGAATATTAAATATGCACCATTAATTAACTGTAGTTTAGGGCCTATAGCTTCATATAATACTTTGTGAATGGACAATTAAATGATCATGTAAATGTTGCACATTTTTTGCTGGAACATATTACTACAGCCGTAATTATTGTTTTTAATTACGAAGCAGATGATGCCATGGCTACAGTAGGACTCCTGCTGTCATGGAGACAGTGGTGTATTGGCAGGCTGTAAGGATGTCCTACTTCCTTTATGAAATGGCTCGTCTAGTGTCACGGAGATCTGTCTCCATTAAGAGTCTAAGTATGGCCGGGTGTTTTCACTTTATTTCAGAATCTGCCCAAAATCTCTTTTGGGTCTCCTCTATCTTGAATTAACATAATGAATTATATTACAGTGGGCGAAGGGCATGTTCAGTTATGTTAGTGGGTGAAGGGCCTGTTCAGTTATATTACAGTGGGGGAGGGGCCTGTTCAGTTAAAATACAGTGGGGGGAGGGGCCTGTTCAGTTATAATACAGTGGGGGAGGGGCCTGTTCAGTTATATACAGTCGGGGGAGGGGCCTGTTCAGTTATAGTACAGTGGGAGAGGTGCTTGTTCAGTTATATTACAGTGGGGGAGGGGCCTGTTCAGTTATAGTGCAGTGGGGGAGGGGCCTGTTCAGTTATAGTGCAGTGGGGGAGGGGCCTGTTCAGTTATAGTGCAGTGGGGGAGGAGCAGCATGTGCACAGAATCAGGTGAAATCTATGCTTGTCCTCAACCAACACTCAACAGGACAACGACAAACAGGTGTGAAACTTTCCATAATGATCATGCACCCCTTACACATGGATTATGTCATCTTGCTTCCACACAGCTGCAGAAGCACCCTGCCAATCCAGTTTGAACCTGAATATTTTTATTGTTATTAATATGATTTCTAACTGTGGCTTTTAAACTTATTCAGCGGTGTAAAACTATGTATTTTTGTCATATCCTGACGTTTGGAATGTGTACTAACCTCAGATGTTGCTTTTCCAACATGTCCATGTTGTGAAATGTTTTGGATTTCTTGATGATGAACCTTTTATTTATCACTAAGTGCTTTTTACTTTGTTTTGTTTATTTGTCACATCATTTCAAGTGTATACAGAACCATAGCAGACCCACAAGTCTGATTTACTAAGCTATTACTATCTGTGTTTTTTGCTTTTTCCAAACACTGTTTCTAAAGGGAACGTAAACTAGTGATTTGACCTGTTTTAAAATGCTGTTTTGGGATCTCAAGTGTTGCAGTTCTGCATCAGAAATTTTAGTAAAACCTGCTTAGTAAATCTGTACCGCTGGTTAGAAGGATGGTTAGAAGAATGTCTTCTAAGCTGCGTTCGTCTCACAACTTCCTTAGTACAACTAACTGTTGCCTTTACAAATGACCTTTTTGTATAGAGTAACACTTCCACCACCTGTAGAATTACTTACAACTCACGAATCTGAGGAAAAAAAACAAATGCTACCCTCATTAAAACATGGAGAAAAACAGTACTTTGTATGAGTAATTTGATTATTGTTGTGGTGTTTGAAAACAGTGTGGCATGTTTATAACTTGTGGCATTCTTGAACTAATGAAGTGCAAATAAAGATTATATTTATTAAATATATGAGCACATTCTCACTGAGATTTTTCCTCAGCAGTAACATTTACTACACCAGTGTTTCTCCATTTGCTGTGTTTTTCCTTGTGCAATGTCTCGCTCGTGCCGCCAGGTGGTGCTATCGGATCATATTGTACGCAGCGCTGTAACAGGATAAATAACCTATGGATTTCTAAACAGCAGCTATCAAAGCTGTATTTCTCTCTCATAATTTACGTACTCCGAGTGAGTGTTATGTTTTGTTAGAGCACGTAATCGAAACTGGAATGGATTCGTGTAAAACCAGTCATGTCCGTCATGCTAAATTGCACGCGATAATATTTTGGTTGTATTTGGTCATACTCGATTTGCATGAGGGTCCAGAAGGTAGATGACGTTCACAACCTTGATAGATGCACCTGCTCCCAAGGTAACTCGCAGTCCCCGACCTACTCATTTACGTCCTATTGACGTGACAGTCGTTAAGGTGTAATCTAATTAACTAAAAACGGTTCCTCAGAAAAATGGCTAATTTTGTTTAAAATATACTTCTGGACTCAAGACTCGAGTAAGTGGGAGCAAGTGTGAGTGAGTGGGAAAGAGAGAGAGTGAGAAAGATTTATTGCGTCTTTTTTCTCTCACACGCGCACGCAGGCGTGCCTGTCCTGAAGCCGAGAACGAGGGGTGTGTACAGTGTGGAAAAACAGGCGCATGCGCTCCGCGGGAGCCAGGGCACGGGCGTCAGACCGCAGCGGTTGCAGATTTTTCCCGTCAGATAGAGGCGAGCAGTATGCGAGACGGGGGACGATAACGCAGGGATCCAGGAGATCGATGCTAGAGAACGGGGAAACCATAGCTTGGGAAGGTGAAAAGGTGTATTGATTTCACATTTATAGGCACCAACCAGATGCGATTCGCCTCTACATACCGGTCTTAGTATTCCATTTGTTGCTGTATTTTCTCTAAGAAAACTGCGGAGAAAAGCCGGATCTATGGGATTAAAATGATATTTTTGTGATTAGTTTTTTCTTTCTCGACGATGGATAGCCATACATGAATCAGAGTCAGGATACGCGTGTGAATCGGAAGTGATGAGAGAGAAAACTGTAGAGGACGGTGTTGTTGGTGCCATCCGTCAGGTTTGTGTGGCTGGGTTTGGGGTTGTTTTCTCCTGCCGTCGTTCTCTCGTCGGTGTCAGGCTATAATGGAAAGTAGCAATGGCTCTGGAAACGACACCAAGCCGCAAAACCACCAGTTGGAAAAGAAGAGGTTAAACCGTGCACCGTCTCCGGCGAGACCTTTCCTGAAGGATGTCCATTCACGGACGATCAAACCTACTGGGATCGTACCGAAATCGCCCAAATTCAACAAGCAGCAATCATCCAGCGTGTCCTTAGCCACTCAAAGCCGCGCCTCGAGGCGCACCTTTACTGGAGCAAAGGAAAAAACAGCTCCGGCAAAAAGTAACACCAAGTCATCCGTTACGAAGAAGGCTGTTAAGGTCACTCAGCATGCAGTAACAGAGCAAAAAAACGCCAGCAAAGTGTCGGAGACCACTTCACACCTCAGCAAAAGCAAAAAAGGAAGACTAACCCCCCTGTCTCATAGCCCTCTCACCCATGGATCCCCGATACGTGTTCCAACCGGTGCTACACTCGGCAGGGTCGGCCACACTGACAGTAGCTCGGATTTGTCCGACTGTCCCTCGGAACCGCTCTCAGATGAACAAAGACTCGCTCAAGCTGGCAGTAGCGATGCTGAGTCGGGTACCGGGTCCGGTTCCAGCGACCGGGATCAGGTGGCCGCGGACAATCCCTCACAGACAGTTTTACCCTCGGAAGCAAGCGGAGGGGCTGCTGCTCGGACGCGCGCCGTGGAGGGGAGCGCGGCGACGGCGCGAGTGGCGATGTCTCAGGCTTCACCTGCGCGAGGGCAGCCAGGCACAGGTGGCCGCGAGAAATGCAAATTCGAAAAGCATGCCGCGAGCGTAAAATTCAAATCGGAGGGCAGCAAAGAGCTAATTGAGGAAGATTTGTTAAGGGAGATCGAAGAACTTCGCTCAGAAAATGACTACCTCAAGGTAAGTTAATCGTCTAAAAATACAGTAGTCTTTTATGAATTTGTTTATAGGTCTTATTTTTGTCGTTCTAACATACGTAATATTACCAATGCATATATTTTGTCATGTATTGTATGCCTATTATCACCGATCGGCAGTTGAAATACGTTAACGCAGCTTATGTCTGGATATTCCTCTACAGTGCTATTGACCGGCTTTATACTGAGTAAATCCGGTGATAACCTTCATACAGTGATTTTTTTCGCACATCTAATATTCGTGTATTTTCACGTTCATCTTTAATTTCTGTGCCGTTTTCCTGAGCCTGATTTTTATTGACGTTATTCTTCAAAACCTTCAGCAACTAATTGCGTAGCAGAATCTGGCTCTTTTTTTACGTAGAAGAGGGCCCGCTGTCGAAATGTAGCCTAGTTGGGAATTCTGGATCTGGAACTTCATGAAAATAATCTCTGAAAATAATAACGTACTTTTTAATGGTTATAGGCCTATTCAATATGTTGAAAGCAATAGATATCCACTATTTCCCCACATTCAAATAACGGGTAGTAAATGAACAGAGAATTAATGCTGCAGCCTACGAAAGTAAAAAAAATCCTTTCAATTTTAACTAGGTCACATCAGAGAATACGACTGCACTGCCTGTTCATGATGCTACCAAGGTACTCATGAACCGTTCAATTTGTGCTCCCTGTAGCTTAATATCTGATGTTTCGTTAATAGAAGGAAATCGTGTTTGTATGCAGCAAATCATGTCGCGTGGTATTTCGAACAGGAATTTCGTAACTTTATCGCTGCTCTCCAGTGGCCTGCGCAGACAGCGCGTTAATCGGCTTTACCGGCTGCGCGCGTAATGGCTCTCCCGCGGGAGTCGCTCGCTGTCCTCGCCTCGTGGACCTCGTGGCCGTCTTGCGTCTGTACTTCCCTATCCCGCCCATGTAATGACAGACTCGAGACTGTCTGAGTTACTGTAGGCCTAAGAGTCTCACCGCCTTCATGTCTGTTTCTGTTTTTATACCCTTGTTATAAGAGCTGATCTTTTCTCTGTATTAGCATTTGTGCTAATAGAAACCTGACTAATAATCAAAACAAAAATCTTCATTATAGACGTAATGCTGTGTGAGCCTTACTGAATAGCGTGCTGTAGTTTTTTCACAGGAGCATCCTCACTCTGATAGAATATGGCGAGTTGAATATGGGATGACGTGGTTTGTCCACCGTCATCCCATGAAGGTCACGTATGACACTGGACGCTCTGGTGTGAATGACAAAGGCAGTGCCCTCACGTGCACCGGTATCAGACGACACTGTATCAGACACATCCGACCTCTAACACAGCGCCGATCTACAAAGGAGTCTAGATGTTTCAAATCGTGTAACACTGACCATCTTGACCACACAGGACATTAAGCCAAAGATTCCACACTTTGTTCTGCCCTATTTCAATCCTAAGATGTCCTGAAGTTTCATTCGTTTTCTGCTGCTAAAGTTGTACTAAGTACGTTTTGGTTTGTTTACTCTCACACAGTGGGCGTAGAGGGCTGTGAGTGGAACATAGCCAGGAGTGAGATTTTAGCATTGATGTTTATCCATGTGTTAACTTGTGTTTGTTTGTTTGTTTGTTTTTTAAACATGTCTCTGATTTGTTGATTAATGTATGTTTATATTAAGTAGACAAATGCAAGTTGGTCGATTTCTGTATAATTCATGAATGTTTGACCTGACACTGATGATTGGGATGATGTTTATTCTGATTCTGACTGTCTGATGCTGATTCTGATTCTGACTGTGATTCTAATATCAGTACTGGTTCTGAACATTATCTTAATACTGACTCCGACTGGAGCTGCCAGTTGAGATGCAGATTTCTGACTTTGACTCTAACTCGCGTCCCGCCTCTGCTTCTGCCTCGGACTGTGCCTGCTGGGTCAGGACGAGATGGACGAGCTGCGTGTTGAGATGGAGGAGGTTCGAGACAGCTACCTGGACGAGGAGGTCTACCAGTTGCAGGAGCTGCGCAGGGAGCTGGATCGCTCCAACAAGAACTGCCGTATCCTCCAGTATCGGCTCCGCAAGGCTGAGCAGAGGAGCCTGCGGGTAGCCCAGACGGGCCACGTGGACGGGGAGCTGCTACGTACCCTCGAGCAAGACCTCAAGGTGTGGGTGTGCGTCTGTCTGTTGTTGTTTCAAAGAATAAACCACAATGGTTATTTCCGGGGAGTGGTTTTAGTTGGAAAGAGCTCTCTGGAGCATCCATGTCTGTCTGAGTGCAGGTAGCCAAAGACGTGTCAGTGCGGCTACACAACGAGCTGGAGAGCGTGGAGGACAAACGCTCGCGGGCTGAGGACGAGAACGAGGTGCTCCGGCAGAAGATCATCGAGGTGGAGATCTCCAAGCAGGCCCTGCAGAACGAACTGGAGAGAGCCAAAGAGGTATGGAACGCCGCTGTCCTCTCCCGCCAGCTCCGAGCCAATCCGAGTACGCAGGTGTGCAACACAGCTGAGCCCCACAACTGATCCGTGTCTGGAAATTCAGGAAAACCTCTGGGCCTCAGGGCTTTATGCCTCTAGAGGTTGTTCTTACACTTGTAAAAATGGTAGGCATAAAATCCAAAGTAGGCTTGCATGCTTGGAGAAAAAGTGTTTGGGTAAAACCCCCTTTTTTTGCAGCATTAAACTGTGAAGGTTTTTGCTGATCTTTCAGCATCTCCAGTTATTAAAATTAGTTGCTTTGGCAAGCTATGAGAGTACATTATTAGCTGTCACCACACAAACCCACTTGACTTTTCAGAGGGAGGAAGTGATGTATGGAGTAAACCTGTAGCATCTGCTAAATGTAAGAAAGCAGCTAGTGCCTCCTTCCCTCACATGGTATACAACAGGACCATAGAACATGCGCACAGGTCGTTTGGGCAAGATGGCTGCCACACGGGCCATCACTGTGCATTGTTTGTTTGCATTTTTTTTTGTATTGTGTGGTGTGGAGGTCTGTGTGTGGGTAATGGGATGAGGAAGAGAGGTTTTTTTTTTTTTTTTTTACGAGTTTGTGAGCTTAGCTTAAGCTAATCAGGAAGAACAGCATTGTGGGTAAGAGGATGTCAGCACTCAGTATAGAGGAGGACACTGGCAGTATGACTGTCTGGAGCGAGAACCATATCTGTTGTGATTTCCTCTTTTCCCCTCCAGTAAGCTTTCTTTGAGATGCGTCTGTGCTATGATCTATGTTGATAATATATCCTGCATAGTCCGTGTGTAAAGCGAATGTGTGATCTGATTTTTTAAAAATCAGGCATCAAAACAAGACATGAAAAGATATATACCAAATACCACAGATTTTCTTTTTTTTTTTAAGACGTCTGAATACAGATGATGTCCAGCATCAGAGGAAAGCCAATCCTAAGCTAAACCGATGCAGGAATCGATTTATCAATGAAATACATAAACAGGTTTGAGCAGACTAGATCTAGAGCTGCAAAAGGATTCCCAGAAAATCCATCCAAGTTCCACTTTGTCATTTATTAAATCGTGCTACTTTGGTAATTGGTTTTCCATGCTGATCTGTGATTGGTTGAGAGTATTAGAATGCTGCTCATTAGGCAATCACAGTATGATCTAGGGAGGCGTGTCATCCTTAACAAGCCCTCTGCTCAGAGACTAATTTGGCTTTGACATTATAAATCACGATATCATGTTGAGATTGTGAATCCAACCATCTTGAAACCATTATTGACACCAGGAGCTGCTGATAAGAGTAGATCCCTCATCTTGAACAGCTGATTATCTTTAGATGTGAAATCTTTACGTGGGCGAGATGAGCTCTAACAGTGGTGTGTGCTCTGTGTAATAGTGTTTGTGAAGTGTACAAGTGAGATGATCTTTTTGGTGTTTTTGCGTGACAGAGAGCTGAGAGTAGGTAGGATGTGCATCACGTGATCTACTGGGTTAGTCTATAGTAGAGCCTTCTGCTTTGACATGCTCAATTATATTCAAATATACTCTCTCATACATGCTCAATTATATTCAAATATACTCTCTCATACATGCTCAATTATATTCAAATATACTCTCTCATACATACACTCATGCTCTGTCTCTCTCTCTCTCTCTCTCTCTCTCTCTCTCTATCTATCTCTTTCTCTCTCTCACACACACACACACCTTGCTATCTTCCCCAC
>JAOYMR010000003.1:1264135-1306899 GCA_025802075.1 Tenebrosternarchus preto
GAATGGGGGTAACCAAGTGTCATTATGCTTTTACTGCATATTTCTGAAGGCAATTGTGCAAACCATATCTGATCTGCATGACTTTTGAACCCTAGCACTTTAGTGCATGATATCAGACTCTGTTGTACCTTGTGCTATCTCTGTAACACAAGCCAGCCCTGTACACACACACTCACAGTGTGTGTGAGGGCTGTCTTGATCTTCAATTAAGTTGTCACCAACTTTGCATTAAAACAAGTTATAACACTTTTTAAGTCAGTCGATGTACCAATTACCCTGTCTTTGTATAGCAGTTATTATTCCTATTTAAATGTTTTTTTTTCTTTGAAGAAAAAAAAAGGATTGTAAAATAATATGGATGTTTTAAATTAAGTCAGTGTCTAAAGTCTAATGATAGAGTCTGTTTAATTGGATAATAAAGTAAATGTATTTACAGAAAAAAAACATTATTAGTATATTCTGTAGTATGTGTCTGGTGAGCACACAGTGTATAATTGACTGTGGGTGTTAAACTGAGAACAGAAGGAAAATGTGTCTCAGAATGATCAAAACTGACAAGGAGAACAACATTTAAAAGGTACTTAAATCGTGGAGGTGGGTGAAAAAAAATATATATATATATCTCAGCATATGAGGAATAAATCAAAAGTGTCGAATGCTACGGTAAACTTTGAGGCCCAGTTTGGCTGAATGAACTGTATTCCTCCAAGCTCTCTTCTACTGGGATAATATCGTCATTTCATCGCCTTGTAACCTGTTTTACGAGCGTATAATGTTGTTTCCTGTATATTCCATATTACAGGGTTTAGAGACGCTTGATGCAGGACAGAGGGGAATCTTTCTCTGTGGCCAAGGAAATGCCGGTAAATAATTAATGTGGCGCTGAGAGATGGGATAAAAGTGAGAGTGGAGCATTAAGAGACGACAGCGATGTCCTACACAGAGGAGATGGAGGAAGAGACGGCAAGTAAATTATTCAGCCGAGGCAGGAAAAACACGAACTCGTTGCTGAAAGGCAGAAAGAAATCTGTTCTGTGCGGATCGCATTGCCTACAAGAGAGAAACGAGGTGTTGAGTATCAGGGATTTGTCGTCTGGCTTTAGTCTCTGGAATGGGAGACTCTCCCCCTTGTGTCCTGTTACCTTAAGGGTCTGTGGATACTGGGAGGGAAATAAAAAGTCGTTATCTGAGTTAAACAACGCAAAAATAGAGCATGAAAATCACAATGCGTGTTAAACAAAGTTCCAATCGGAAGTAGAGAGAGACAGACAGACAGACGTCAGAAGGACGAGAGGTTTACTTGAAGTGCTGGCTGGTGGATTGTGTCCACAGGCCTTCGCAAGACCGCCATGCGGGGATACTGGCTCAATAGCTCATTGCACATGAGTTGAGAGACTAGTCAATTAATCAATAATGCACAATAAATAACTTTTGAACTGAACAAGTCACTGCAGTCTTTCTGCTGAAGCTGATACTAACACAAGTAAAAGGGTGGCTTTAATGGTTACTGTGCAGTCGTATTACTAAAAATTCTGATATAATTTAACTTTATAAATAAACCTAGTGGTATTTAATGTCTTGACATAAAGAACTTAATTTCCCAGAATTCATATATGCAGTTTTCTGTTACATGACTTGAATAAAGCGAACTGGTGTACAGGTCTTTGCATTTGTGTACGTGTTGTATATTTTGTATCATTTGTATACGTGTTGTATATTTTGTATCATTTGTGTACGTGTTGTATATATTGTATCATTTGTATACGTGTTGTAAATATTGTATCATTTGTATACGTGTTGTATATATTGTATCAGCTTTTTGAACGTGCTTCTGAACGTTGGTACCTGGTCATTTGCGCTAAGCTCTCGGGCTGGGTGTGCGCGCGCGCGCGAGCAAGCGATCGCGCGTGCACTTGTCCTTTTCTGCTGAGGTCAGAGATACTTGTGCGTGCGTCTTGCCTGCTTCCTCAGAAGTGCTGCTGACATTACGAGGTCCACCAGCTGTCCCTCCGTTAGGTATCAGACGCCTCTCCCCCTCCAAGAATCTCATTATCCTCGTGAAACTGCTATCACTGCTCTCCCACTCCAAGCGACTAGTAAAATCACCACTTAATTCCAGACCCAAATTAAGACAGGAAGGGTCATAAAGATGGAAACTCGAACAGCCCCGTAGTAAGCAGAATGCGGATTTTGTTAATTGAATCTGGCGGCGACCGAATCTCGACCTTCTGAAAGCTCAAATACTGCGGAAGCGTGACCACTAAAGAGAAGAAGCTCATCTGTGCGATATTTCTTTCAAATAAATCATCGGTTTAACCTATTTGTATTCAGTACGTTTAAGATTACGGTGCTATTTCACACCACGTCTTTCTGCCTTTGCGTGTAGTGCGTAGCATAGCGCGCTGTTGCAGAGATCTCTGGACAACACACCCTCTAACCCGGGACGTTCTTGTAAACATGACGCTATAACACGAGAAATGAAAGCCATAACTTGTATAGCTACTTAATACTGCTGGGCAATTTGATCTAAAAACCTGTAGTCTAATATAAACTGCTTTCACTCTCCAAACCTGGCGCCTGTTTGCAATGTTGGTCATGACGGAATACATGAAATTCATGTTTGCTAAACATCAGCATGAACTCTGCTGTTAACAAGTGAGATATTCGACGATCTGTAAAATCACTAAAATGAAATATATAACCCAGTAACGTGCACGTGATATCGCTCAACTACAAGCAACTACCTGTTCACTCCACAAGGAAGACGGACAGGTGTCCGTACAGGCGTTTTGCCAGACTGAGAACATGAAGCTTAAAAACTGGACATCTGGCAACTCGTACTATTGCTCTTTAAGAACAGGTTGGTGGGTTTAAATAGCGTTCTTATTTGACTTTTGTTGGGTTCTTTGAGGTTCATCTTTTGTCCACTACGTTTAAAAATAAGTTCGTGTGCTGTGATTATCGGAGGCACAATTAATGGGTTGTTTTTTACGCACAATTTTGGTGATTTATTCTTAAGTTCACTGTAAAAGTTTATCCTGTAGGAAACAAACTGCAACCACGCGCAGTGAGCCGCGAGTCTTGGGTAGTCAAGACAGGCTCACAAAAAGCTCGGACAAGGGTTGGGGAAACTCCCTCTGGGAGCGAAGTGCTTATTTTCCAGAAAGCTTCAAAGCTTGTAGATTTTCAATGAAACCCACACCGAGTCTCTGTCTGAGTCAGACGTTCCGCAAATGAGTAATTTGGGTCGACCTGTTTGGGGACGTACACGTGCGTGACTTGCGCGTGTTCAAAAACGCTGAGGTAATATTTTTAATAGGATATATGACAGAATTGGACAGTCAGAGGGACCAGTACATCCAAAAAGTCTTGGTGTGCGAATTGGGGCTCGCCTGTTCCATAGGGAGGACTTTCGGTATCACCACTGTCTTTAGAGTTATTGATTTCTCGTCTGCAGTACTATACTCTGAAGTGGTGTGTCCGTTAGTGGTGTGAGTTTGCAGCTCTGTGTCCTTATCTGAGGGGAACGGCTATGAAGGATTCATAAAGAGAAAGAAAGTGAGAGGGAGAGTATTTCTCTCTCTCACTCACACACACACACACACAGTAGAATTCCCAGAGGTATTTTAAAGCACTCATCTGAGTTCATCTATTATACAACACATCTCCAAAATCACTGCGCACACATTTTTATATTCAGTAATAAGAATGATCTCAGCAGGGATTATCATCTGCATACAGCATCAACATCTGTGCATTAAGTCACATATTGGCTGCATGGCTTTGACAGAATCGTGACTGTTTCTGGTCTTTCAAATAAACATCTGCTTTGTCTTGGTTTAGTCCAACTTTGGAAGAGTCCATTCTCTAGCAAAAATGGTCGTTCTTATCAGCAGTTCTTATTCAAGTCTGGTCCGCTTTTTTTATAGTTGCGTTGATCTCAATCATGTTTGTTTCTTTCTGTTTATCTTGTTGTCCGGTCCTTGTGGGTTACAGTGAATCATCCGGCACATCACACCACTCCAAAGTGGGCTGTAGAGAAAAATCCCTTCTAAGCCAAAATCCTACTCTTACTTCAGATCCAAATCTAAACTTCTCCATCATGCTAATTGCTCTTTCCAAACCCATGGATGTAGAGAATCACTCCAGAGCACAATTCCATCTGTTTCAGCCTCTGACTGCAAATGTAAGAGATGAAAATGGGATTTTGTGACATTTTGACTCATATGTTCTTGGTCTGAATACACAGCATGATTTTAAGACGAAGTCCATAGATTTTTACTCCATCTCTCGTTATCTGTTTACCAGCACAACAGCAGGGCAGCCGCCAGGTGTGTGTGTAGTTTATTAGTGAATAAATTACATTGTGTAATACTCTTCAATTTCCTGGTCTAAAATATTGCACTTTCAGATCCAGATATAAAAATGGGGCAGAACCACGTTTTGAGAAAGGGAGCATGTGAATGAAGAAAGTGTGTGGGCTGGGCTGGGCTGACCTGTAAAATAATTCATTGCCTGCAGATGCTCATTATCAAATCAGCTCAGCCTGGATTAACTGCATGTATTTACACGGCGTGGGGGTGGGGGGCGCTAGAGAGAGCATGAGATGAGTGCCCTCTTTCTTTCTCTCTCTCTCTCTCTCTCTCATCTTGTTTGGAGCTTATCAGATCATATTTTGTAATCTCTTACAACCTGTCAACCACGCTCACTAAAGAAACTATTAAAGGAAAATGGATGGCTCGATTAATAAATTATCAGAAGATTAAGCTTTGTTATGAAAGCTCTGTTTGACACAAAGATAGCAATCTAAAAACAGTGTGGAAGAGAAATAGGTTAAATATGACATACCTCTGAAAACCTCTTCATGCAAAGAGACATACATGTTTAAACATTTGGTGCTTGTTAAGATGATGGCAAATTCAGTGCCTGTATTGTAATGTATCGATAACTGGGTCATAACAGTGTTAATATTTAGAATTCTTTGGTTTTCTTTACCTTTGGAGATTGTGGTGTTATGGAACTGCTGCCAAACCATACGTTTACATTATAAGTGATTTTTAAAAATCCATTTTTTTTTTTTTTTTTTAATCTTGGCGCCATGTACTACCAGGCATCTAATAAGTAAGCAGTTAAATTATCAGAATGTGATTGACCCTTAGTTACCAAAGAGAACAGCTGTGCTGTGTCCTAGTCAGGGCTGAAACTGTGATCTCACTGCATGATTTGGGATCAGTGTAAAGCGGCGGTTGTTCACATGCATGCCACGTTATTATCCACATCTCAAAAGGTCAAAGGTGACCAAAATAAAGCAATGTCCCTGCTATGTCTGATCTGAAATCAGCCCAGGCTACTGTGTGCCTAGTGCAAAAGTCTTCACCAAAACAGGAGAACCTGTTCCAGGGTCAGGTAGCTGAAGAGACATGAAGTGGTAGGCAGATGAGGGCCAGGGGGAGGGGCTTTATGCCGCCGCCTCATATCTATGGCTGAACAGCACTTCCACGACCTTGGGGTCAGCCAGGGTCGAGAGGTCACCCAGGTCCTTCTCGTTGCGGGCGATCTGCCTGAGAACACGGCGCATGATCTTACCTGCGGCGGGAGAAAAGGTGGGGCTTAAAAATACAGGCCATGTGTGAAGATGGACTCCAGAGCTGGAGGAACGCTGCATGCACAGTTTAGTGTTTCCTCCAGCCTGACTGGGCCCACCGAGGGCAATGAGGCCCCAGTGACAACACGGAACCTGTGGTGCCTCACAGAGAAACTTTGCAAGCCATATAAATGCTTTGTAAACTCTTTTTCCATGTAAACTGTGCACTGCGGATGGGACTGTACGGCGTATTCAGAGGTTTGCGTGTGTGTGTGTGTTCGAACCTGAGCGTGTTTTAGGTAGACTTGGTGCATTCTGGATAAAATCTGGCGTGGCTATCGGGCCGATCTTCTCCCTGACTGAGAAACGAGACCAAAAAAAAAAAGTACATAATGTTTATGGCTGCAAAGCAGACAAGCTGTTATGACCTCTGATGCTTGCAGGTGACCTCTGACCTTTCTTCTTGAGCTCCTCCATCAGGGCGTGGGTGAACTCGCAGCCGTCCTCGAGCGTGACGAAGCAGTAAAGGCACTCTCCCTTCAGTGCGTGCGGCCGGCCCACCGCCGCCGCCTCCGTTACCGCCGCGTGTTCCGCCAGTGCCCCCTCCACCTCCGCTGTGCTCAGCAGGTGACCTGGGGGGCCCCCGCGGGAGGGCAGGGGGGACGCCCACAGGGTGTCTTTTACTTTTGTAGATCAGGTTTGCCTAAACCTCTTCCTGTGGTTTTTTTGTCACTCACAGGCTACCGTAAATCCTGCCCCTCCCCCATGGAGCAACAGCACCACCTCCTTCCACTCACTGATGATATTTATAATGATCTTTGCAGAATATTGATGCTTTTCAAAAAATCTCCTCTTTTCAACTTCAACAACTTGGGGGGGGGGTTGGGTGCATGTGTGTTTACATGTGCAGTCCAAATCCTTGGACATGTTTGCAGTGCATCTAAATCTCAGAATACATATTAATTAATTGATATATTAATTAATTGATTAATATAAGAATGAAAGATATGGATATGCTAAACATACCAAGGTCTATAATGATCAATGACACCTGCATCTCCAAAGCAGCAGAGCTATCTGCCATTACAGGTGGTCCCACTAGGGGGCGGTAGAGTCGTCTAAACCTTGTGTGGACTCACCCGAGATGTTGAGCATGTCGTCTATCCTGCCGGTGATCCAGTAATAACCATCCTTGTCCCTTCTGCACCCTGAGGACACAAGGCCACAATACAGCTATCGCCTCTGCACGCAAACCACGCTACTGGACTGAGAACACAAGGGCACAGCACAGCTAGCATCTCAGCACGCAAACCGCGCTACTGGACTGCCGCCCTGTGCCACGCAGATGGGAAAAATACGTGGCAGGTCAAAGATCACATACTTAAAAAAACCCGTGTTGCAAAAGAGAACTGTGACCTTGTTCTAACACAGTGAATCACAGTGTTTGTTTTTAGTTACGTGTATAAGCGCACCCATTACGTTTATATTCTTATATGATACTAATGCAAAGTTTGAAGTATTAATGCTGTGTAAGAGTTTCTGGATGTACCGTCACCCGTGATATAAAACCCTGGGAACTTTTTGAAGTAGGTGTTCTCGAAACGTTCACGATTTCCATAGATGCCGCGCATAATGCCTGGCCAGGGCTTCCGGAAAACCTGGAATTAAACGGAGATGTTCACTCATTGTAATGACCCACAGCACTGACGCCTTAAAGCCGAGCCATTAATATATGGTTGAGAGCTGAATGTGGATCTCATTTCAAACAGAGGCTGCCTGTTCGTGCTGATATTGGATCAGCCTGCTGTGGCCCAGATCCTGATCTGTACCATTTTAAATGGATCAGCAAAGCAGGTCTTGGATCAGCCAAACTTGGCGGTTCTCACCAGGTAACCCTCTGCCTCACCCTGTAGCTCCTCCCCCTGCTCGTTTAGGATGCAGGGCTGCACGCCGAAGAACGGCAGCGTCTGCACACACACACACACGCACACACGCACACACCATTCCATATTAGACTACTCATCCCATTAACATTACCAAACTGCAGCCTGTTAGCATGTATTGCATTTGTAAAGAAACGTACAATTATGTCCCAACCTTAGGCATTTAGCAGATGCTCTTATCCAGAGCGACTTACAAAAGTGCTTTGTTGGATTCATTGTGCCAGTATTGAACCAGATATAAGAATGAATGAAGTTCTACTTATGTAGCACCTTTCTCAAAGAACCCAAGGCCTCCTTACAATCAACACACACCTTT
This sequence comes from Tenebrosternarchus preto, assembly GCA_025802075.1. NCBI lineage: Eukaryota > Metazoa > Chordata > Actinopteri > Gymnotiformes > Apteronotidae > Tenebrosternarchus > Tenebrosternarchus preto. Next base: position 1,271,979 of record JAOYMR010000003.1, read on the forward strand.
AACATCCAGCACACCAGTGAGAAGCAATCACCAGTCCAGTCATACACACCATGTCATTCACACACTGCAGGTCAGTTTTTTTTTTTTTTTTTTTTGGCTAGTCCATTTTTACCCAACCTGCATGTTTTTGTGCTGTAGTGATTTATTCATTTGCTCATTCATTTGCGGTCTTTGTTTGGAGAGGTGATTAGAGAGCGAGAGAGAGACCAGGAAGGACCCGGGGGAAGACACTTACTGCGGAGCCCGGCTTCAGTGCAGTGGCAGCAGGCAGTGGAGTCAGGACGTGGCCCCCCTTCACACAAAATGCAGGCATTTCATTGGTCAGCAACACAAAGAATAATCCCAACTCCTACTCATTGATGCCTCTCACAAAACTTTAATTGCATGATCATGAAATGGAGAGGTGTCCACTATTTTTACCGTCTCGGTCTGCCAGAAGGTGTCAACCACCGGGCACCTTCCCTGCCCCACGGCATCATGGTACCACAACCAGGCCTCAGTGTTGATTGGTTCTCCCACAGTGCCCAACACCCGTAGACTAGACAGATCGTACCTGAAACAGCAGAGAAGGACAAGACGAGAACATCTGTAGCACCTTCAGAAGGATTCCCTAACTGAAATGATAAGACTATGTTAACTGCCATTTTTCATTTATCTGTTTAGTCATTCACTTTCGAATGTCCTCCACTTTTTTATGTCTCCAGTAGATGGCGCCAATGGCAACAGTTCCACCCATCTGGCAGCAGGGAGCTAGTGAATGAACCCAGTGAACCCTACCCTGCCCTGCCGCAGAGATCCGTGTTATTGATCAGTGCGTTAGACTGCAGATCTACAGTGGAGACTGCACTCTTCAGAGCTGTTTCAAACACAGCCGCACAGCAGGTCTGGAGTCAGGCTAACCTGTTCACAGAGTCTGTGCAGAACTGCCTCACACAGGACTGCAGCAGAGTGATGGTGAGCCTCTGGCATTTGTTATTTCAGCCCTGAACGAAATAGATTACAGTGGTATTGGAAGAAACACACCGAGACAAACCATGCAATCTGCCAGGTCAGTCGGAGTTGAGAAGGGTTATATGTACAAATGAATGTCATCAATGACTCATTTCAAAGAATTAAATTTTGAAACACTTTGTGGTTACTCTTCATTATACTGAACTGAGCTTCCTTTTCAAGGCTCTCTCTCCTCTCTCTCTCTTCTCTCTTCTCTCTCTCTCTCTCTCTCTCCTCTCTCTTCTCTCTCTCTCTTTCTCTCTCCTCTCTCTCTCTCTATCTCTCTCTCTCTCTATCTCTCTCTATATATATACAGTGCAGTGTATTACTCCAGTGTCTTGGTGGCACTGTGAGATCAGCAGTACTGAGTAGAGTAGTGAGTAGAGCAGTGAGTGGACTGGATCGTACTTCTTCACAGGCTCCTTCCCGTGTTTCATGAGCAGCCGAATGGCAGTGGGAGCCGTGTAGAACTTCGACACGCCATACTTCTCAATGATCTCCCAGTATCTGCCCACGTGAGGGTAGACTGGAACGCCTTCAAACTGCCACACACACAGGGTCTTAAGTGCTCAGAATGTTGAACTTACCAGAGTCGAGCTTGGCATAAACGTCACACTCACCAGCACGCTAGCGGCGCCATTGGCCAACGGGCCGTACACGATGTAGGAGTGGCCAGTGATCCAGCCAATGTCGGCAGTGCACCAGTACACATCGCCGTGGTGATGGTCAAAGACGTACTTGAATGTGAGGGATGTGTATAGCAGGTAGCCCGCGACAGTGTGTAGCACTCCCTACGAGCACAGGTGAGAAACCCAGCTGGATCACAGGACCCTTAGAGCAGTGTTTCCCAACCCAGTCCTCAGGGCACGCCAGCCAGTTCCATGTTTTCGCTCCAACCTAATGTATTGGGAACCTGGGCAGAGCAAAAACGTGGAACTGGCTGGAGTGTCCTGAGGACTGGGTAAGGAACCACTATCTTAGAGCTTTCACCTACAAACTCCGCCCATCTCGCTTTAGGCCAGAACAGAATGTAAATACTAATGGAGACAATATGGCAAACTTGGCATCATTTTGATAGGATTTGTAATTAATTTTCACTGAGATTATGAAGGTCATGGGTCATAGGTCAAAGGTGGGTACACTTGCCTTGGGTTTGCCAGTGGAGCCACTGGTGTAGAGGATGAAGAGCACATCTTCAGCATCTAGCCATTCAGGGTCACACTGATCTGATTCAACGTCCACAACATCATGCCACCATACATCACACTCTGAATTCCAGGGTGTCTGTAACACACATATATATACACACACACACAAAGATGCATGCACATAGTTTTTGTAATACTAAGGCAGATTTGAGAGATTTTTTTTGGAGGGATTTTATATTTCAAAAGTGGAGTGATTTGCTGTTAGACCAACCTGTAGTTTATTGAACTCGTTGGTGTCACTGGTTCTGAAGGCGTGATGTTTCACTACCACACATTTCTGAACAGTCTGTGAACCCCTGAGACAGATGGTAGGATTCAAAGGGAAAAAACATCATTCTGCAGCTACATGTTCTTCAGGAGCTACGAGATGAATCACCAGTTCATGGGTTCATGGGCATCGGGTTCAGGTCAGTTCGACTTGACCAATGCAGTAAATTTAATCAAACTAGCAGTCAAAGTGTCAATACTGAACTGTGGCAAATTAACTTTGATTCATCAGCAACTGCTGTTCACCGCTCCCGGAGAACAGCCAACACCTTCTGCTTTTTGACAGATGTTTTCTGTTTGCCTGCTTCTGTGCACGTATGTTCATTTCACATGTCGCCATGGCGACGAGCACACGAGTTGCCAAGCCTTGCTGTTGCTGGGCAACTCTGTGTCGGCAGTTGTGGACTTGAGTGTTTGGCATGGAACTGATAAGACATGATACGGCTACAGCCCAGCACTGTAGCACTTGCTAACAAGCCTACAGGGGCTTTGTTCAGCTGGGCCTGGGCAAACACAGGCCTACGTAAGCAGTCTGTTGTGGGGGGTGAAGCTTACTTCTCCTGACAGTGTTCCAGCGCCTCGTCCGATATCTGCTTCAGGTTGATCAGCTTCTCGCCCCTGTAAACGCCGTCTGTAGCATGTGAGCGTTAACACACATGAGACGAGGACAATGAGATCGTACAAGACTTCTGCAAACACTCTCTTAGGACTCCTTATTCATTACTGCGTCTTATCTGCAGTGAAGCTGCTGGAGTTATCAGCACAGTCACTGTGAACAGATCATCATGATGATGTTGGCAGTGTGACCCAGGCTCTTGCTTGTGCGTGCGTGTTTGCAATTGTTCGCTCCCATATGTGTGTGTGTGTGTGTTACCTGCAGTTACCAGTATCCTGCACTGAGCATCCATGATCCTCTCAGCCAAAGACTCTGAAGAGAACCCTGCAAACTGAGAAGACCATCGATTGGTTTAAGGAATAGTAAGACCATATACACATTAACACATGTGCACAGATGCCACATCTCTTCCCTGAAATATCAATGTGCTTGAACTGCAGTTTAGTAACCAAGCAAGGTTACTCCCAAAAGAACCAACTGACCCAAGAGATGGATGTTCTTGTCTAGCAGGACATACCTCTACACGCTCCTGTTCAATCTACTTCAACATAAACACTGAGAATACGAGTTGTCCCTTCAGGAAAAAATACTATTTTTTTCCCTCTTCTCGTGGCTCAAAGTAGAACAAAAGACCCTGAGGAATGGGCCCTCTCACATCCCAGCAACCCCAAAAATAGACCCATGTACTCCATAAAAACCAACCTTGAAACCCCTGCAGTATTTTTAACTTCAGCTGCAACCTTTCCATGGCTGAAATAGTGCTGGAAGGAGCCACCAGACAGACTTGCTGCTGCCAGATCTGCAACACACAGCCTCTCACTGACCTGCCTCTGAACCCGGGGACTCCACTGTCTCTGCCTACACTGGGCTCTGGAAATATGAACGTAGTTGGACAAATGCTTGAGAACCACAGGCCCACAAATGGTGCAAAACCAGTGGCATCTGCGCATTGGCTGACCCTCCTGAGTTTTTTTATTTATTTATTTGCCAGGGTTGAAATGGTGAGCAAAAAAAAACCTGCGGAAACAAAGGTGAGCAAGGTGAGCTTTTACAAAACCAGGGAGCTGCCTGTCAACAAGCTGCATCATCAAAACGGACCAGCAGCAAAACCTGTGACCTGCCGTGCCCAAAAAGGTGTCCTAGCAAAACAGGTCACTGTTTTCCTTGATAGTACCTACAGGCATTGGGGCAGGAGGCAGGGCAGGGGGCGTGGCTTACCACAGTCGAATGCACGGCCCCTATTCTGGCACAGGCCAGCATGGTTACCACCAGCTCTGGGATCATAGGCAGGTAAATGGCCACTCTGTCACCTTTCTTCACACCTGAACCACAAACCAGTCACAATGTTAGGGGGGGGGGGGAGGACATGCTTAATGGTCCATGCATTCTTTATTTTTCTTTTTTTGCATAAGTACTCAAACAGAATTAATCGAGTTTGTGAAGAAAGCACAAGTTTATTGTAATTGTTCATTCTAGTCCGTCGTCTTGTCTGTTTGATCACTTGTTGGTGGCCCAGGCTTGGACTTACCCATCTGTTTCAGAGCATTGGCACATCTGCACACCTGCACCAGCAGCTGCCTGTAGGTAATGGTCAGCTGATGGGCAGGTGAGTTTCCCTCCCTACAAAAGAGGTTTAGTAAGTCATCAAGAAACAGGAAGAAGTATAAACTCTAGATATAAACCAGGGTTGTGCAGTCATGTAATGTCCTTCAGGAGTATTTCTACATTAGTAAAAGTAACAGCAAATTGCCTGTGTACTTAATTTATATGCACAGATCCATCATTTCTGCATTTATACAAGCAGTTCAGGTCTTTATCAGGAGAAGATATCGTGTTCTCTGGCACATGGGCCCATATCACATTTGGACGCGTATCAGCAATGCATTTGGACAGTAATACTTGTTTATTGCACAAGCTAAATCACCAAACTACAATATGCCAACAGACTGTTCAAAGCTTCGCTGTTTGCTTTGGCTCAAACACAGTCTGTACACACTTAAGATAACCAGCCATATGGGCCTCCATTCATGAACATAACCGGGCTTTTCTTATGTGGCAAAAGTGCCGTGTCATCCGGGAATACAAGTGACCATGCGAGTGTGTGAACGCGTACGTTATTGGCCGTGCTCCTCTTGGACCCCGGCAGCTGTTCGGCCTGGTTATAGCCCGAGGAAGAGCTGCTGACAGGGCAGCCCTGATCCAAAGTGACCTTGTAAGTGTGATTATCAAAGCATTGCCTCACAATGCATTACAGCTGAGCCACGAACCTAAACCCCTGGAAGTCACCTGCATGTTTGTGATGGTACCTGAAGCCTCAAGCAGGAACAGTCATAGGACAGTCAGTACCTAAATGCATGCAACAGCTCTTAGTTAATGTCTAACTGCCCCATCCACGTCACCTGCCCCCCCCTGATGCTGTTACCATTCTATGGCTCCTAGTATCCAGACAGAGGAGAGCTAAACTGTTGACCAGGATCACTTCATTCAGTGAAACCAGATAGGGACAATCTAGACTGGATAACTGCAAAGTCCAGACTGATAATATGCCATCATTTCACTGGGACAATCATGTAACAAGTTTGGCTCGTAACTAAATCAAATTTCTGTGTAAACAACTGAAATCCGTATGGTATTTGCTTAGAGATAATTCAGAGGGACCGTGCATGTATCATCCCTTTGACTGTGGATTGACTGTGGTGTCACAAGCCTCAAGTGATTTATTAACAGTAACATTTGCATTTCACATAACGTACAATGACCTTGTCACAATTAAAGGTACCAGGACACATCATTCGGAATCATACGATTGGCTCTCCTACTGGAGAAATATTTAGGGAGTAATCAAGTAGACCTATAACACAACAGATGAAATGTGTATGTGCTGTAATCAAATGGTCAGATGGTTGGTGAAACCACTACTCTAACTTTGAGATACTGTATAAAAATGAACGATTTTTCCCTATAAATGTTTTAGGAGGTATTGCTAAATCAATAAAGACTCATAAAAGGTTACAACCGTACATATCATCACTCATCTCCTACAAAGCTAAATATACATGTCACATTAGATTCAGTGTAATTCCACTAAAGTTAATTCCACATGAGTGGTTTTAACAAAAACACAGTCATTAACAGTGGGTGGACCTTCAGGTTGTCTGACTGAATTCACTGTTACTCTCTAAAGGTCATATTTAATATATCGTATTAGTCTCTCCTGATTGGATAGTTACACAAGACTGTGACTGCTCATGACCCAGGGAAGTCCTCCTGCATCCTTAAAACTCTGATGTGATCTATGTTCTTTCATATAAGAACAGCACAAAGCCCGTTTGCTCACCAGTGATACGCGACTTTCTCGCCTAGGTTCCGGTCCAACACGTTGCGATCCAGCACGTTGTAACACATGTTGGTCTTGGCTCCCGCCATGAACTTTATGTTTATGTTTCCCTGGGTGACATCAAAGTTGAACTGCAGCATTTGGCCCGAGGCAGGCTCCTTCCAGTAGAACTCCTGAGCCACATCCCTCCAGAACTCTGGGGGTTAACAGATGTGTGGGAGCTTATGATAACATTATAATGTAGACCCACTACCCATGTATGTGTATGTTGGACTAGTATCTTTAGCAGGGACATCTTTCTTAAGATGGCTTACCTTCAGGTTCCTCAATGGACCTTTTGTACAGAGTGAGGTAGGAGTTGAAGTCTGGCACATGAGCATTAATTTGCAGATCCTTTGGGGGATGGTATAACTTCTCCTCTTTGTCCTGGTGCCCTGGAACCACCATGATTGTCAGATGGCTTTAGACTGGGAAGCAGTTGGCAATTCCAGACTCCTTGGTGCTTCAACTCTCAAAGTCATTAACAGCAGCGAACTGCCGTGTTATTCATCTATGAAGCAGTTTATTATGGCAGTCTGCGTAGGTCCCACCCCCTAACCCGATTTCAGTTTATTTTCTCCGTCTGCTTAGCGCCAAAGGAACCTATCGTAACACTCCATTCGGCACTCCTACTTTTTCATTGGCCAAACAAACGGTCTCCTTCTGACCCCATTACGAAGGGAGACAAGCAGGGGCGTGGCCTACGGCACAGACCCGTCAAACGCTACTACACAAAAGCAGTGGTTTGTGTACCGAAAAAAGAACAAAAAAGAAAAAAAAAACTCGCCTACTCACTGTCCACTGTACCACATTTCCGGGAAAGGTCATCGTTGTGACCATATACGGAAAATATGTTCCTATTTACATTTTACTGCTGAATTTGAAAAGCAAAAAACATTTGAAAATGAAACGTGTTGGTTGGCCTATACTTAACGTGTGTGGCAGGGATTTCAAATTAAACTAAGAAGAAACCGAGGTTTTAGTTTTAGTCTTCATTTCAATTTGGTAGGTGTATGAAGGTGCGTTGATCATAATTTGTAAACGTATTTCGATATATTTATTGCATATTTAATAGTACTGCATAGTCATTATATGATGACAAATGTGCCCTGTTCACTAAAAAAATCTGTTCACATGCATTTTTGGTGTCATTGTCGATTTTAAATTGCTTGGCATTCACAGTATACAATGCCAGCTATCTGTTTTCGATTACATGGCCTGGAGGCGTCGCTTTCCCAGCAGACCTCCTTAATCGATCTCACGTCGTTCTCATGTTGATGTCCGCCATTGTAAACCCCTTAGACTGATCGGACACAACAAGAAACACTTTCAAATATGTTTTTATCTTCAGCACTTCGATCTGCGATATCGCATGCGGTATGTTATTGTAATATTTAGGTTCTTATATTATGAATATATATTGGTGGCGTGTTTAATGAACGCTGTCGTATGAATCTAGGGACATATCGATGATCGTGACATCCTACAAGGGCAAGTTGAATTTAGCCAGCTACCTTCCTAGCAATCAGTAGCTCGGCAAGCTTACCAGAAAACGTTAACACTAGGTAGCGGACTAGCCAGCTAGCTATAGCAGTTATTTGTAACTTTTTACCATTGCATTTAGTTTTTAGATTTGTGGTTGTTTTCGTTCTTCTTTAAGTGGTCGTTTAAAAAGCACTGAGCTGCACAGCTAGCTGGTTAGCTAGCAGAGTTCATGGCAGTTAATGTTATTCTGCATTTCTCTTAACCATAGTTAAGCTACCATTTCTGTGACATAAAATTAGTCACTTAACCAAATTACAGCGACGACAGCAACAAGAATTTATTGCACATAAACAGTTAGCTAACTATAAGAATAAAAAATGCAAGCTCCCTAAGTATGTATTGCCAAGCCAAAATTTTTGACGTGCCCGCTGCAAAGTTGCTAGCTACCTAAACGTATAAAGTTAGAAGGGGTCATTTTTTAGTTATTATCTTTAAAACAACACACAGTCTCTCATCTGCCTTTCTTGTTCTCAGAGCAAGCAAGTCCGCAGTCTACACCAGTCTGCCGTCCGTGCTGGAGCAGGGGGGATTTTTGTGGTACGAACTTTGGTTCTTGTGCTTTAACCATCACAGTGTGACGCTATAGCTAAATAAACTGTATGTTTCACCTCTTCAGATACATCTCTGCCATTCAGTGAGGCTTTATCCTGGACTATACAGGGGTGGCTGTGACCAGGATTTGATATAAAAGTAGCGAGTAATTCAGCAAATCGTAAATGATTAGTAGCGTACAGCTTGCAGAGGGACGAAAGCTTAACTCTTATTGGTACATTGTAACGAAGGCTGAGGGCTGAATTTTGCCCTTAATCTCCTACATTAGATTTGAAACATGGAAGAGATGTTACATATTACGCAATAGCGTTTCTATATTGACATAATAATGAGATAACCAAGAGGTTACAGCATCCTTCTGATACAGTAGGCATTCAGTACTGTTCCCTACTATGGATGACTGAGTCAAAGCAAAAAGGCAGGATCCTTAGAATGATGTGTGAGTGATCAGAGTCCACAGGTCCCTCAAACCCTGTTTGGATCCACCCACTAGTCCACGGCGTCCACTACTTTGTCCCAACTTCCAGCATCCTTAAATCAAGCAAATAAAACGCTAAAGCCCTGGTGGTAGTGTACAGGTAGATGTAGAGGGTCCGCCTGCAGGGTCCTGAGGGGGAGGTTGAGAAACATGGTGGAAGAATTCAGTAGGAGCTAAACATGGAGGCTAGATATGTAGCTAATGGAAGTGTATTGGGGTGGGGGGTGGGGGGGGGGGTGTCTTGAACGACCACACCTCCCAAGGAGTTAAATAAAAGGAAAAACCAACAGAAAGGGGTTTGTGGGTGGGAGGGAACGAAAGAAAAAAAAAATTGTGATGTGCTTGGTTGAATGTTAAAATGGAGGCGTGGAAATGTGGTGCTTTTTCAAAATTCTTGTTAAACATTCCAGTATTACATAAAGCCTTATTAGGTGAAGCACACAGAAGCTATTTAAATGTAAGATGTGAAACACTACTGCCCACGTATAATTAAAAGCAAACTAGTTTTGCCACGTAGCTTCACATTGTGTTTGGATGGACATCAGTGTTTGAAATGCATTTAAATGCTGCTTGTGTTGGACAGATTTAGATTTAGATCATAAGAGAATTATTATAAAAAGTTACAGGAAGCAACTTTGTTTCAGTTATAAAAACATGAAATAATGTTCTTATATTTTTTTCCCCTCCTAACTCCAGCATAGAGATACACCAGAAAATAATCCAGATACTCCATTCGAGTTCACTCCTGAAAACCTGAAGGTGAGAGTACGTTTACTGGTCTCGCTCTAAAATGGTGTCCTGATTGTTGGCTCACATAGCAGCTGGCCGAACCTTCATGTCCAAAAACCGTTCATCTTAGACTGCGCTCGTGTGCTCTACCTAGACCCGAGGTGATAACATGATAAAAGTGTAGCGTAAGATGTCTCTGTCATGAACATACTACACTGAATCTCAAGAGATATGGACGTTTATCACCAATGCTTGTCTTGTGTCAACGGTATATCAAATACTTTCTAGGTGAGGAAAAAAAAAATCTACAGGCAACTCGGGTCTATGTAGGTGTATTCTGACACGAAAAAAAAAGTATTCATGCATCTCTAGTTTTTGCGTAATCACTGATGGCAAATACAACCTAGGTTGCTGAGGCAACAGTGTCTGATGTCAAAAGTCTCAAGATTCTGAGATTACATCTCTTATGATATGGTCTAGCATGGCATCAGAAGATATTTAATTTCACCAGACACCATTTCCTGAGCTCGGCAGAAGACGGGGCTGGGCAATTAATCCAAAACGTATTGAAACCGACATTCAGAACCTCTAACTCATGTAATCTTATCAATGGTATTTTGTTTATCTTTTAGACAAACCTAGTCAGTCAACTATGAGGGCAAACAACAACAACAAAAAAAAAACAAAATAGTGGCAAAATATTCAGTTAATCATGATCTTGATCTGAGATCATGCCACTCTCACTACCAGCACGTCTCCACAACGGAGCTCGTGGGCCGCAGAAAGCCCCCACTGTGCCACACTAGCTGTGAATCAAGTGGATCACACTGAAATATGACTTACCAGGTCCTGTTTGTATTCTGACATGTGCGTTTCTTTGTTTTGTGATAGAGAGCGGAGGCCATAATAAATAACTATCCCAAAGGCCACAAGCAGGCCGCCACCCTCCCGGTGCTGGACTTGGCCCAGAGACAACATGGCTGGCTCCCCATCTCAGCAATGAACAAGGTAAAACAAAAAAAACCGCAGATGCACGTCTTCGGCCGTTAGCCTGGATGTTAAAACACCACCGCTTGGCCGTTGGAGCGTCTCATAAATGTGTGTTTATATTTTTGGTTGTGTTTGTTGTACTGGTTGTATGTTGTTGTGTTTATATTGTTGATTGCGTTGCTTGGTCAGTTTTTAGGAAGGGTAGAGAAAGGCAGATTGTGGAGTTGCTTTCAGGGCGGTGTGTGTGTGTACTGCCTTACATCAAGACTTATGCTACTGGCTCATGAATTTTGATGCTGTGCTTACACAATGTACACATTGAAGTTAGTCTGATGGTCATTTGCCTTTGACTTTATTTTTGAATAATGGATAAAAAAATTTTTTTTAAATGTAATTTTGTGAGCAGGCGTGATTCCCATGTGTTTTAATAGTCTTAACCAAATCCACATCATTAGCCTACAAGTGTTTGATGAAATTATCTTCATGAAGTTACACATCGGAAATGATTTCATGTGACGCGGTAGCTCGTCTGAAGATGACGACGTCTGCTTTCCAGGTGGCAGAAATCTTGGAGATTGCTCCGATGAGGGTGTATGAAGTGGCTACGTTCTACACCATGTTCCTCCGCCAGCCCGTGGGGAAGTACCACATCCAGGTGTGCACCACCACGCCGTGTATGCTGTGTGACTCGGACAGCATCCTGCAGGCCATCCAGAGCAAGCTGGGTAAGCATGCAGTGCCCCCGCCCTCCACCAGGGGGCCACGGCGAGAGCGTGTGAGGAGTGTCTGAAGGGCAGCAAACTTCACTGAGCTGCTCCTTCCTGATTAGGCTAAACTGGATTCATGAAGTCCACCTTCTCTGTAGCTTCATGGATTTCGTCTTAGTGTCTATGTGAATGTGTGTCATTATATATACATACAGGTGCTGGTCATAAAATTAGAATATCATGAATAAGTTTATTTCAGTAATTCCACTCAAAAAATAAAACTTGTATATTATTCATTACACACAGACTGATGTATTTCAAATGTTTATTTCTTTTAATTTTGATTATTATAATTGACAACCAATGAAAATCCAAGTCCAAACATCTATATGTAGTAACAGAGCCCGTTTGTTTCCATGTGCAGTGTGTTAATTGCACTCCAAACGCATCAATGGTCCAGCTTATGACTCCAGGGCTGGTGCTGGATACGCCAGGCCAGTTTCACCTGAGGCAGCATAAACCCTGGCTAAGCCTTTACTTATCCTGCGCTGAGGAGCTAAAATGTGTAGTGACCAGATCTGCTACAGTCTGTATCGGAGAGAGAAAAAAAAAAATAGAATTTGGTCAACTGATCACACTTAAATATTTTAATATAGTGGTAATAATAAAATACAGATGTACAAATGAAATGCCTCTACCACACACACACACACACACTAAACAAGTTCTCAGCATGGATTTCGAATACTGACACATAATAAATGCATCACTGTATATTGTTTATTAGAATGACACTGTCAGTATATACTATAAATGTAAATGCATTATTGTATATTATGTATGACACTATGAATAAATATACTCTCAATATGAATAAATATTAATAGATATACTTGGTAAAACAGAATTAGTCCAGTTACAGCATTTGACCTCACCAATCAGAAATGTCTTTCCAGTTGTAATATTTGAGTTTTATTCGATTCTTCTTCCCATGACTAAAACTACCCGTTTCCCTTCCTTAGGTATTAAAGTTGGAGAGACCACTCCGGACAATCTGTTCACACTTATAGAAGTCGAATGTCTTGGTGCATGTGTTAATGCCCCAATGGTTCAAATTAATGACCTCTATTATGTAAGTACAGCTATTCAGCTAAAGTACAACTCATTACAAATGAGAGCATGAATTCACAACATAAAGCTTTATTTGTACCTCAGTTCGGCTGAAGGCCGTTTCCCCTGCTTGTCTGCGAGAGGCTAAAATGGAGTGAACAGAGTCTACGCACTTGTTTCCTGCCGCTTGGGCCGAGTCCTGTTTTATTGTAGCTTTTAGATTTGCACACTCTGACTTTCCCTGACACTCAGTGTAAATAACATCTACACAACACCATTGGTCACGTGGAGAACGCAGGCAAGGGGGCGCCAAGGAGTAGAACTGAGCGGATAACATGCAGCAAAGTGCGTTTGTTTTGTTTTGTTAAAATAACTTTGTGGCTCATTAAGTCCAACTCGACTTGGAAGGGTTGCCTAAGCAACATGTTTCTAATGTACTGACTGGACCTGCTTGGACTGGTGCCTGGGTTTAAGACGATGGAGGCATATTAAGGGAATGGAATTGGGCCCTGCCTTTTAAAATGATAAATGTTTCTCTGGTTTACACAAGGACGTACAGGGCAGGACAGAATAAGCTCCTCAGTCGATTTGTCTGTGGATTTTTCGTGTGGAAGATGGCACTGCCATGCAGTGTCGCACAAGGCCAGGGTTCCATTCAAACCAAATTCATTAATATATTCATGATGCATGCAGAACAACTCAAATTGCCTTTAGTTGTGGTTTCCATTTTCTTTTTACATAGCAAACCAGTTGCTGAGTGGCTTTTATGGGTAATTTTGGCCATACAAGTAATGTTTCACATCACTGTGCTGGTAATGTAAATGGAATACATGTTATTTTTACACAACCCCTCAAAATATGAGCAAATTATGCAGTAGAAGCATTAAGATACTGTTATAGATGACTGACTATGTTAACTGTCGTCATTTTTTAAATTTTATTACAACTTTTTTGTATTGTCTACTAATTTTATAGCTCTAATAACACACAATCTCCAGTACAGGTAAAAAGATTAGTTCATTCTCTGAGTTTAAATGTGATGACGGAGTGTGAAGGGGTGGCAGAACTGACAACCCAAAGTACTTTTTAGTAAATATGAAATAATGACTCAAAGAACTATTGGAATGATAGTGCAAAGGGTAAATCCCATTCTGAGACAATTTATGTGAACCAGTACTGGTAGTGAAGTGGAAGGGGGAGGGGGGTGTCATTAATTGTGATCTCTCAAAGTTTAAATGGAAAGTCTGTTACTTTCTAGGACTCGGCAGCTAAAAATGTACTAGCAGGTTCCACTCGTATGGTTAATCATCAACACTTCTTCTGGGCTGGTGGTTAGAACTTACTTTTTTGCTACCTTGATGTAGATTCTTATGTACTATGTAGTCAAGAGAACATTTCATAAATTTCTCCGTTTTTCTTTGTCCTCCCATGATAGTAATGTGGGTTTTACGTGCTCTGAAACTAAGCCGCTTTGTGTGTGTGTGTGTGTGTGTGGTTGGGGAGATTTTGTCGAGTTTAAATAACCGAAGTGCTAAATTACTTGCTGCTGCTACAAAAGAAGTAAGAACACACGTGTTTGTGCGTGGGGGGTTTTTCTCACCCATTTAAGATCCCCCTACATCCTTTGGCCAATTCCCACCTACTTTTTAAGCCTTGCCCTTGTTGTGTGAGGGAGGTAATAGCATGTGTGTGTTTCCTCTGTGACACGCTTAGCCAGTCACCACGGCCATTCAGTGCTGCCCTTAAATGTAGCCAAACAGGTGGCTAACGTTGGTTAGCACTACTTATATCGACAGAAACAAAACATTGAGGATCTCGGACACAGCGTTCTGCTCTTGTAGACTGTCAGCCACAGATGGCTGGAATATGGTTGGGTATCATGCACAAGACAAAAAAAAAAAAAAAAAAAAACAGCATACAACCTTCTGGTTTTCTAAGCTGCAAGCTTCCCTCCATACAGGGAGCTGTATCACAACAACAGAGCAGCTCAACGCTGCAGCTAGACCAGTGTCTGGAGACCAAGAGCAACTGGGCCACAGCCAGGGAGACACCTGCAGATCTGCACTTAAGAGTCATACTTTCACAGAGTACAACGGGGAGCTGACCTGCTAAGATGCCATTTAGAGTAACTGTGGCGACCGGGTTTTTTTTTTTGTTTCTTTTTCTCGAAAAACCACTCTGAGAATTATGAAATCTGGTGAGAGTCACCGCTCAGGTGATTCAAATGTTTGAACAACCCCACCCACAAGTACCTCATGGCAAGGGGAGTCTGTAACTCCATTGTTTGTTCTCCCCCCGTGTTCTCCAGGAGGATCTGAAGCCTTCAGACATTGAGCACATAATTGACGAGCTAAAGGCAGGGAGAGTGCCTCCTCCGGGGCCCAGGTACGGATGGCCCTTTCGTTCTAGTGGATTGCACGGTGATGCTGAGTAATAACTATAAATATCATTGCTTTTGTTCTACGTAATACTTTCCAGTGAAGTAAAGGGTGAAAGATGGAGGCACAACGCGTAGGTTTGTGTTGCTGCTGATGAAACACAAACATGTGCTTGCACTTTTAAAAGCAGCCCTGGTACGTCTGTGGATTTCTCTTTTAAATGTGCCTCGAATGCTAATTTAGCTAGTGCTAAAGGTCATCTTTAAATTCTTCCACAAAACACATCAGACGTCAGACTGACTTGAGCAGTGTAATGGAAAAAAACGGCCTGTAGTGCGTTTAAACAATCTCTAAACATCTTCACGATCATTTAAACAATCTATAAACATCATTTTCGTCTCCCATTCTCAAATGTTCTGTTTTAAGTTACACACGGTAACTTTGATATCAGGTTTCCCTGTGAAACTACATATCTTTACTTGCAGTTTAATTATACACACAATCAAAACTGGGAAGATTCAAATCCACTATGTTTGCAGAACTTGCCACTGACTGCTGCTTGACTAATTACTGTCTTTCCGTGCGCAGGAGTGGCCGTTTCTCCTGCGAACCTGCTGGAGGACTGACGTCTCTAACTGGACCTCCCCCTGGCCCGGGTTTTGGGGTCCGGCCAGACTTATAAACGCCTCAGAGGGACCAGCTGCACTGTGGTCTTCCATCGAACTCGACCCACGTTCTTACGTCCGTGACATTTGTCAGTGTAAATAAAATACTAGTAATTGTAACAAACCTACGGTCACTGTGTTCCTTCTAACTTCAGTTTATTTGCACCTTTTCTTCACTCCTGAATCTGTATAGGCATTTAGAGCCTGTTGTCAACGTGGACTGAACTGTAAAACGTAAAAGGCTAATGTCTTTGCAGAAAGCTAAATTAGCTTGTATTAACAGCAGATGAACATAGTATATAGTAGTGTGAATACAATAACCCAGGACTAGGCAGCTAGCTAGTCAAAAGCAACTGACGCGGTGTAGCCACATCAAAGAGGACAGCTGAAAAGCGTGCGTTCACGACATATATATATATATATATAATTTTTTTACATATTTTTTTAATACAACCTTGGCTTCACAGTACTGACGTTGTTTATACTGCCAGCTCAGACTACAAATACACATTTTCGGCACTTAGAATTATGTCTGATTTAGACCATAATTTAGCCCCTCGAATAAATCAACCAAATGCACTATAGTGTAAATTGATGCTTTCACGGGAAAGTATCAGATGAACTGGAAAGACATTCCACCCACTATATCTACTATAAACCTACGCCCTCGTTTTATAAACGCTGCTTCTATTACGGTGTACTGTTCTAACTACAGCTGTCAGTTTTCATTCAGCCGTGCTCGTCTTGCTCGTCACTGTGTCTAGCCAGTGCCCCCCTCCACCCCTCCTACCAAATTTCTCCCTTGTGATTTGAGCTTGTTCTGCAACATAATGGTGGCCACTGCGCAAGCGCGAGCGTTTCTACATAATGCAAATACCACTGCGCCATAACAAGCCCGGAGCGCGACATTGAACTTCGCACGAAACACACACACGCGCGCGCGCACACAGACACATTTACACATCAGCACGGCTGTGCATCCGCCAAAGGGGATAGACGTGTTCGAGTTGAAAGAGAAAACGATATTTACTCCGCTCGTCAACAAATCCCTCGTCTCGAGCCTCTCAGACATTTTCGAGAACGTTCCCAGTAGCTGCAGCGTCGAACGGAAAAAGATGACGTCAGGTGCCCGAGCGTCACCTCACCCTTTTCCAAGCATGTTTTTATTTTTTTTTTTGTGAGACGAATTTCAAACCAACGTTGATACCGTAACGCCCCCCCCCTCAAAAAATAAACGACGCAGCTAAGGTTTTGGTAATTCAAGAAAAGAAAAAAAAAAGTAAACACCGGCGAATGTATTTATCTTGAGTCTTAGTGCGAAACATGGCGTCGGGTTTTTTAAAATGGGTAAAAGATAAAAACTACCACAACCAAGCAAAAGACGCGATCCTTTTAAGCTCGGCGAAGGCTCGAGCTGGTCACGTGGTCGCCGTGTGGCCAATCATCGCGCGGTTCTGCGTGTTTTGCTGGGGCTTTTCTTAGAGACGACGAGTAACTGGGATGTTTTCAAACCAGCCTGAAGCTGGACACAAACGTCACACAGTCGTAGGTTAATGGTCGTTTTTTGAACGTCTGTACAAATTTGCCCACCTCCGAAAATAGAGGGATTTGGGTTTTTTTTTTTTTTTAAATATAGCTAGGACGTGCGTTACTAAGGGGCGATCGAAAAAAGCTTTGCTACGGTAAGCAGCAAACGGTTCCTTTTGACTTTTTAAATTGCATTTGGCTAACCAGAGCTAGCTAGGCTAGGCTAGCCAGCTAACTTCAACGCTGAAGTGAATAGCTGACTAGCTGCTGCCTTTTAACGGGTTGTTCCAGCAGATGTACAAAAATCGAGTCGTATTTATATACCGTTGGCTAGTCTGTACTTATCCACATTCCGAGCACATGGGCGACGTTTTTATTTACCCCAAAGCAGCAAGTAACGTTAGCTGCTGTAGACGCTACGGCGCGTCCACGACGGAAAGACAGTGACAACCAGGCTTGATCTTTCAGGACTTGGAGGGAATACGTGTGGTATTTTCTCGGGTTTGCTGTCGTAGCCAAGTTAGCTAGCCAGCTAGCAAGCCAGCATAAAACGTAACCAAGCCAGGGCAGCATTAACGGGCGACTTGAACGCAACTGTGGGGCTATTGTCTACGTACAGGGGTGGCGCAGTCTGCAACGCAGCCACCAACCTAGCTAAGCTATCTGTTTGTATTTTGATAAACCACGTTTTATATGTTCGCGAAGTGTTCCGATATAATGCCAGCAGTGCATGCATTATATTTTTTCTATATGCTGGAATACCGATATCCTTGCATTATTTCTGACAGTTGTCCATCTAGATATTTTGTACTTATTTTAAATCGATTTTTTTTTTTAAATCATGTATATGGATTATTATTTTTTTCCTTCTCAGAAACCAATGTGGTTTTCTATTCTGATGGTTGCATCTGCGCCACGCGGGTGTTATCTCGTGCAGTAGCAAAACAGTCGTTTTCGCTGTTCAGCACAGCGTTTGGGGGGGGTGTGTTAACCACAAAGCTTAATTCGGTGACCGTCCTTCGCGCAGAGAAGCCTTTTGTCTAAACGACGTATCAAGGCGTCTTCGGCGAAAGCGAGCGCCCCGTGGCAGTGCCTTGATATCGGAACATTCTGGTTTTCTTAAGTGTTTTAATACGCTACTACGTTGTTTACTAGTACCGCAATTTGAATGCACGCGAATCAGGACTAGCACAACCCAGGCACGCATTTACGCACGAACTGTAATGTTGGACATGATGGTATCCGTTTTTTAAACGGTTAATAAAATTGACGGTGCACCATCCAAGGTGCACGGGCAACATACCTCATACATATATATATATATATATATATATATATATGGGGGGGGGATTTAACTGTCCAGCCATATTCTTTAGTGTCTTTTACGATCGTTGGATTTCTTGCTGTTTAGCATATTTCCAAGAATAATAAGCAAGACTTTCAAGTACTGTGTATTCTTCTAGCCTATTATTTTCTGAATGCATGTGTACGCACGTAGCTTTTCACCATGTAACTTGATGTTATAACTCTTGAGGTTTGAGCTCTTGCTCCTCTTGCCTTTTGAGCATGTATTTGTACTATAAAATATTTGTACTATAAAAGCTTAATCATATTCACACACTTGCACAATGACATTTTAAGGATTATCCACAGATCCCACTTCTCCACTGAGCCACTGACCAGTAAGACTTTGCGGTTCCTGTTGTCCGTCCATTTATCCCCTTTTTAGACGTCTGCTCCCGTGCGAAAGGCCTCATGTGCGTTTCTTGTGACTGAGATCTAGACCGACGCAGCGAGGAGGAAGCCTGTGCACATCCAGCTTCTCTACTGCAGGATTGCAATAAAAATGCTCAGTGTTCTTATCATTTGTTGACATTAGATAAACATCTGGAGGTTTTGCGCAGTCCAGGTTGGCAAGACAAGCGCAGCTTTTAAAGCAAGTGAGGGAAAAAACTGTTGCTGCTGCCGTCTTAATACGTGGCACATGAGGGGCTGTAAACTTTTATTTATTTATTTTTAATCAAAGCTTTATCTGCTGTAAACTGAAACTCAGGTTTTACGTTCTGATTCTTCTCCGGATCGCTAAATTAGCACGAAACAAGTATTTACATTCACTTAAGTGCCTCGGACATGAAATCACAAATAGCAGTTCTGGAAGGACATTTGGTCACCAGATCACATTTTTCAAGTGATGTTATGGAAACGCACTTTGGTCGATTTATTGTGATTCATGGCATCTAGAGCTATTCTTATTATTTACTACAATTACAAAGATTAAACTGCCCCTGAAAACTATCAGTGACTAGAATGAAACACTTAATTGTACAGTGTTGAACAGACAATTGATTTGCCATAAAACAAACCGGCAGTAAAATGCATGTGCACTTCCATAAAACCGTATGCAGGCTGCAGGAACATCATCCTCATCTGTTTTAAAACAGCACTTGGATTCCTCCATACCTTTTTTTTAAATGTATAACTCCGCCCCTAGTATGTAAATGTTACTTTAAATACATTCTGTAAATGTTTGTATAGAATGTATCTCCTTAAACTCCAGCGTTAAATTATTAATCCTAAATTATTAATCCATTATTTCCATAGCGGACGGAAAACCCTGTTTATCACGTTCTGTGTATGTGCACATGCATGTTGAAGTAATTGATTTATAATTGACTAATATAATAGATTGTGGATCAACGCACCACATTCTGCCGTGTGCATTTCTGTGACGCTCGTAATGCAGAACAGTAATTGAGATGCAGGTCTTATCGGTTCATGTTCACGTTTTATCTGTGTGAATTACTCGACTTCACAGGACTCGTGGTGCCACTGAATCACAGCGGAGTCCAGCACCCCACAACACTCTGCATCCGAGTTACCCGTATCCACCACTACACACACACACACACACACACAAATGAGTCCGGTTTACCTCGCTCTGGGTGCAGGAGCTGAGTGTTTCCATGGCGCGTGTCATGTGACTGTGGCGGAGAGAGACTGAGGCGGGCGTGTGTACCAGCCCACTGGCGCACACTCTTATCCATTAGTCTTTTGCCTTCTGCGCTCAGCTGGTCTCGCAGGAGACCTCTTGCTCTCCTCTTTCATGTGCTGTTTTTTTCTCCCTGACACCCCCCCCCCCCAAAAAAATTTTTTTAAAAAATTCCATAATTCTGTGTTTGTGACATTGCAGATAAAATGTCTTGTCGGTTAAGATAGCGATTGGTGTATTTAGGGGGAATAAAAACATACGCTCACTGTGAACTTTATGAATTCTGCAGTCTCTCCCCTCCCTTCCCTTAAACCTGCGTATGTCTGACTCATTCGTGTAGATGGTTTTTTCTCGGGCAGAACGGGATGCGGGACGGTGATGCTCTCGCTGCTCTTTCGTCCCGGACATCCCGCCACTTCCCATGCCACTTCTTGACCCTTGACCGATCAGCTCTGAACGCTCAAGATTTATGAGGCGTTTCGGAGTCTGAGAATAGTTGGTTCCGAGCTGATGACTCTTCCTCTGCACGGTTCACATCAGGCAGAACCTTCATGTCCCATCGGCGAAGCTCCCTGATTATTTATCTGTGGATGTGTGTTATAAATGAACACACTGTGCTAGGTCTCATGAGGAGGTCGTGTTAGTTTGCATTGCTCGTAATGAGGACATCAATGGTCAGCCATGTAATGGCAGCAGTGATTGCTGTGTGTGTGTTCACTCTAAAACAGAAAGGAAGCTTTATATATAAGAAAAGCATATTACTCTCTCACCCTCTTTTTTATTTTATTATACTTTCCTCTTGCAAAACATTTGAGTTTACTCTCTGGGAAAACCCCACCAGGCACTCAGTTTCCTTCGTCATCCTTGAAAGGTCAACCCCCTGGCCTGTGTCTGAGCTGACAGACTGGCGTAACGGCCCACGGCTGCACAGGTGCCATCTGATGCGTGCCATGTTCTCCCATATCCTGGCACCGGTGCTCAGAGCCTAGAGGAAGAGACTGACTGAGAGCAACTGGGGAGGAATTTCCAGCTGACCCTAATCAAAATGAGCTGTGTTACAAAAGGCTAGTCATCTCCCGTCACGCAGTTAAATGGATTTTGCTCATGAGTGCTGCGGTGCTCAGCTCTGTCACAGTTAGTCGCGGAGAACACGGTTTCAGGCAGAGACCTTTTTTATTTACTAAGGAAGTAGGCCCGACGTATCAGTCATTTTAAAAGGCGCAACTTTAGATTCTTAAATTTAGTCTTGTTGTATATGAGAGAGCTGATTAATCTTTGATGTTTACAGTACCTTAAATGCCCTAATCCCTGTTAAACCTTGGAAAACTTGAACTATTTTAGGAAAATTTAAGAAACCTTGTTTTTGTCACTACATTTTCAATGTACATTTTAACATTTACTACAGTTAACTAGTAAGAGATGGAATCACCTGGAATCTCCTTTGGGTTGTTTGTCCACTGCAGATACACGAAGGATGTTCATCAAACTGGGCAGATGCACTACAGTCCATAAATGCAAATTCATGACCGCTATACAAATTCAGAAAAACACTTGATTCAAAATGCCAGCACGTGCACAGCGTTTCGCACGCCTCGCAAATTCGGAAAATGCATGCGCCTTCAGAAACACCGCAAATCCAATCACGCTACAACGGAAGTGCCGTTTCCAGAGGACACCCAGAGGGGCAGGACTGTTCTGAGAGCAGTTGGAAGCCAATTGGAAGCAGATAAATAAGGTTTGGCTAATACCACGGATTTTATCATGGGAAGCTCTATATGATGCCCAAATGAAAGCCTCATCTTTTGTATATGTGTTTATTGTGTGCTAGGCTGTAACGTAAGAGTCTTAAACACTGATGAAAATGACATTTAGCAGAAACATCACAGGCTACGTTTGACTATCATGAACCACAGTAACTGAAAATCTTAAACAGCACCTCCGTTGTGCTTTGACTGGATTTGGTGTGTGTGTGTGTGTGTGTGTGTGTGTGTGTGTGTTATGAAAGTCATGAAAAAGGCTTTTCACAAATGCATATGTAGTGCTATGGACCTTTCAGGGGCACCTTTTTATGTATCTATCTATCTCACACTTCAGAAGGAATCTTCTTTGCATTTTCATATGTTTTGTGTGTGTGTTTTAATATATATGTAGAGTGACTGACTGGGGAAGGAAGCAGCTTATATTTATCTTTTTGCGCGTTAATGTCAAACTGCTTCTGTAACGGTCAGCGTTCATGTATGCACAGAGATGGGAGCTGTTGGACTTGAACATTCAGTGCTTCATGCTAGGTGATGAAGTGCTTCACAATGCATGTGTTTCTATCCAAACGTCATAAATCTACATACAGCGCGGTCTCTAGTGAAGCAGCTCATATACCACATACACCACAACACGCACCGTTTGTTGTTTCTTGCCCAGTTGAACCTCAACGAACTGTAGACTCTGCTGAAACCGGTCCGTCTGACTTATTTCTTGAGGTGGTCTTGCACCATGTCATTTCTTTCTGAAACATTTGACTGCTGGCGTGACTGAATACTGCTTTGTGTCCTGCCGTGTGACTGTGACCGTGGCCAAGCCTGGCATCAGCTCATAATACGCGATTAGCTTAATGTGCATCTAGTGTTTTAATCGGTAGCAAGAATGGTGTACGATGGATGTACAAGTCATTCAGTGTCATAACTTGTTGAGGCCTGATGAGAATTAACAAAGCAGGAATTCACTGAGCCAAATAAGTTGAACCAAAATTCAAGACCGTCCAATAGGAGATGAGTAAGAGGTGTTGCCATTGGATACTCCTGTGTGGTTTAATTCACCTTCCTGAGAAGTCCTACATTATGATGGATGCACCAGGAATCCTGGCCCAAGTCCTTGGACAGTCCACCAGTACAGCGTCTCCTGCTATCCCTGCACCAGGGTACTGGTGTCTCTCACATGGACGTCACGCATTAATACCATTTCCAGTTTGTTTTCAAATCTC
The DNA here is from genome assembly GCA_025802075.1 of Tenebrosternarchus preto. Classification (NCBI taxonomy): domain Eukaryota; kingdom Metazoa; phylum Chordata; class Actinopteri; order Gymnotiformes; family Apteronotidae; genus Tenebrosternarchus; species Tenebrosternarchus preto. Next base: position 1,295,083 of record JAOYMR010000003.1, read on the forward strand.
AGGAGTTTATCAGTCCATGCTATAAACGAACCATGCAGTTGATTGTAGGTGAGATTTCTGTTTTCTGTATCTTTTGATTAGGTTCAAGGAAATTGCTTTTTTTTTAAATTGTAATCGAGAGTTTAATTTATTTTAACTGCATGAAATAGTAATCATGACAAAACTATGTACCTAGCCAGCGTTGAGCTGGGGTGATGAGAGCAAAACAAGGGGAAATTGTTTAGTTTGCAAAGTGAAATTAATTGTGTTCGTCAAGAAAAACTCCACACGCAATAAAAAGATGAACAGGTCTTTTATGAAGGCCTAAACAGTCAGGGTTATGGCAGAAAGATGAGTCAGTTAGGCGCATATATTAAACATGCAAGCAGAAAACTAATTTATTTCTTGTACTGTTGTACTTGAGGTCCCCATTGGGACCCATGGTGAGTTTTAGAAGCTGATGTGTTCGTGTGGAACAGCCAGAGTTGGCATGTCTTGGCATAAATGTGTGTCAGATCAGTGAAGTGTTTCAAACCCGTGTTTTATTAAAATGAAAAACAGCTTTTTCATCTATGCATCAGTGGCACATCATGTTTGATACAGTTCTGATGGGTGATTAGGGAACGTAAGGTTTACATCTGCTGTGCTGAGACTGGAGCAGCCAGTTTTTCCGCAGAAAGGCTTTTATTCGGCGAGCTTTTCAAATCGCGTTGTAATCACAGAAAGCTCAGTGTGTGGTTGTTGAGTACAGTTGTAGTATAGACTACTGCCTTATGAAGGCTTGAAGCTCTCCCCCGGCAAACTGGTTTAAGAGAGGATGTGAAAACGAAAGTTCCAGTCTCTCTCTCACGCAGAGCGAGAGAGCGAGCGAGAGAGCGAGAGAGAGAGCGAGAGAGAGAGCGAGAGAGCGAGAGAGAGAGCGAGAGAGAGAGAGAGAGTGCTTGCACATGTGTGTAGGGTGGAGACTGCTGATTGCACAACATATGTGACTGCATGTTGTTGTGTTCTCTGGCTGTAACTGCTGCAGCCTCAGCTGCTGTGTGCGTCTCCCAGCGAGGCCGTGTCTCCGCTGACCCCCTCGTGACCTGCCTGCACTTTGTTTTTGTGTTCATTAAAGGTCCGTGAGAGAGGGAGTGCGAGTGGCGCTCGGCCGAACGGCATGAGACGTGGTGGTCATGTTTGAACCTGGCTTTGGTCAAGATGAATGTTCGGCTAAATCGTCATTAGACACCAAGTGTGTGTGTGTGTGTGTGTGTGTGTGTGTGTGTGTGAGATATATAACAGCTTGTTTCAGATATTTATATAAACTGGTCTTAGGTGCAATAGCCATTTCAGCACTCCCCTTCCTAATGTACTATAAAACTTCAGAAAGTTTAAATTTAATTACAAATCATAGATTACAGTAGTTGAGTTTGACGTTTTGGCGTTTTAAGTAACCTTTTTAGAGTCTGAGGGGGTTAATCCAGAGGGGATGGTGTATTCTCTATGAAATGCTGGTGTACATGGAATATAATGATGTAGACTCTGACATGATGTTTGTTAATATTGGACCCTGATTTTTTATTTATTTATTTTTGTTCTTTTCAGAAGTGTGTAACTGGGTTGAAGGTAGAAATAGTTTGAATAGTAAATCTCAAACACTGATTTCTAATTTTTTGTTTGTTTTCTGAGTGAATTTGCCGTGGCTCTGTGTCTCTACTATATTGCTCTCAGTAACATGGTTGCCAAAAAAAGAGAACATTGTCCAAACATAAGAGATTGTGTTTTTAATATTGTAGATCAGGTCATGATCACTGATTTAACACAATACAGGCTTTTTGATGTACAGATTTATTAAGGAAAAGGGAAAAGCTCTTGATAGTCTTTCAGTTGAATCTTTGTAATAGCTAGCTAGTGTGTTAGAGATTCTGACATGAAAAAGAAATATCTAACTATTAAAAATAAACGTTAAATCTGTAATATATGTATTAAACAGATATATGAACTAAAAATCTTGTTTGCAGTTCCTAAACTGAGATCTGGTTTTATTGTTTGTTTGTTTTTTCTGTACCTTGGTCAGTTTATGGGTTCTTCCTCAGGTTTGTTGTGCAGTGATGGAGCAGCTTCCTCCTGCTCTCTACGTCTGCTCAGGGTGCTCAGAGGAAAATGGCCCTGATCCAGCACCTTAACTACATACTTCAAATATCGCCCTGTATTTATGGTTTTATATTTAGGCTTGTGCCTTTCACAGGTCGTGTGTGTGTGTGTGTGTGTGTGTGTGTGTGTGTGTCGTTTGCCAACAGACGATCAGCATAAAGGTTTTTTTTTTTTTCTTCTATGAACAGGCTGTGTTGCCGCTGTGACCTCTTTGGGGTCGGGAGTTTTTTACCTTCCGCTATGCCCGTCCGGTGTCTCTGATCAGGACAAGTTTCGTTCAGCAGTCAGAGTGGGAACGTCCAGGCAAAGTCAGCTGTCTGTCACAGGCTAAGGCCCAGGGCCTGGAACTACCCTGCTGACTTCTGTCTGCACAGCTTGGCTTTGAACCTGTCTGACGAAGACTGCTGAGGTGCTGATCATGGCCAAGTTTGTACAGGAAGGCCCATGCATGCCTCTTGCCTTTCATATCTCACTCTCTCTCTCTCTCTCTGTCTCTGTCTCTCTCTCTTCTTTCTTTTGGTCTGTCTCTGTGTCTCTCTCTCTCTCTCTCTCCTTTCTTTTGGTCTTTCTCTCTCACACTTAATCACTTCAAGCTGCTGTGCTTGGTTCATTTCTTTCAGTTGGTACTAGCTTGGTTCATTTCTTTGTTGGTACTAAAGCTCGCGTATTTGTGGTCATTAAAGGGAACCAGTTATTCTCATTTTTAATGACTGTACTTCTATTTTGGGGGGGGTTATTAGAGCAGATTCATGTTGGAGTCCCAAAAATACATGATTTTTCTTGTATTGCACTCTGCACCCTTAATCTGAAATTCTCTATTTTACTTCCCATGTCTTTAATTTCTCCCAGCCCAGTGTGTTCTGATTGGTCAGCCACACCCACACCTATTCTGATTGGACATGCAGACCTCTGCTTAATACATGCATAACAATACCAGGGTTATTAGAAACCTGGCTAGACACCTTGCAGAAGTCTACAATGGACTGTAACCACAATCACTCTCCACAATTGACCACTGCTGGACATCTAGTAGTAGTGATAAATATTTCCACGGTATTTTGGCCTGCGGCTGATTAGCAGAACCGTTATAACCTAATAAGATCCAAGTTATCCTCGTTAACCGGGAAGCTTACAGCTGTGCGTTAGATCTACGGCTGAGCTACAGCCTGCAGCTCCACACACAAACACTCAGAGTAGCTACTGGCATAATTCATAAATAATAATACTTCTTTGTATGTTCTTAACCTGACGCTCCTGTTGGTAAATCCAGCATTGGACGGCGCTCGGTTTTGATGCAGTGCTGGGCGACCGGTGAAGTGCTTGGATCAGTGGTAAAAATGTTTTTCAACCACTGACGACTTTGCGGTTCTATCTCTGGCAAAGCACAGAAAAGGGATTTCCCCTCACAACGCACGTTGTTCTTGGTATGTCTACAAAAGTGCACAAACGCTTCCAGTGCTTGGTGTGTGAGGGTGTGCCAAGCTTTCCGGTAGGCAAGCAATGTGGAAAACCTTACAGCAACTGAAATTACAAACAATCGCGCTGCTAAGAAAAGAACGTTTGTTTGGGAGAGACTCTGCTCATGGTTTACCTGCCCCAAAAGGTATAGAACAAGAGAATGGCTTCCCTTAACACTCTGTCCCATGAACCCATGTTTTGATCGCCAGACTCCTCATACCTCCCCAAGATGCACTCTGACCAGGAAGAGAACAGCGGTGTTTTTCCATTAACCCTTCCCACGCTGGCTTTGGTCAGAAGCTTAAGTAACTAAACCTGATTAAACCGGATTAGTGGTATGAAAGGACTTGATCTGTGTGTTTTTTGTTGTTTGCAGTTTGGGCTGCTGAACTCGGAAGGGCCGGCTGTCTAGCCGCAAATTTTGTGTACGTTTAGTCTTGGCTAATCAATTCAGTGGGTCTTTATTTTTGCAGTGATTTGACGGCAACTTGATCCCATTTGCAGTGTTTTAAGTTGGTAAAATCTGTTCTTGTTTCTCAAACGCAGCCCTTGTTCAGACCCACCGGTTTGAGTGCCTGGCCCTTTAAAATGGTAACCAGCCTCTTCACAATTGTAGCCACTCCCTTAAAGACATGGATGAACAAGCCAAATCTGAGCACCTTGTTTTAGCCGATGACTTGCCTTCAGCCCATGGGAAACCGAGTGGGTTTGTCTCGTTTTCGTAGTTTGTGGGATGGTAGGTGGTTTCTGGCGGTTTCTCTTTAATGTTTATTGCGATCTTAGCCTTTGCGGTACTGATGTAGCAGAAGCCTGCCAGGAAGCCTCTAAACTTTTATTATTTTTATGTTTAATGGTCAGTCTCTGCCTGGCCTTTACTGGGTACTTTAATGTCCAACACCTTTGCTGGGATCCAACAAGCATAAATCAGTTCGATCAAAATACCGCAGGCCTCAATCTCATCAAGGACTCTCCAGTTTTTAAATATATTACAAAGCACATTGCAGTAACGGTATAGAGGAATATAAATGCAAAACGCCTTGTTGTTGTTCTGTATGCATGTATGATTTGCTTATTTTAACTTCTTATCAAATAAGATGAGAAGTGGTGTGTACACACACCCTCCAACTTCTGTGTACGTGTTGTGTGTTGGAGGTTCGCTGATGACTGATTTGAATATTGTGATGACTGATTTAGGTTCTAATGCTAATCAGGTTTGTATGTTGCTGTAACGTACCTCGTACCAGGGCTTATTTTGAATGACTTTGCTTTTATTTTACATTTGTTATTCATTCTTTAGTTATAAATGTATTATAGACAAAAGCAGTACATTTTTGACCACACACACACACATTTTTCAAACCACCACTTGAAAATATTTTGTCAAGTGCTGGGTATGTACAAATGAAACATAAACACGTGACCTGCTCTCTGGTTCACTTGTTCTGCCGTCCGGCGGAGAGGGGAAAATGTGCTTTGTGCAAGAAATAAAAATGAAGTGTGTCAGTGTGGTGGTGGTGTTTAGCTGTTAACGTTACCACATCTAACAACAACGTAAAATCTCTAGACAAGTGCCCTAGCTACCCGATGAGTTGAAGTGGCTGCCATGACGACCGAAAAGTTCTTATTGGCCATTGGTTGCTCGTTCAGCCGGGCTTTCGGCTCAGGTGGAACGCTGCTTCCTCAGTTCCTGGAGCTTTTGCACTGTGAACATTTGAGCACTGCAGTGTATTTTAATTCCTCAATTTTTCATAGATATCTTTGGTTTTATGCACTTTGTGCACTATATATGTATTTATATTTATATTTATATTCCAGAATTAAGGTTTGCTTTCTTTAATTCTTTCTCACTCCTACTGACCTATAGTAGGTTACTTGTATAGCAGCTGCAGAAAGTAGAGAGAGAGAGAGAGAGAGGGAGAGGGAGAGAGAGGGAGAGAGAGAGAGGGAGAGAGAGAGTCAGTCTGTAGCCTCTGATCAAGATGGAATCCTAGGACCTTATGTGGCGTGGTAATCTGAGAAACGGTGAAGTCTCTTATTTCCGTCTTCTGGCATATTTGAGTTGAAGCCATTTTACAGACTGGAGTTTTGCGCAGTAATATCTGCATCATCAACGTACTGCACCTTAAGGTTCCACACAGTGTTTGGCATTTTGCATTTCTCAACCCTCAGTTTTTTTAAAAACTGTTAAAAGCATAATTCAATTTAATCACAACCTTCTTGCCTTTTTAAATAAATAAAGAACCAAATATTTGCACTATTAGTAATAATAAAGCATCTCTGAGCTGGCAAGTCAACTGTGCCAAACTCTTGACATCTGCCAGTGACTGACATGTTGGTATTTAACCCATGCTGTGCTGGTATGTTGAGTCTGGGTTTGTGTGCATTAGCTGTAGATTCTTTGTATCTCTCTCTCTCTCTCTCTCTCTCTCTCTCTCTCTCTCTCTCTCTCTCTCACACACACACTTCTGCTATCCAGTATTTTTCTCCTCATGGAATTTCTTTCTAGAAACATCATTCATCTGCTCACCATGTTTGTGAAGACGTTACAATAGTTAGCCTGTGTGTGTGTGTGTGAGAGAGAGAGAGGGAGTATTGGTATGTGCGTATGCTCAACTGTTTTATTGAATTGGGCTGGTCTTGATGCCACAGTCGTGTTTATTTGATGATGATGATGATGATGATCAGTCTTGCGGTATGCTTCATCAGCTCAGTCTTTCTCACTTCCTCTGCTCCTCGTCTCCAGTCTGCTGTGTGTCATGGTGGCGGTTCAGAGCAGACTAGCCCAGCTAACCCCAGCAACCCCCCTTCCTCCCTGCTTCCTCTCTGCTGATTTGGAGGATTGTCCTGCCCACTCGGTAACGTGAAACGTGAAACTCCGTAACGCGATAATCACAACAGGCTGCTGTTACTTCTGTTTAGTTCATTCGTTGCTTTTATTTCGGTTACAGGAGCAGCGTTACATTCCTTTTAACCCTGGTCTGTAACTGTGTGCATAAATCCTAGGTGCACACGTTCACGTACAAGATCTCCTTCCGTAGCTTTTGCTCAACGTGGTGTTCTGTGAGGCCGGGTGCACCAAGCACGGTGTAACACAAGTTCTGTGCAGACATGACGCCTCACAACAGTTCATTCCACCCACCCCTCCACCTTGCTGTAGGTCCCATAGTGCTGATCAAGCTTGTAAACGCGGGTGTTTCTGGGATCATCTCCCTCCCCTCGGTATTCCCCGACTCACTTTCCGTCAACGTTCCAGAAATGCCCTCTGTATTATAGACACAGTGCACATGCCTGGCCATATTTACTAGTGCCGTTTGGTGTGGGTGTGTGTGTGTGTGTGTGTGTGTGTGTGTGTGTGTGTGTGTGTGTGTGTGTGTGTGTTGCAGAAAAGTATACAGTAAGTAGCTCTGCAACTGTGATCAGCAGACATGTTGTACAGTGCCATATGCTCCTGTAATTAAGCTCTACCTTGTGGTCGGAGAGAGCTAGTTATTTCTCCTCCTCTTTCTCTGGGTTAATTTACTTGTAGTTGATGGCGAATGAGGGACGGCCCTCCATAGAATCCATACAAACACACAACTCCACTTTACTGAGTGTTAGGAAGAGTTACTGTCCACCATAGTTCTAGCATGGAAAAAAAAAAAAAAGTACAAATTTACTCCAGTTTACTTCACACTAGAGTTGAAAAGTTAAATAATCCTTGATTAGACATTTTTTTTGGGGGGGGGGGGGGAGCTTCAAAGAAATCCCCCTTCCAGAGTATCTGGACAAATTTTCGTTTCCATTCAGGCTTGTAGTGTTAGGCTACTACCAGGCCTGTGGTTCTGGATCTCGGTTCTGCAGAGCTGTGCTCTTCGGTTCTCACACCCCTGGTTCAGCTGGTCAGGTGGTTACTGGGCCCGTTTTCTGGCTGAGTCAGAGGAAACCCAAAACTGCAGCACTTGGTAGCCTCGTTGCTAATAAGGTGATCTGCGTATCTGCACGGAGGCCTGAAACCAAACACTTATGCCAGGATATCTTGGAAAAAAATATTTGAAGCAAGAGAACACGCTCAAATTTGTTACTAGCCTGTTTACTGAACTATTCTGAAAGAATTCTGAAAGTAATCTGAGCTAATAATTTATTAAGCGGTTCGGACGGTTCCTTTATGTGATGCCTTATCAAAATGTTTTTGTTCCATTTTTACGTAATTAAACTGTTTTAAGAAGGAGCAAGATGAAAAATAAAACATGATTAGAAAATGAATATTGTAAATCCCAAAATCAAACAAATCAGTAAAGCAGTGTGTTATGCAGTTTTATTTAGACGTATTGTTTACAGGTTTGCTGGAATTGTTTCGTAATGATCCATGTAGTTGGCCATCGATGTTTAGACGCACAGTGTGCTGAGAAAAGCCTGTTGTCGACAGTTTGTGAGGACAGTAGTGTGATGGAGTCATGTGGGCTTCCCTTTTATTGGTTAATGAGCCAAAGCACCTTTATTACACGTGATCAAAGCGGGCTTTGATACTGGCCATGGTGTTTTTGTGACTCTGGTGCTCTTGTGAGCTCTAACCAGTTTTGCGGTGGTTAAAGTAAAGGATCCACATCATCACCGTAAAGGGCGTTTCTCTACGGAGCTCAAAACGGATGCAATCAGGACTAAATCGCTCGTTTCTAAAAGCTCCGTGTACGTTGGCTAGTTCCTCACGTGAGAACCTGCAGAGGTAGACCGTGCAGCGTTAGCGCACACATCCGGGTTTAGCCAGAACTCAGCACTGTTGTTTATCATTCATCCATGTCAGGGCATGAAATGCTGCCCCAGCAAAGGACACTTTCCTGAATGGGCGTGGGCTTCTCTGCGGGGCGGTGCCCTTTGGAGAGGAAGGGGCGGGGCTACAGCAGCGGCCTCCTTGCCGGGGGGGCGGGGCTTTAGCTGCAGCAGCACGGGCTCTGATGGCTGTCATTGGTCAGGAGCAGTGGGATAAACCTACGGAGTAGCTATCGGTGCGGCCAATGACGGTCCGGCCCAGACGACCAAGCAGAGCCTCACTGCAGGGTCTGGAACCCTTTGATTGTTTTTCCGGTCGTGTGTGTGTCTGAGAGAGAGACACATCTACCTCCCAGGATGTTGTAGCTGCTTGCCTGTGTGCTCTGGGATGTTTTATTACCATGTTTAACGTCCCGCTGCCGTTCATGGAGTATTATATTCTACTAGTCTATTCACGCTAGTCTGAAGTGGCGAATACGTTGGTACGTTGGTTTGGGTTTTGGTTCGTTGATTTCAATCTGTACCTGTCTCAGCACACCATGTCTGGAGGTTGTAATGGCCGATCTAAACATTTGTAGTGAGTTTAAGCCCCTCTAGCTGTAACAGTGGTGCAAGCTTGGCTCAGTCTGATGCAGAGTTGGACCACACAGAAGAAAACATCAGTCGCTTAAAGTTCGGTTAGGTAATGCAGCGTTTGTTTGGTGAAAGTAATTTGACAAAAAAAGAGTATATTTGCTGAGAGTATATTTTTTTTGACTGAAAATATAGAAGTCTTGCATTTTGTGATATAAAAGTTATATGATTGTATGTGGTTTTGAATACAACATGGGCACAAGACAAGAAATGTGCAATAACATTCTTTAAAGTGTGAAATCATTTAAATGGACGTGTTTTTTTATTTATTTATTTATATTTTTTTGCAGGGGCTAGGGTTTAGTGCAGATGGCTCAGTTGTCGAGTTCTGAACCAGCCTCCAGTTAGTGCCCAAAGGTGTTTACAGGCCACACTAACAGTCCTGTTCAAAAGCGTACATCCCTTTCTCGCGAATCAATTGTGGAGCCGCCTTGTCCGAGCTTTCAGCTACTGTTTTTGTTGTGTGCACCAAACACAGAGGGTACATGCTCAAAGGTACATGGAGCCTCCTGGATCTTTGCCCAGGGCCATGATTATGTCCTCTGGCATAGTGTAGTGTTCAACGCCGCTGCCTCTCCTGTGGAGGACCGGGGTTCGGTTCCCCCGTCTGGGCAAGATCCTCGCGCTAAACCAAGAGTACAAGAACATGGCTCCTGTTACAATCAAATTACACGTTGATCTGGATAAGTGCGTCTGCAGGATGTGACGACGTAAACACAGACTCCTTAGCTTTGTGCACAGTTGTCATATTTGGGAAAACTCTGGAACGTTGCTATGCTTTGTAAAACACTTACTTGCAAGGCTGATGGTTTCTGTGACGGTGCAGGGTGGAGGTGGGTTGTGATACACAGCTGTACTCCACACATGCGATGACTGGTTCCCTTTAAACAGGCCTGTGACCCGAGTTGTAACACTGCACCCCACGCCGAAGTATTTAATCAAGTGGTGGAATGGCTGATCCCACCCACGTCATCTCCACTCGATGCTCCAGTGTGAGAGAATGATTCAGCGGTTTTTTACGTTTTATGGAAAGAATACCCCCCACCCTCTCCTTTTTTCACATGAGCCTTGTTGCTGTGTCATCCGTGTGTCATCCGTGTGTGTGTGTGTGTGTGTGTGTGTGTGTGTGTGTGTGTTGGATGAATACGAATAATTATTCACCATGTACCAGATGTACAGGGAACTTCTCTTGGGACAGGAGTCAAAAACGTGGAATTTCATCAAACTAAAATGGACTGTAAAGAAAATAATGGTGTGATTTATATGGACTGCTGTTCAGATGCTCCTTCTGTCCTGTTATGAGAGGAACAGACTTCGGTATCAGTACTGAAAAACTAGGCCTATTGGAAACTGTTCTTCTGGAATTCCTACACACAGATTAGTGCTTAATTTCTAGTCATCAATAAGAACACTTTCTCCTTTGATATATTTTTGCGTTTTTGGTTAACCAACAGTGTTTTGTTTTGTTTTTTTAAAAGCCATTTTGCGGGACAGGAGATAAGATCAAACATTCACTAAACAGCGTAGGGCACGTTATAACCGTCTCTCAGGGACTGTTTTGTTTTGCTTGTCCATTAGAGGTTTCTCTACTTTTTCCTCCATGGTTTGTGCCTGGTTTTCCCTTCGCTCTGTTCCCATGGCCTGAGTGAGTGTCCAAATACGCTGCCCCGACCGTGTACTGTAGGAACCGTCTGGGAGACGTCTGTCCTCTGAGCAGGAGGAGTGTGCAGTTCTGGACTGTCCTGGAGATGCTGTGTCGCCTGGTTCAGCGCCCGTTTGTTTCTCGTTAATCTCCTACCTGTTCTTGTAATTAACCTGTTCTCACCTAGGAAGGATTTGAATTAGTTGTATCTGTTGACGGTAACACATCTGACCCATGGTAGAAGAGAGTGGCTGTAATGGTGGGAAACCAGGTGGGCGGAGATCTTGTGGTTCATCCAGCCCACATGCTTTTGGATCCCCAAACTGTGGTGACTCGGAGCAGTGGTACTCATAATCAACCAAGTTCTTACTCATGTTAGTGCTCCCTGGTAATACTCGAGTAATGCACAAGTAATACTTTCAAGATACTTATGATAAACCCAAGATTCTTGTATTACTGTGTGTTCTTTTATATGAAATATTTTTTGTCGTGAAAATGTTTGTTGGCTGAACTGTTTTATAATAATCATTCTAAAATAAACAATATCGTTTAATCTGAATTTTTTCTATGTTCTTTTACTTGCAGTTATGTACACAATGAAAACAAACCTGAATGAATCCAAACTTGGGCTTGAAAGTTTTAACATAAAAAAAACAAAATCCTAAATTGAGATATTGAGAGAAAATATTTCCTCTTGTCATTCATCCAAATCCCTGGCTCAACTTTTGAAGAGCAGTGTGTGTGAGGTAACTGTTCCACAGCATTTAAACCAGCAGTGTAAAACTCTGTGTGTAACGTAGTCCAGTTCATTACACGTGTAAAGATCCATGCTGGATCACAAAGGGGCGAGCAGACAGCCAGCAGTGGATCTGAGGTTCTGTGCATCTCTCTGGGTCTGATCTGGATCTGAGGTTCTGTGCACCTCTCTGGATCTCTCTGTGTGTGTGTGTGTGTGTGTGTGTGTGTGTGTGTGTGTCTCTCTCCCTCTGATCTGAGTCTTTGACTCTTCCCAGGCCCATGATGAAGGCCCCGAGCCAAAGCTGTCACAGCTAGGCAGGAGCAGCACCATGGCCAAGCCGGGGACCGACCGAGATGGAGCCATGGTGGAAAAGACAGCTGGGAAGAAGGTGACACCCAAATACTGTATAAATGACCAATCAAAACAAAATGGTGGCGGTGGGGGAGATTATGTGGGGGGGGGGGGGGGGTTAATGGTATATTAA
>JAOYMR010000003.1:1334284-1354762 GCA_025802075.1 Tenebrosternarchus preto
CAAAAGTCAAGCCACTGCCACATCCGGCTGTCTGAACTGTGCACTAATTGTCCTTGTTTTCCTGCGTTGGCCATACGGGGGTGGAGACTTAGAGGTTAGAACACACACACACATACACACACACACACACACACACACACACACACATATATATACACACACAGAGAGAGAGACAGAGCCAGCTAGCCAATAGTTTTCAGAGGCTTTTTAATGGAGACTTTGTTACATTGTCCCTCTCCCTCATGTGTTCAATGGAAACGTTTTCCTTTTTTTATTTTTTTATTTTTATTTTATTATGCAATTTTAATTTCTTTTTTTATTCATACATCAGTGACTAAGAGGTGTATGTGAATACGAAAATAAGAAACAGACTAGAAAAAAAGCCAGAACATCTCACTAAGGACTAAGTGAACGCTGGGTGTTGCTTTAATCTCTGTATAAATTATTTATGTGCACAATTCTTTTGCTTTGCTCACAATTAGGATAATGAACAAAGTATGTGTGAACACCTCTGATAAAATATGACCTCTTGAACAGTTTTAAGACATTTTGGAAATATACATTTTTAGAATTTTTTTTTTTTTTATCCTGATGTACATGGCTTGAGCCACTCATGTATGTGGTATTTCCCCCCTGCCCCCATCCCCCTTTTTTTTAAAATTTTCACTTCACTTTACACACATATGCAGTGACTCTTGGTTCAATGCAATGTTTTTTTTTTTTTAAAACTTAATTTAAGTTAAAATGATTTGTTTTTTGTAAGTCATAATAAAGTGAAAAACGAACGTACTGGTCCTGATTGTGAAATGGTTCGGGAAATAACTCTAAAAAACACTGATGATCCCTCGGAGTACTCTTTCCTTGCTATGGTTACGGTTGTGGGTACCACCTCGTGATGTCAGCTCTACCCTTGAACCACGTTCTCTCCCTGAACAAAAGCTGACTGCGACTCAGCCACGGTGGCCTGGAGCGTAAGAAGTCGTGAGTGTAGGTATCCGTTTCGGGTGCTCATGTCTCCACGTGAGGGTGAGGAACTTGTCCTGCGCTGTTCTCTGATCAGTTAAGCCGAATGTCCTCTGCTCTCGGCTGTGTGTGTGTGTGTGTGTGTGAGAGAGAAACAGAAACACAGTCCTCTCTGTTCACTAAAGTCATCACTAATGATGCTCTTATCTTGATCTTCTCAGACTTTACCCCAGACTCTTTGGTAACTGACAGACCTCCTTTACTGAGCCACACTTCCCTGTGTTTACTGAAATATACTATAATAGGGTTTTTGTGTGTGTTTGTTTGTTTTTGGAAATCACTTGTCACCCACCTCCAGAATGTGCTGCAGCTGTTCTTAACGAGACCCCTAGAGACCCTCTAGAATCCCTCCTAGGCAGCTCCATGACTCAAAGGCTCATGAGTTAAAGGCACGCGTGTTGATCTTCTGCAGGAGATGCTGCAGTCTCGCCCTTTATGTGTGAGGTGCTGAGATCTCAAGCTCAGCGCTGCAGAGGCTCATGGACACCCTGCTCATGTGGTTCTGCTGGGAACAGCAGTGATATTGTGGTCCAGCACCACAGAGGCTGCCTGTCCCAGCCAGGGGACCCTGGTTCTGTGTGTGGAGGGATGATGAATGACAGTGTTGTGGAAACACACTGATGAGTAGAGCATGGAATTCTGGGAACTGCGATTGGGAATCTCTGGGGACAGTTTGAATGCGTTTAAGAATCCAGTCGAAAGTATAATTATGACAAATTGACATATGGGTTTCACCTGATGATACTCTAGAATTTATAGCCATACCTTCGAAGACCGTGCTTTCTCCTGTTTTCTCGCAAATAGCGCTCTTCGTCATCCTCGTGGCTGCTCTCCGAGATCAATTAAGATCTCATTCTTTCCTTTGGAGCTTTGCCTTTTATGCAAATAAAGCCCAAAGCATCATATTCTGTGCGTCACGCCAGGAAGTCTGCCGGCACTGCACAGAGAGGGAGCGAGCGAGCGATCGAGAAACCGTGATTCAGTGTTACGTTCCTCGCCCATGTCACCTCCCGTCAGTTTCAGTGGAGGGAAGGGACGAAGCGCGGAGCGGGCCGATGGCGTGACGAGGCGCCGGCTTTTCTAAGGGAGCATAAGGCGACGAGTGTCCTCGGCACGTGGACGCGGCGCTCCGGTCCGCTGGGCTCGGACAACCTTTCAATGTCAATGGCACGCGGAGGCGCGCTGAAGGTATGCAGGCTACCTCATGCGGTGAAGCGCGGTAAGGTTTAGACGAACACTCAGGCTAGACCTGGCCGCACCTGAAATGCTAATTAGTTGTGGGACAGTCGAGATCTTAAGTAATCAGTGAGCAGTTTCGTTACGGTAGCATCCTCAGTAATAGTCGTGCTCTAATGCATGTCTTCGCTTTAGTATGGAGAATGCAATGCTCAGGAATGAAAGTATACAGTTGCCAAAGTATTGTTTAATGACCTATTTTGAAATTAATTTATCAGACTAAAGGAAGAGTAATTGTTACCTCAGTTTTTTTCCATTGTTTAACATCTGGTCAATGCAATAGACTATGAAATGTTCATTTGTAGTACAAGAACGCGAGGCGAATGTTACTGGTTTTATTTTATGTGGCGCATTGCATAGAACGCAACATCAAGTATGTCCTGTAGCACCTGTGCGCTTGTGCGTAAAACACCTAATCGATATACTTTTCACTATACATAATATTTAAAGCCTATGACGTGTTGTTATTGTTGACGTTGACGTAGGGGTGTGCACATTATACGAACGATCGCAGACGAGGTTCACGCGCTATATGATCTTTCATCTGAGATCTTCCGACGAAATAGCGCCTGATCCGCAAATACCGCTTTTTCACGAAAATACCCACGAGAACTGTATATCATATCAAGATGGAGCGCGAGCAGCTGGCTGTAAGTGTTGTTTATGCAGAACCAGAATAGTTTGTGCAGAAACAAGAATGAATAGATCAGTAAAAGGAAATTATGGAAGAAGAACTGTTTGAGAGATTGCAAGGACTGTATTGTTCAGAGAGCGTTCGCAGTAGAAAACAATGTAACAAAACTCTTGAGCCGTTCAAGCAAAAATTAATCGATTGTTCAGATTCAAATCTGATCTGATTCGAAGTTTCGAGCTAACAAGATAATGACATCAGGGGAAATGTACAGTACACATTTTGTGCCCAAATTAGGTTTACAGTAAAATATACTCATGGTTCACTCACTTATCTCTGTGCATAGGACAGAACAATCCATAAGTTTTGTTACAGTTTTATAGAGGCGCATAAACGATTTTTTGTTTCTAATAAGCTAACCCTATTTTTTCATATCCGTCAACCTAAAGAATAGTTAGTCAAATAAGTCAAACAATAATCGCCACATACACTCGTTTTCCTGTATTGTACTAACAAAAACAAAATTCTAATTTCAGTGCGCACGCTATGATTTGTCGCCGAGTCCTAAAATTCGTCTGCGACAGCAAAATCGTGCCTAAAATCGTATAGTGTTCACCCGGTGTAAAAGAGGCTTCATAGTTTGAAAAAAAAATCACGTAGGCAACTCTCTCTGTCCTCTCCTTCCACCCCCTCCTCCCTTTCTTACTCTCTCTCCCTCTCTCTCTCTCTCACCCTCTCTCATCCATTCTCTCTGCTGTCGATGATTGGTTTCCCGCAAAGATTACCAGAGGCAAAATTTGATACACTGTATGCCATGGACCGGAGTGAGATTTCGCCCGGCTCAGAAGTTGCAATGAAAAAGAAAGCGCACGGGACCGGCTATGCCCATATCAGCGCACCCGCCGCGCGAGCTTCTAACTGCACAAGTAAGACGAAGCGCTGTCTAGAGTCTGGCGCGGATGCTGCTGGAGGTAAGTGCGACACAAGGCTGAGTTCTGGCGCAACAAATCACACCGCCATGGACGAAGCAGACGACGGGGAGGAAGAAGCCAAGTTTCAGCACCCCCGGCTTAGTAGAACCAGTGGCACCAGCGGTGGAGGAGGTGGAGGAGGTGGAGGAGGCGGAGGAGGTAGCATTAGGATGAAAAACTTTGCGCCAGGAGGGGGAGCAACAGCAACAGCGCATAAGAACTCTGACAATGAGCAGCTCGCGGAGCAAGGCGTCTCTGCCCCGAAGGAACAATCCACGGAAGCCGATATAGCAGCTAAGACGCCCGCGTCAACGCGCCTGAGTGATGCTGTGGGACAAAACGACACCGACAGGGGTGGAGGAGGGAGAGGCTCGACGGTAGTGGCGGCCGTGACGGTGGAGGCTTGCAATGTTTCCGGTGAAGTCGGTGGCGGTAGCGCAGCTCCGGTTTCCAGCATGAAATGCAACAAAAACGGGGAATGCAGGAGGGACTCCGGCACGGGAAGTCTCCGCTCAATAATGTCAAAACAGGACAAACAGGACGTGAATAAAAGGACGACGTGCAATTCTATAACCAGCATGGACGGGTCCACCACTCCCGTCGGCTCCCTAACGCACGGACAGGGGGGCGACACCGTAAACCCCGGCGTCAACCCTCTCTCCGCCGGCGTCCCGGAGAAGAAAGACTCGAAGGTGTCCTTTTCCAATGCACCGAGTCGGAAAGCGTCTTCTTCCGTGCACGGTGCACAGACCCAACAGCCCAGGAATTCTGTAACGTTTCTCAAATCCGAAGACGGACCGCAAATAGTGGCTGAGGATGCCGAGGCGCGAGGGAGTCAGGCGAGTTTCATGCAGAGGCAGTTCAGTAGTATGCTGCAACCGGGAATTAATAAATTCTCTTTACGCATGTATGGGAGTCAAAAGGCCGTCGAAAGGGAACAGGAGCGCGTAAAATCCGCAGGCAAGTGGATTATTCACCCTTACAGCGATTTCAGGTAAGAGTTCATAAGGTAAGAATTTAGTCACAAGCGACAGAAAAGTTATATTATAGATTATGTGACGGTATGTAGCAGGGTCAGTTAGCTTTCCTTATTAGTAATATTTTTTTACTTAGAAGAACGTGTTCCGTTTTGTTAATTAAATGTTTGACTAAACTGTACTTACCATTCGCTTTATGGGAGAACCGGAATTGCTGATAGCGTGTCTGTTAATGGCATGATGTAAAAATGTTCATACCCTTATTCTAGGAAATAATCGTTTAATCTTGGGATAGGAACAACGGGAACGCATTAGTGGACTGAAAATGTAATTGGAACCCCATCTCTCTATTAAAACTGGATTTTGGATTTTCGCACAGCGAAGGTTAGTTAGGGACACGTAGATGTCCAGTCCGAAACTTCATGTCGATTTTCATGTCCTGTGGTGTTCTACGTTTGAGTCTGCGCGTGTAGGACTCGAGTAGTAGAATTAGAATTCTGTGATTTGAGAGAATATCTGACGTGGACATACAGTAGATTTAGTTTCTTTCTGGACCCATCAGACATACAGATCAGATCTCCTAAAAAGTGATGGTTCATGCATGTTCGTTCGAAATTCTCTTTGGAGCGCGCTGTGTGGAAGGGTGGTCTGGGGGATTTGGTTGTATGGCAACGAGTTTACGGTTGTCTGCGTCATAACAACGCAAGGTAAATGCAGCTGATGGAAATGTACAACCCATGTCCCCCATGCGCATTCGTGTTTTTGTGACGCTTCGTTCCGTTGACCGTTAGCCTATCGTTTAGCGATGCGGCTACACTGAAGGGGGGGGGGGGGGTGAGTGAGGTACACGAATATTTTTCATATTTTCTAATAAACAACAGGTCATCGTTCTGCAAGTAATGCGACATTAAGATGTATTAAATAAACCAAATGGCAGAAGGAGACGCAATAACAAAATCTGGTCACGAGTTATATCAGTCTCGAGCTATGAGTCAGCAGTGCACCTTGCGCGTGGAGCTATGACCTTGAGTTCTACCCGGGCGACTGCTCTCGCGGTGCGAAAACAGATCACTTCCGCTGCCCAACCAACAATTCATCTCGCGTGCACACAAAGCGCGGCGCAAACACTGTAGTCTTCCCCTTCTTTCTCTCCCATGGACAGGGTCATTTAAGGTCACGCACGCCCTAATCCACATAGGACGATTAGAAAGTACTTATAAATCATTCTGTTGTGTTTGTTTGCCATGCCATGTTTTGCTATATTAACAGGTGATGATATCTCCATGTACATTAAAAAAATTATATTTTCATAATCACGTTTGTAATAATTAGCAACGATGAACAACAATTTCTTGACATAGAGAAAATACAAAAGTTTAAACATGAAATGCTGCTTCTGTAGCCAGCCTGCAGCACTAAGGTGTGCTTGATCCTGGAGATCTAATGCCAGGTATCGTTTAAGACACCTGATTGAGGTAACTGAGGATTTCCCAGTCATCAGAATTTTACTCTCTGTTTAGATTTTAATGTTGGAAGTAAACAATAATACACCTCTAAACTAAACACTAAAAGTAAGAACTAACTACATAATATTTGCAGGATGATCCAGGAAGGAATTATTATTCTGTCCAGATGGAACTGGCCAATTTGTGGCCACCAAGTTTCACAGTACCTCCATCCTTTTGTGTGTCGTCCCCTCCCCCACCTCCAGGTTCTACTGGGACTTTACCATGCTTCTTTTCATGGTTGGTAACCTGATCATCATCCCTGTGGGAATCACCTTCTTCAAGGACGAGACCACCACGCCCTGGATCATCTTCAACGTGGTTTCTGACACCTTCTTCCTCATGGACCTGGTGCTGAACTTCCGCACGGGCATCATCATCGAGGACAACTCGGACATCATCCTGGACCCCAAGACCATCAAAAAGAAGTACCTGAAGTCCTGGTTCATCGTGGACTTTGTCTCCTCCATCCCTGTGGATTACATCTTCCTGATCGTGGAGAAGGGAATAGACTCGGAGGTGTATAAAACCGCTAGAGCTCTGCGCATATTGCGCTTCACCAAGATCCTCAGCCTGCTTCGTCTCCTGCGTCTCTCACGGCTCATCCGTTACATCCACCAGTGGGAGGAGGTAGGCTGCCTCCACCCTGCTCGCTGTACCACACCTTGCCCGTCCACCATTCGGGTTTCCACGCAGATCAGAGGCACCTCAGACTTTATTTGCAACTGGTATTATTTACGCCGTGTGGTTTTAGGCCAGCGGTGGTGAACTACCTACTTGATTGGATAGAAAAGCTGAGGGAGGGGCTAAGAGGTTCTTCTGTAGCCCACCTGCCGTTAGAAACAGCAGGTGTCGTGAGTCCAGTTACCATGGATACATGCATACTTTCATACTAACTTAAAGTCACTCTGGATAAAAGTGTTTCCCAAGTGCTGCCAGTGTGTGTGTACACTGACACTCCTCACCTTCATAGACAGAAACCTAATAGTCGGTAAATGGGAGAAATCCACTGAAGGGACTTTTGGCTGATGATTCCAGTGGAATATTGTGAACTAAGATGTAACCGAACGAAGCACATAACAGCATAACAGATGTGGTGAGAGACTTGCTATGATAAAGTCTCGAGGCAACTAAACGAGGCGTGTGAGTGTGTGTAAGGAGAAGGTGTTCAAAACGAAGTGGCTTGAAATATGGCGGCGTGGCGCCCTGAGAACATCCTTCTCAACCGCGTTTTTGTTCTTTGATTGTAAGGCTTTAATTTGGCCTTGACGAAGCTGGGAATAGAGTTCGGGTAAAAGTGATGTCGTCGTTGACCTTGGCCGAGCCAAGATCGGAGGCCGTGCACGTGTGTGTAGGACTACGAGCACTTTAATGAGCTTCGGAGGATTTCCCAAGCTCATATTTAATGAGGTTTAGATGAGGTGCATGTGGTTTAGCTGCAAAGGTGTGTTCATGGTCAGCCAATCACACGGCACCAATCACACACTTACTTTAAATGCACACTTCAAAAGAACAAATATGTCCGTATGAAAAGCGTTGTTTGCGTATTCTTATACTTATTATAGACTGTTATAGACTTATTATAGACTGTTATAGACTTATTATAGACTGCAGTATATTACATTACCTGCATTACCTGTGCAGTAACTGAATGCACAGGCTGCAGGCACATCGTATGTCTGTGCAGGTGGTCTGGACGTCTGCAGGTGTTTTAGTGTCACTGATTGCTCCAAACAGGCCCTCACAGCTCTGCCAGGAGATCGTCCTGCAGCCAGAGAGGAACAGTGAATAGTGATCCAGTACTCTGTGTACAGTGAGGATCCTGCTTAATGGGGAGAGAGAGAGAGAGAGAGAGAGAGAGAGGTGGTAAATTAAGACCTCAGATTCATTGTTTTTTCTTATCTCTATAAAGGACATGGGGCCTTTCTAATTAACTTAACTTGTTAATTAGCTTGTTAATCCCTCGGCCATTTCCTTAATTAACATTTTATAAAAATGTCCACCACATTTTACCAGATGCTTATCAGAAAAGACTGCTTAAGTTTCTGTCATGGGCGTCGCTGCTTGGTGATGTGAACCAGTCCCCCCCCCCCTGCAGGCGTCTGTTCACCACGCCCGTCTCATCTTCGCCTGTCTCTCTGCCATCGCTTTCTGTTGTAGCGGTACAGTCAGTCGTCTAGTAACTGCTCGGCCCGTCTCTCCACCATCACCCACCGTCAGCCTGCTCACCGTTACTACGACCCACAGATGTGCGCCCCTGGACGCAGTCGTGATAATGCTCAAAGTCAGTGCATTTGGATCGTTTCAATCTGCCAGGCCTGAGCCAGATGGGCCCTCTTAGTGCAGCAGAGAGAGACTGGCTCTGGTAATTGGGAAATAACTTGTTCTTTACATGTACAGAGCCATAAGTGCAAAGCACTTTGGGAAGAATTGACTACATTTCCCTTTGTGTTTAGCACTGAATATTATTTATCATTTTGTATTCAAGTGGCTGAAACAAGACCCTGTAGCAGATTTAGTAGATATCAAGTCCAGGATTTTTTTAATTTTTTTTTACTGGTGGTTGAAATATAAAATTTAGTCTAAAACGACCTCTTATCGCACATCACCGTGACGATAGTGGCTGTATAAAATGCCGCTAACTGTTAATTGGGGTGTTATCGGCAGGGCCAAACATAGGGCTGTGGATGGCAGCCAGCAGAACTGCTGCTGTGAAATGGGAACTCTTATGATGGCATTGATTAATTCATCCAGAATTTCCAGAGCCAGCAAGTGAACGCAGGGGAGCTGTCCAGTACTGAAAATCACATTCCAAATTATATAAATGTTCTGGATTACCTGTACTGTAGAACTCCAGGTTCAGCGTGAATCATGCACACACTGCAACCTTCAGATGATTCAGATGATTCAGATGATTCACGTGATTCACGTGATGCTGATGAGTTGGACAAAACAACTGACTCAGTTTGACTGTGTGAAGCAACAACCAAACAGCACAAAGGGGGTAACTAACATGCAGTGCTGCTGATATACAGTAATATAAACACATGGTTCAGATATTTAATGCCGTAGAGCACAGGGTGGTTTGAACTTCTGCGAAGATCTGCATCTGTGTATTTAATAACTAGCACAGGCAACATATGCGGACGTTCTCACAGGTATAAAGCACAGCCAATGTGCTTTAACGTAATGTGAATCTATGCACTAGGGGGCAGCACTCAAACCAGAATATTTAAAAAAGCAGCGAAGAAGAAACTCTTGCACTCAGAGGTATCCTGTACCGAGAGAATGATGATACAGACTGCATTTATTACACTTTGATCGAGGATCACGTGTCTTTGGATGGCAGGTCCATGTGTGTAAAGCCTCATTTTTCTGAAGTCTGATCCTTAAGATGCCTGGTTTTGCTTTCTCTCCTGTTTGGGTTCGAGTTCTGTTTGCGTATTGTGACCGACCAGCCATCAGCGCTGGTGCACTGACGAGCTGGTGCACTGCTCTGCAGATGTGCACGATGCCTAGAGGAAGATGTGGAGGCATAAACGCTGGCGCACTTAGGAGTCTCCGCCGATTACACATACCCACGACGTAAAATGTGTGGCTTTTATGTGGATTTACACAGAAGTATAAACCAGCTTTTGGTGTAACTGCCTTTGGTATAACTGCCTTTGGTGTAACTGCCTTTGGTGTAACTGTCTTTGGTGTAACTTGCCTTGACTAATGTTGCATTCAGTCCCATATTACTTGTATGGAGGCAGTACCAGAAGGCTCAGTTCTTTCTTCAAAGCTGTGTGAAGCTGTCTGTGGACTTCTGAGCTACCTGGGGTCCCACACACACTGTTCTCATTGCTCTCTCTTGGAAGTGATTGTTGCATTTCCTCCCCTATTTCCTGTATCCGTGCAGTCTCAGCAGTCCCAGTCATTTAGGAATTTCGAGCTGTGAATGGTACCAAAATCACAGTTCTCACCGGAAAAAACTGGTAGATTGCAAGCTGGAGTCACCGGGAGCTTCAGGAACTGCACGTACAAGCAGGGCTGGTCTCGCCTATAATGGCTTTAATCTTCCAGTCCTGCATTCTGCCATTCATGACTTCATGTTCTATTCTTTTTATTCACCATTACTTTTGGTAGCCTTTTAGGTCACATGCTGGTTCCTGATTACTCTGTGCCTGAAAAAGACCGAGTGGAAAAAGACAAAATGCTAAACAGAGAAATGCTAACATAAGCTCTTCATATACATATATGCTTGTGATGAGATACAATCACATAGACTGTGCTTGAGTTTCGGTAAGTGCAAAGGATGTTGTGTTCAGCTCTGCAGGGTCAGAGTCCAACACAGTTTGATGATTTGCTGTTCAAACACCCTCTAAACTTGCTAATTACCTTGTGAACTTGAGCCAGATGTGTTGGGGATTTGGCAGACTGGACTGGACTGATTTACACGTACTCTTTCTGGGGACAGTAACTTATAATTGTCTCTGTTCCTGGTAAGCGCATTAACCCTGGAGCTGATTGGCTGCCTGGCGTTTTGGGGATTTCACGCACTTCACTGTTGTGTCGACTGTGACATCATCTTGTCATCTTACTGAAGTGAGGCTGTGGACGTGTGAAATGAATGTCTTCAGTTATATTTGGTTCATTGTGCTATTTCTGTGTATCAGAAACCAGTCAAATCCTTGATTACATTTTTGCATCTAAAAACGTAAACTGGTCGATATCCAGTGCAGCTGAATTTTAAGTGGTTTAGTTGACAACTTTGGGCACATGTGGTGCTCCTAGGTCTCGTTGGATAGAAATATGAATGGATGCTTCCACTGTAAAGTGAATATGCGGAACTGAAAAGACACACACACACACACACACACACACACACACACACACACACACACACACACACTTGCCTACAAAGTTATTGCTATATGTCTAGCCCCATCTCATCTTCCTATGTTTAACAGTTGGTACGTATACCTTTACCACCACAGGAGCCACACACTAAACAAGTTTACATTTCTGTCCTTGCTGTTAACAAAGTTCAGAGCTCCACAGGTCTTTCCTTGTGGCTGGGGGGGGGGGGGGGTTACTCACTCTGGTTTCATTGGCAGCTGTAGGCAAGTGTTCTCTTCACTGTCAATCCACATGTTTTCTAACTCTATTAAGAATCAGAGGGTCTGGGAAGTGGGACACAAAGCCTGCTCAATGTCCGTGAGTCAAACCTGCTACGGTTGAAGATCATGGGGGGGCAGTGGGGGTTGAGATCTGGGGTATCAAAGAACCCAGGTCTGTGTGTTACTGTGGCCCGTGACTTACTGTGGTTGGATGGTTACAGTGGTCGGTTACTTACTGTGGTCTGTTGGTTGCCGTGGCTTGAGTACCTGGCCGATATCCTTGTGTCTCTTCTGAGTTGCGACCAGCACATTAACGCACAGCAGTCTCCAGTTATCACTTAGCATGTTTTACTATACTCAAAATGACATAAATTGTTCTTGCCGATGACTGGAAGACTATCAGGTAAATGATGTCATACCTAACATAAGCTTTAAAAAGAAGTGTAAAACTTAAAAGTGGTGAAGAATAGAAGAGTCACAGACTGAGTCAAAGCCTGATTATCTCCACAGCAGATTCCCCAGGCACCACTCACATGAAGTAACTGAGCCTCCCTCTGCCAAGCTTGTCAGTGAGTAAAACCTCTGTGCAGGTGAACCTGCACTAATGATGACTTATGCTATGATAAGTAGACTGTATTTCACTGCACAGGTTAAAACGTGAGTAAACACCACATACACCTCCTGTCACTGATTAATGGGCAGTGTGTGTGTATGTGTGTGTGTGTGTGTGTGTGTAGGGGCAGAGGGGGTTATGAATGTCCTGTGTTGCACAAACACTTCATTTGAAGATGTTTGATTAATCAGCTTTAGCTGACCTGTTCTTTCCTGGTGAGAGCAGAGAGGAACTCCAGGCGACTCTCATCAATGATCTAGATCTGACACCACTGCAAATCCAGAGAAGACTTGATCCACTGCACTGGAAACCTGAAACATGCAGACACACCCATAGATGCATTTATAAGTACGGTAACTGATACCCACTCTGTATATTCAGGTTTGTTAAACGTACTGCAGTCCTTCAGGAGAACTTCACTCAGATGGATCATAATGGAGTGGTCATAATTTAAGGATTAATTTAGGGATTGACTCTAGTCTGGTTTCTGCCAGAAGGAAGAAGGGATGATGAAATGAAACAAATCAAGAAAGGGGGGATTAGAAAACAAAGCAAAACATTCAAATGGACCAGGGAGAAGTTCACTCACTGCGGCTCGGGTTTCGCTGTGTACGTTCTGTAAGTGTCTCCAGAAGCTGAGGTGCACAGACGTGTGTGATGTCTTCATCTCCAAGGCGTGGCTCTTCTGGGTCGTTGTGTGTGCATCAGAGGAGGGACCTCTTGGATGGAAAACACAGCCATGAGAGAGGAGCATGTAGGGCTCCTGGGATTGGCTGCCTCAGACTTGCCTGAGGCACGATTGGTTGTTTGTCTGCTACAGAACTGTTGCTTTCCCATGGATCCTGTTAACACACGGTAGAGAAGAGGGCAGGGTGAAGAAGCACCATCATCAGGGGAAGGTGTATCGGGCGAAAGAAACGGCTCTTTGTTCTTGCGACTATGAGAAAAGCAGAGGGATGAAGCAAACGACTTATTTTTACTGTGTTTACGGTCAAAAACCTTTTATCTAAATTCCTCTAAACTCTTCAAACAGCCTCGGGCTGTTAAAGATAATTGGGACCCATAATGAATGTAAGAAGCCACAATCAACCTCAGGAAATCTAGAACCAGACGTGCTACATAAACTCCTGTGGGTTTTCACATCACGGCCAGTTAAATTAGACTCACATAAGAGAGTTAATACAGTGATTTTACAGCACAGTCAGGTCCCAACAACAAGCATTAACGTCTCCTTTAACTCCCCCCCCCCCCCCCCAAACCCCTCGCAGATCTTCCACATGACCTATGACCTGGCGAGCGCCGTGATGAGGATCTTCAACCTGATCGCCATGATGCTGCTGCTGTGTCACTGGGACGGCTGCCTACAGTTCCTGGTGCCCATGTTGCAGGACTTCCCCTCCGACTGCTGGGTGTCCCTCAACAAGATGGTGGTACGTAATCTAGAACTGACTCTCTCTCTCTCTCTCTCTCTCTTGTCTTTATTCATGTTTTCACCCTTTCTTTCTTCAGGCAGAAATCAGAAGTCTAGCCTGTAAATCAGAACCTGCAGATTCTCTTGTTCCTCCTCAGTCGTGTGGAGCTCTTCCTCATGCAGGTCTGTGCTGAAGCCGTGATCTGTATTCTGCAGGCGGGGGTTTCTGCTCATGCTGTAGGTCTGTCGTTCAGCTCCGCCGCCAGGCGTCGACGTGTCTCATGCCCGGGTGGGCGGGGCCACGCTGGCCCAGTCTGGGGAGCGTGGGAGAACCCAGACGACACTTCCCCGGCAATGCTAACGCTAACGCTAGTGCTAAAGTCCCAAATCCCATTGCCAGCAGAGCCACAATGAAGCACTGGTGTAACTGAACTGAGATTAAATTCCTTTTGTTCACGGACACAGAGCTTAATGCTTCAGAAGGCCGGAGGAGGACGCGCTCACCGGGGGTGACACCGCTAGAATCAGATCTATATCTGCTGTAATGTGGCATTAATACCGTTTGCTCTTGTGACATCCCTTTTGATGAACCTGAATGATAACCACTCTGCATCTACCTGACTGTATTGCACGTCCTGCAGTGTGTGTTCTAGCAGGTAGTAAAGGGGGTTGGATTTCGTAGGAATCGCAGAGGGAAGGTTTTCCTTCCATCACTCTCTCACCCGGGATTATTTATGTATTTCTATTTTTTTGCCTGTTTGTCCCTTCTTGACCTTCACCAAGA
The DNA here is from genome assembly GCA_025802075.1 of Tenebrosternarchus preto. Classification (NCBI taxonomy): domain Eukaryota; kingdom Metazoa; phylum Chordata; class Actinopteri; order Gymnotiformes; family Apteronotidae; genus Tenebrosternarchus; species Tenebrosternarchus preto. The sequence goes on from JAOYMR010000003.1 coordinate 1,348,538, forward strand.
TTATGAGAAGAGTGAGGAGGGAACAGCGTGTGTGTGTGTGTGTGTGTGACACGGGTGTTTGGTATGAGGGCGGAACGTTGAGGGTGATGACAGCAGAGATCAAAGGGTGTGTGAGAAAGGGAGAGAGAGAGAGAGAGAGAGAGAGAGACGTGCCAGAGCACCTGGTCTTTTTGTTCATCCTTCTAACGCACATGAAAGGATTTGTTTGGTGGGCCACACACACACACACACACACACACACACACACACACCCCTACCTCTCTGATATAGATGGATTTTAAAAGTTTCAATGATCAGTATTGATCTCGATTTTCTCCTGCTTCTAGCTCTGTTAATTGCGTATTATATCCATATGCTAATTGGATGCTTTTATCAGTTGGGTTCATCATTCAGGCCTTGATAACTGTCACATTTTAGCAGAAGGTGCTTCTCTTTGAAGGTACCTTGTTGTCCTTATTTGAATATGTCATAGGTCATTTGAATAAATCATAGGTCATTTGAATTTGATGCATGTGGTATACTCTCAGTGAAATAATTTATTGTAATGCTTAGTAGAAAGCCATTACTTTTATTTGAGCTGTGTAAAGTTTGTGCATTATACAGCTTGATTTTGGATAGAACAACTCGAATGAGCTCGTTTGCAGTTGTTATTCCTAAGTGATTTGAGTAAACTCAGCCTTTTTTTGAGTCTCTGTAAGTATGAGATGGGAGATGAGTTGGCCGTGCTTCCTCTGCAGAGGCTTCAGGATCGAGTCCGAGCTCCTCAGGTGTGAGTTGGTGTTGATTTCTTTCAAAGAGAGAAAGGAGAGAGTGGAGTGTGGAGAGGCGAGAGCCTTCAGACGCTTGTATATGCAACACTAGAGTGTACACACACGATCAGGCTAAAGCTGTACCATTTTAGAATAGCAGTCACACACACACACACACACACACACACACACACACACACGCACCAAACTGCGCGCACTGACACGCACACAGGATTAAGCAGAGAATTCATGTGAGCATTTTAGTCTTACATCTTATCTTATACCACGATGGGCTGTTTTCTGTAAGTCAATAACTACAGATGCTTCCTTTCACACATTCACCAGAAACATAGAGACCATACTGAGCACAGATGCTTTCCTGAGCGCTATTTGTCACGTCTTCCTCCGGCGTGGACCAGCCAGACACGTAAGAAGCTCCTGATACATGAAGACTGCGTTACCTGGGACAGGCGTTGGTAAAGTCCTGAGTCATCCTGCATCATTACCCTGCACTAACTACGATTCAGGTGTTTTGTACGCCAGAAGCATTGTGGGTGTTTTGTGGAATGACAGATTATCGCTGTGTTTCATTTGGGCTACTCAGTTTTGTTTTTTTTTTAACGGCTGTAATAAATCAAAATGCGTCAAAGAATTCGAGTCACATGTACTGTGAATCAAAACCCAACTGGCTTGAATGTGTCTTGCCATCTTTGTGTTTGTGTGCGCATGTGTGTTTATTTAGCACTTTCTTCATTCTTTGATGGATTATTCAGTTTATCATCAATAACATAAATCTCTCTCTGTAACATCTGTCTATCAGAGCTGGAATTACAGGCTGAAACAGGACACACAGCTGTAGCACCTCAGGCACTGTTCTCCCAACAAAAGACATTAATTCAGATCCCACTCTCTGACTGGTTAGCTTTTCTCCCATGTTTTACTGCAACCACCAATCACAGGCAGGGGGTGGGGCATCCTCAATAAAGCTCTGAAGTCCACAGGTCAGGGGACAACTTGACAGGGGATTCCTCTCCTTTAACCGCTCGCCCAATAATGCACACACACACACGCACACACACCTAAACATGTGAACACACGTCCTGCTTGGTGTAATGTAGTCATTTCCATCAACCTCCATTTTTTCTTCCAGCAAACACACCTGGTTACTGGACCCTCAGAGGAAAAAGAGGGCTTAATGAATTTCAGGCGCTGTAGATGGGACTGGAAGGTGGTGTTTGAGGATCCTGGGGGAGTGGAAGCTGGTTAGAGGAGCAGATGCATTCTCACATATAGGAGGTTTCCCACTCTTCCTCAGGGGGAAACCCCAGAGAGGAACTATAAGTGCTTCTACATGCTGTTGGATGCTCACGTTGAACCTCCTGGGGTTAGCGCTGTTGCTAACACTCCCCTGAAAGCCTGGAAGTGGGTTTGTCCTGTGCCACTTAAGCCACTCTGATGCAGATACACACACACACACACGCGCACACACACACACACACACACACACAGACACACACATTTCCGACATTTTTCATCAAACGTTTTTCAAAGTAACGGTGAACGTAAAAGAAAGGAACCAAACCCCTCCAAATCCAGAAATGGACAGAGAAATAGGGCTGTTTGCACACACTCAGGACTGTGTGTCCTTATAGCAGGGATTCTGGCTCTGACTCGCTCAGGACTGTGTGTCCTTATAGCAGGGATTCTGGCTCTGACTCGCTCCTCTGTAAATACCTGCCACGTTCCTGATGAAGTCAGCTCAGTCACGCCGCCAGCATCCCTGTTCAACACGGTACGGTGTGAGCCACGCTGAAACGAAAAGAAGCTGCAGCAAATGTCTCCCTGGAGATTAAACCCATATTTCTCCCCATGCACAGCGCCTCCTAGTGTCATGGTAAGGTGGAGCGGGGGTGGGGGTATGTTTGAGGCCTCTGATAAACAGCGGTAAACGTCCAGCATGTCAGGCGGACATTTTTGCGGCCTTTCCTGAGCACTGTTCCCCGCACGCCTGGCCGGCCAACGAGAAAGCTGCCCGTGATTCTCTCTCTGTCCTATCACAGAGCAGCCCCAGCTGCTCTAGCGTCCTGTATCACTGCTCCTGTCTGCAGCGCTGCATGAACACACTCTGTCCTCGCTCCTGCCCCGCGTGGGAAGCCTGCAGTCTGCAGTGTATCGTTTATTTGGGGGAATGTGTGTGTGTGTGTGTGTGTGACTAGTTCCTGCGATGACTCTGCTTCTTCTATTTTTGCTTTAGTGCTCACATTACATCTATTATTCAGTCCTGTTCACTCCAGTGTTTCTGCCTCCCCCCACCTCCATCAACAGGCCTCTCTAACACTTCCTCCCAGACTGTTCCAGCTCTCCAGTATCCTGTTTACTTTACAGGAGCTGGTCCTGTTTTTCAACCTCTGCCTCATTAAATTCGCTATTTCCCATTGTCGATAATAGCTTCAATGCTCACCAGTAGCTTTGGTAATGGGAGACTTGCATAGTTTGCACTCTACAGGGTTTAAACTACAGAATGGGCTGCTTGTTTTAGGCTGTTAATATCACCATAACTCGAAAACAGAGACCCTTTTGTGTATTTTCAGCTCTGCTAAACCAAGACCTTTTGCAGACCAGGCTTTCTGTCAGATTGTATTGATTTATTCTTGCAGAAGTTGATTGGTTTGATTAGTCCCAAAAGTCCAGCTGGATGTCAAGACTTTTACTGTTACTGGTGAATATGTTGTGTATTAACATAAAATGCATAAAGATCTGTGGCTTTAGTGCAAGTTTTCAGGTAAGAAAAGGTGATACAGCAGTTTTTGGAGTTGGAGTTTGAGTTTCAGTTTGAGTTTGAGTTTGAGTTTGAGTTTATAATTTAGCAAGGCTTTTTTTGGTTTGTACGGACACACAGTTGTGCGGCGCTACTGTGTGCTGAAGAGCTGTGTGGAAGTGTGTACGTCCTCTCTGCTTCCTGTATCGTACTCATGACTCCATGAACCAGGGCAAACCACACGTTTAAACAGACATGGGCATGAACCCAGCACGTCAGATCAAGCTCCAGTGGACGCTGGGCTTCGGAGATCTCAGCATGGGTCGGGGTATGGGTGGATATATGTGTAGGGGTGTGGCTGGATGTATGGGCGGGGTTATGGGCGGGGCATGGTCAGGTCGGCACGGAGACTCCTCCACCAGACTGGCACTGGGAGGAGCCGAGCAGCTAGCAGTTGTTTATTAAACGTATGTTTAAGGCAGGTTTAGTGGTGCCCTATTAAAGGTTAGGAGACATCGTCTTCATCATCATCATCATCATCGGAAGGGTCACATGGGTTGGTAGTGGATGCTAAGACTGTTTTCCTTTCCTTCTTCTTCTGTCTTTCTCTCCCTCTATCGTTTTTCCTCCTCTTTCTCTGTCTTCCTCTTTCCTGTTCCCTCTCTGTCCCTCTCTCTTCCTCCTCTCTCTCTCTCTTTCTCTCTGTAGAATGACACATGGGGTGAGCTGTATTCCTTTGCCGTGTTCAAGGCGATGAGTCACATGCTGTGTATTGGTTACGGTCGCCAGGCCCCAGAGAGCCTGTCCGATATCTGGCTCACCATGCTCAGCATGATCGTGGGAGCCACCTGCTACGCCGTCTTCATTGGCCACGCCACAGCCCTCATCCAATCACTGGACTCGTCCCGCCGCCAGTACCAGGAAAAGGTAAGAGAGTCATCCAATCACGCGATAGATTGAGATGTGGCTTTGAGGTCAGATGGTTTTGCCCCTCCAGTCATGGATTAGCATTGTGTCTGGCAGTGAAATACTTTGTGAACTCCACAAGTGAACTCTACGTTAAAAATGATGTATTGGTCTGAAAGAACACGGAGATCTGTAATGTTGTAGAAGATGAAATATGAAAATTGAGGAAGTGGTTGTGCGACCATGGAGAACATGAAAGAGATGTAACGTCACGTGTTCTCCTTGGTCCCTGTTGTCAAATTAACACCCACTCAGGTGTCAGACTGACCCATTAAAACCAGAACAAACATTTTACTGGAGAACAGTTTATTTGCAGCAAGCAGGTGGGTACCTTTTTGTACCAGCGATGTTTCACTAATTCTAAAAAAAGGAAGTTATTACACTGCATGTGTTTAGAATTCACGCGTGTGTGTGGGGTAAGTACACGCGTGTGTCTGGGGTTAAGTACACGCGTGTGTCTGGGGTAAGAAGTCTGAGTATTGCTAGCTCTGTCCTTTATGATAACCTCCCTACGTTCTTTCTCTCTTTCTATTCTCTCACTCTTTCTCTCTCCCACTTTCTTACTTGTCCTCCAGTCTACCAGCTCATTCTTCCTCTGTTACTCTCTGTAGGTTTCTCTGTATGTCACTCCCAAAAAACTTGTTCCCTCTCTTTAACAGCATTGAGAGGTTCAATAAAAGTTTCAGTCAGCAGTTACTGCAGGAGTAAAGATTACTCAAAATATACTGCTTGAGCCATTTTGCCACACCAGAACCAAAAAGGTGCGGTTCGGTGTGCTGTTCGGTGCGCCGTGCTGTTTGGTATGGTGTGCTGTTCGGTGTGCCGTGCTGTTCGGTATGGCGTGCTGTTCGGTATGGCGTGCTGTTCAATTCGGTGTGCTGTTCGGTACGCCGTGCTGTTCGGTTCGCCGTGCTGTTCGGTTCGCCGTGCTGTTCCGTTGGACGTGCTGTTCGGTTCAGCGTGCTGTTCGGTACGCCGTGCTGTTCCGTTGGACGTGCTGTTCGGTTCAGCGTGCTGTTCGGTACGCCGTGCTGTTCGGTTCGTTGTTCTGTTCGGTTCGCCGTGCTGTTCGGTTCGCCGTGCTGTCCGGTGCCGTTACTTGCTGTAATAATTCTGCCACAGAGGGCACCACGCATTCAGATCGACTCCAGCTTCCAAGTTTGGTCTTTAATATCATTACAGTTTAATTCAGTGGATGCTTTTTGTTTCTGTGCTAGAGATCGTTATGGCATCTAAATATGCGGCTGCCACAATGAACACAGTCACAACACCCACACAAATGCTGCAAATAAATGCTAATGCTAAGTGATTTAGTCACAGTAGCTGTTGTCATATTAACTCTGTTTATAACCCCTGGCAGACCTGTCAGGTTCTAGAAGCAAATGTCCATGCAGGAAACATTTTTTGTTGGATGCTTCAGAATATCAGGATTGTTAATTGCACTTATTAGCATGTGGCTAAAGGATGGCAGAAGTGCATGTGAGCATGTGTGTGTGTGTGTGTGCGTGTGTGTTTAAGTAGGGTTAGGGTTTGAGAGTATGGGTGTGAGTGTGTGTGTGTGTGTGTGTGTGTGTGTGTGTGTGTGAGCATGCATGTGTGTTTAAGTAGGGTTAGGGTTTGAGAGTATGTGTGTGTGTGTGTGTGTGGGTGTGTGTGTGTGTGTGTGTGTGTGTGTGTGTGTGAATGCACACAAAATTACAGTGTCCCACTGGTGAAGCTAAAATTGATGAGGCAGCAAATTAGTGTGTACTA
>JAOYMR010000003.1:1373899-1394163 GCA_025802075.1 Tenebrosternarchus preto
GGAAGCAAAAGATAATTTTTAAATTGTGTGCGTGGGGGATGGTTTGATTCAAGATGGTAGTCTTCTAAGGAATTTAGGAACCCTCCGCCCCAACCAGTGACTGTGGCTCGACGCCAAACGCAAACCCCTGCTGATCAGTTAGAGCAATTTCATCTGCTACCGTGTCTCTCTTGGTTGCTGATAGACTGTAAGCAACATTAGCACCTCTGGATCAAGCGAGCTTCAAAGCGCCACCGTTGAGTACACCCTTTCTGTTGGACTGTAACCTGCCGTAGGTCTCTCACAGAAACACGGTCTCTCCCAGGTACAAAGGCGAGCACATGAGATCAAGTCAGCCTCTCAAGGTGGAGGCTGAACCAACAGATGGGCAATTAACAATCCTTCAGGATTACCATTGTCTAGAAGGTCCTGTTTCACTGTACCACGTGAAAATGGTACAAGATGCCTTGGTATAAAATGTCTTAGTAAATCAGGGTACTTGTTGTTTGTGTTATGAGAAGTGTTTTCTTGTTTTTCATAATTACAAATGTGCCCCAGTGCACAGTATAATGTACATACCTAGTGCCTAGTATAAAACTAGTTTCCACATAGTCTATTTTAGTGGTGTGTGACTCTCATGAATAATTGCAAACTGTGTTCTTTTTTTTTTTTACCTTGCAATATACTGTATGTACAATTTAGCTGCTAGCAGACAAGTAACCCAGCATAATCTTCCCATGTGGGGACACATGACTTGCACATACATGTTTGTCCAGACCCATGAATGACACGCGCTCTCTGTACCCATGGTGCACTGGGGTGAGCTGAGGTGCTGGAACATGCAGGTGCCAAACAAAGGCTGGCACCACGTGGACGCTGGTCTCCGTGGCGCTACGGCAGCGGCCTTGGCGATCACAGTCCGTAGACATCACGTGAGACAGCGGAATGTGAAAGAGGATCACGTGAGCTGCGGTCACGTGAGATGATGTCATGTGAGGTGACATCACACGAGTCGGTGGCACGTTGACGTTCTTTTTAAAATGGGACGGGGGAATCTTTTAAGTTGGCTGAGTAAACGCAGGGAGGGGAAGATTAGACCATAAAAATCCTTTATTTTTAATGAAGAGTGTAACAACTTGACAACTCTCGTGGCTGATTTGAAGGTGTAATTTTTTCATTGGAGGTTGTAAATGTGGACAACAGTGATGCTTTAAATGCTCTTTAATACACCTAGTTTGGCCGAGGTCGAGATCTTCGCTGGCTAACGGCTTGTTCTCTAGCTCCATCTTTAGAGTACAGGGCCGAGTGCTCTTCCTGGAGATGCAGAGATTTAAATGTTCCCACCGATGACCAATTTCTGTGTGTGAATGTTGAATACTCGTATGGTTTCACCAGTCCCCGTGGTTTTAAGTACTGGGTGCTGCTTCAGTGCGTCAACAAGAACAAGCTGACTTGGCAAAAAACGAAACCCTCCTGGGTATTAAGATTAAAGGTAGCACCCTTCCCATCAAAGAGTCCCCTATTTGTGTCTCGATTCGTTTACATCGTGTACTGGCCAGAGGCTGGCCAGATTAAGATTAAGGGTCAGATTAAGATTAAGGACCAGATTGAGAGTCGCTGCGTCAGCCGATGCGAAAACGCCTTCGGCTTTGCATCTGTTTCTGCTGATTTTAGGCCCAGCTAGGCCGTTAAACCTCCAGAACACAGCAGTGGAGATGGAGGTGGAGGTGGAGGTGGAGAGTGGAGGTGTGCCTCTGAAGCAGACCGACATGGCTGTTCACTGCAGTTGTGGGGTAGGGAAGGGCTCTGCACTCCTGGAGCTGGAGTCTCAGTCATGATCTGCACTGTGTAGGTGTCTACGTGCAAACGTGCACAAGGGTGTGTGTGTGTGTGCACGCCCAGCATCCACAAACACTCTGCACTGTGCAGATATTAGTCATCTGTCGTCCGAGGAGGCTGACTGACAGGACTACGCTCTACTCAGATTCCCAGCAGCCTCACAGTAGCCTCCTTCCCTTCTGTCTCAGCACTTCTGAAAACCATTTAACTCGCCACTCTCTCGTTAGCATTGATCGTCTGTGTGTGTCTGTGTGTGTGTGAGAGAGAGAGAGTGTGAGTGCGCATCGGGATCAAACGCAGCTGCGTTTGTCTCATGCTGAGCCGAGGCGTAGCTTGGGAACGCTGGGGAATGCTGGGAACTCTGGGAATGCTGGGGAATGCTGGGAACTCTGGGAATGTTTCTGCTGATGCATAAGCGGTGGTGGCCCAGGTGCCGCAGGGAAGCTGGTGACGGCCCTCCTCCCGGCTGGTGACGGCCCTCCCTCCGGCTGCTCTGTGATGGTGTCTACGACTGTGGTTCTGCAGACCTGCGGGCCGAGCTCATGCCCTGTCCTTGTCTGTAACCTGCTCCTGCCAGTGGCAATGTTGTAAAAGCATTCCTTACAAATGACTACTTGTTGTGCAATAAAAACTGAGAGCGTTGGCATATGATCAGGAGTTTTTCTTTTTTTCTTGTGTTTGCTGTCATACACACATGGCCCCAGCCTCACTCACACTCTCTCTCTCTCTGTCTCTCTCTCTCTCTCTCTCTTTAAGAGAGAGAGAGAGATCCACATTATATACATAAAATACAATGCGCCACTGTGATAGATTTTGTATACAACCATCTAAATATGGGGGTAAACGGTCATCTGTTATCTAACTGGTGTGTGCAGTTCATTTTGTGGAGGGTAGAAGCTGAATTTCTACCAAGCTGGTGCCCCATAACGTTCAGCTCCTGTGTGCCTGAGTGTCTCTGAACAGGAACAGCAGGCCCCTTCCTCTCCACACATACACACTGTCACACTGATCCGAAGAGATGACTAGCACTTACACATGGGAGTAAAACTATACTTACCCTCCCTTACCCTGAATCTCTATTCCTCTCTCTCCCTTCTTTCTGTCTCTCTTCCTCCCTCCCTCTCTTGTGCACACACACACACACACACACACACACACACTCTTCACAGGCTCTGCAGACACTGACTGTGCTGCATCAGTGATGAGGCGTCTGTATCTGAGCGCCTCCTGGTTGGGTGTGTGGGAAAGTGGAGGTCAGCACAAGGACACTCTCGTTCATGGTGGCCTCCGGACGCCTCACACACGGCCAGGACGTACATGCTAAGCAGGCGCTACAGTGCATCATTCCTCCATCTCTTTCTCTCACTCTCTCTCTTTCTCTCTCAGTTCATTCAGTTTGTCACAGCCTTAGTGGCGTGACTGTTTAAAGTACAACATTACACACTGGAAGCAATTTTAAGAATGCTATTTATAACAATACGTTCTTATTCTCCCTCTGTCTCTCGCCTCCTCTCTCTCCAACACACACACACACACACTCTAGATTCACTAATGTACCTTTCGGTCTATCGGGACACTATTACATATACAGATGCGTGTATTTAACTAGGCCAGTATTTACATCTCGGACAGCAAGTCAAATTCGATTTTGATGTGCACTGAGTAGGACCACTCCTAATCTATTGGTTGTGCTTTGCAGCTTTTCTTTAAATCAAAACATTGCCCTACATTATTTCACATCCCTCACTCTCTCTCCCCTTCTCTTTCTCTCTCTCCCCTTCTCTTTCTCTCTCTCCCCTTCTCTTTCTCTCCCCCCCCTCTCAGTCACTCTGTCTCGTTTCACGTTTCCCCACGTTTTTCGTTGTCCTGTTGTGTTTCCATAAATCACACGTTCCTTTACTTCTCTTCCCCTGTGTTTACTTTCCAATGCCAACTTTTTAAAAAAACAAAACAAAAAGTCGTGTGTACATACACACACACATACACATACACACACACATAAGGATGGTGTGTGTGTATCTTCCAGCACCAGAAGGGAGGGGTGTGAACAAGGTCTGTATCACCCAGACATCTCAGCTGCAGAGAAGCTGAGCAGAATTAGCTGTAGGTTCATGCTTAAGCACAATTTTGAAAGCAGGCCTGATTTTGTTCAAAACATTTCACACAGCTGCACACAGGGCACCTCAGGCCTTTTGCAATATAGAACACTTAATTCAAAACAATACAATAATTTATAACAACCCAGTTTTGTCACATACGGACATATAGTCCAAAGCACCTTTAATATTAATCTTTTCTAACGACATATTCTGGGTCTTAATTTTAAATCCTGCCATGCAAAATACCAAGTATATCAACCACTGTTTGTACCAAAGAAAAAGGACAGTCTGTTCCTTGCTAGTCCTGTGAATGAATTCCTCAGTGAGTTTCCAACAACTGAAAAGCAAATGTGTGAACAGAGAAATGAAGAGGAAAAACAATATTCATGGAACATCTGTGAAGCACATGAGATATTTGCGCATACAGGTGAGGCCTTGCATCCTTCCTTGCAGTATGTTTAAAGTTTTCTTGTAATCGTAATTAGAATATCTGCTACTGATCTCTGTGGTTTGCAAAGACTGGCTGAGTTAGAAGAGAGTGAGATTCCACACACATTTGTTTATGTGGATGAAGCAGGATTGATGATTCAATAGAAACGAAGTCAAACGTTGTGGCAGGTCCACCTATACACTACAGAGGTCACACTTCCATGGTCAGCCACACCCACCAGACCACGCCCCCTCACGCCAGCCTTGCACGTCTCATCCACTAAGATTAACAGCTACGAAACATGCAAATTCTGACATTCAGAAGTGGCCTTGGAGAAAATGGGTGCTGATGCAAATTCTGCATTCATTTATCTTCATAGACAGGAAAGTGAGTTTGGGAGAAACATCACTGGCCACAGCACTGTTTTACATGTCCTGGGTCAACGAACACTTCAATCACCCAGAACGAGGTTCCTTCATCGCCATGCCGACATCCTTAAACACGGCTTCACATTTTTAGACCGGATGCACAGAAGAAGACCAAAGGCTGCAGAGGAGATGAGATGCTTTATCATCTGAGACAATTAATCTTTTCTGCTGAGCTGCTATGGTCCAAAACTGGTTTCATCAGTATCCAGTTCCCACTCCAACACCTCCCACCCCACTCTCCTTTCCTCTGGCCTGTCGAGGAGATATTTTTGGCATGGCAGTGGAGGTTTTACGATCGCCAACCCTATTATTCACTCCATGGAGGAGGTCAGTGACCAGACTGATCCAGGGTCTGTGCAAGGATGGATTCTCCATTCAAGAAGTTCTTCTCTCTCTGTCTTAAGACAGAGAACTGTGATGTGGGTGAAGGGCTGTAGTTAGATCCAGCTAGGTGAAGAAATTATGCTTGCTTACTTACAGTTTTTCTTTACTTACAGGGTTGTTTACTTAGTTTTTCTCAACGTATTTAAAAGACTTTACCTCCTCAAAAACTTACCTCCACAAAAAAACTGAACACAGTAGTCTAATGAAAGGTTACACTATATCAGCAATAAATTAAGTAATATATATAAAAAAAATGCCTATAAATGTATCTAAAAGTTCTAATCTTTGAACACAACTCTGGCCGGGTTTTTGCTTGTAAAAGAGATCTGTGATCTCAATGGGACTGATCTGGTTAAGTACAAGTTAAGACAAAATTAGTCAACAAACCAACCAACCCCCCAATCCAGCGGGGAAGCCCAGAGTTTTGAGAAGTTGCTGGCATTGAGTCCATTGGAAACACACACACTCACACACACACACACACACACACACACACATTGCCAGAGAGTCGTAAAACAATACAACAGTTTATGCATCTCTTTTGCAGTTCCTTGCTGAATTATCTCATCAAACAAAAGTAGCTGCTGGGTGAGATTAATCCGCCTGAGATTAACCCACACGCAGAAACGACAGCGGTTCCTCACACCACGCTCTTCCTGGCCACATGGGTGGTTGGTGAGCAGAATCATTGCCTGCATTACATGAATTAGAGTGGACTTGTTTGTTTTGTTGCAGAACAGCGTTGTGAAGACCAGACTAATATCTACAGACCATGTAGTGATATATGCTAATTCATTCTGCTGGCTGCATAATGAAAGAAAGTTTATAGCTCAATAAACAGCACTAATGTATGCAGGACATTCATCAAAATCGCAACAATGTAACTGTGTTGTAAAATTATGACTTCCTGTTCCATTACTCAGACATCATCCCATCTGTGTTACAGTAGCCTGCGTCAGCTTCATGGCCTCTCTGCTAGGGTTGTACTTTAATTACTCTTTGGCAGAACCATCCATGTTTCTCTCAGCATGCCACCAAGTGCCCTGAACATCTGTCCGGGACCAAGAACGGGGCCAAATGGAGATGTCCTGCCCCGCACCCCCAGGACTCTTGACACAGGAAGGGACAGAGAGCGTATATGTACCTCTGTACGGTCACAACAGCTACCTGCAGGTGAAAGGGCCCTGCCAGAGCCCACGGTGATGGATTTGGGAGTGAGCGCTCTGGGCGTTTGCCACATTATTTGACCCTCATAACCCAAGCTACTTTTCATACTGGGAGTTGAGCGTCTTGCTCTCCTGCTAACTATCTGTGGCAGATTCACTTAGTTTCCTACAGCGTTTACAGCAGCAGCTGCAGGCTTAATCACATCCCCTTCTAGGTTTCTGGCCTGTAATTGATAGCAGTGTGGTTGCTTCTGAGTGAGGGTGTCTGTGTCCTTTGTGAAATCCTGCTGTAGAGGGGAAAGTGTTGAGACAAACACGACTGGAGGAGAAGCTACAGCGGCGATTTCATCTCCGTTGTGTTCTCAGAAATGAGGCCTGCTCTTCTCAAAGTGTGTGTGTGTGTGTGTGTTTGTGTGAGAGTGTGTCAGACTGTGTCTGTGAGAATGAGAAAGTAAGTAAATCAACATTACTTGTCGCTGGAAAGGTAGTTTAGCTTGGCTTATGCAGGTGGAAGCACAAAGGGTCCAAAGTTCTCTGTGTTGCTACAATAAGTATTGACAAGAAAAAAAACCTGAATATATTCATATAAAATATAATATATCTGGGGACAGAATGAACAAAAGATCAAGAGAAGGCTTGGAAAGAATACAGAGAACAAAAACAACTTTAAAAATTACTTTGACAGTTCAGATAGGTTCTTACAACTGTTTCCCCTCTCTCCGTCTTTTTGTTTTTCTGTCTCTCTGTCTGTCTGTCTCTCTGTCTGTCTGTTTCTTTCCTGTGTTCTCTCTAGAGGAATAATTCTTTACATGTCTTCTTTCAAAGGGAGAGAAGGGAGAACTCACGGAAAGTTTCTTCTCCTTTTGCCTCCCTTTTTCAATCTCTCAGCAATAGACTATAAAGCTGAATAAACAATATTTTGGCCAAAATACAGACCTCTGTTTCACCAGAGAGAGATAGACAGAGAGAGGCAGAGACAGGCAGAGAGAGAGAGAGAGGGGGGGGGGGGAGACAAGGAGAGACACAGAGACAGAGAGACAGAGAGATGGAGAGAGACTGAGATGGAAGTCACACTAAAAAACAGGAACTGTCAGGCTGTCCTTTTAATGTGTCCAATCTGTTTGGATGTGAGAGTGATGGCTTTTGGGCAGCTAATTACTTCTCAACAAAATACTGCCAGAAAATCTGTGTGTGTGTGTGTGAGAGAGAGAGAGAGCAAGAGAGAGAGAGAGAGAGAGAGAGAGAGAGAGAGAGAGAGACAGAGAATGAGTGTGTGCATTTGCATTTGTGAGTGCGAGAAAATGTGTGTGAGTGATGATCAGATGTTTAACACCTCGTTCTGACAGGACTCTCCAGCTGTGAGCTCTCAGATCTGAAATGCTGATGTGTCATGACGCCAGCAGCGAGTCAGCCACCTGCTAAGTAGACTACATTTCCCACGTAACCGTCCCACCTGCTAAGTAGACTACATTTCCCACGTAACCTTCCCAGCTGCCTCACTCCTTGATATAAACCTCCCCAATGAACAAAAGCGGCCCTTCCTCAGCACCTCTACCTCTCTGTTTCCCTTGGGTGTGTTTTTTTCTCTTCTCTCCTGTCTCTGATTTACAGAGTTAGTGGAGGAGCTTCATTGGTGCAAACATTACTTCTGTTTACCAATGGCAGTTCGAGGACGTGTGATCAGAGGCGGAGCTTAGAGGGTAAACGCAGCTGTAACAATGCAGTCGACATGCGGCAGCCACAGGCAGACGCTGACACACACACACACACACACTTCCACACTGAGGGTTAACTGTTTCTATATAAAGCTATGAGAAATGTTTGGAGTACTGAACTGAGAGTTCTGATTTGTTCGTTACACTGGGTAAGGGTGTGTGTACCAGATTTTGTGTTGGTCTTAGTCAGGTGGTGAGGTCTCCTTTTTTTTCTTTTGTTAGAGTCGTTGGTAGAGTTCGAGTTGGCTTCGTTTCTTTGCTTTAATCAACACCCAGCGTCCTGGAGATAGTATAGTATAAACTATCCATATCCCTGGATGGTGGCTTGTATAAAAACAAACCAAATCATTGCTGAACCTGTACATTCATGTGTGTGTGGCTTAAAACCTCCTCAGGGTCTTCCTCAGGTTAACCAAGGCACTGAATGCCCACTAATAAGAACCTAGACCTCTAACAGTCTCAGTTACTTTCCTCTCCTTTGATCTGTCTGTCTTTGTTCCACACACACACACACACACACACACACACAAACACTTCTGGATGTGCATGCTGCCGTATGTACTTGTGCTTCAGAGCTGTCCGTCAGACGGAAGGTCGGCAATCTGTGTGAGCGTGATGTCTTCCTGTCACGTCAAAATCTCCTAAATATACCCTTGGATGAGCCTCCATTCCATATTAATCCTCTTCTCTTACATAACTTTCGCATAAATATGCCTAGCTAACGTGAGCTCCTCGTCAGCTCACCCTTCGCCTTGTATGAAATATTCATCGTGCACTTTTTTTTTGAAGTTTGCGTAAAGTTTTAAGCAGGTGCAGTGCAGACCACGACTCCGAGAGCAGAGACTCCGAGAGCAGAGACTCCGAGAAGCAGAGACTCCGAGAGCAGAGATCGGCAAGACCTGAGTCTGTTCACGGCAGGACCAGACGCCACAGGCCGCCACCCCGTCAGACAGCAACGTTTTTATGGGCAAGGGAACGTCTGGGCCTGAAGCCAGGCTAAAAGCAGCTCTAATGAGAGGGCACACACAGCTCCCGGCTCCTCGCACGCACACCTGTCGTGTCAGCACCTCCTTCAGAAGTTACAAATGTACACAGGTTATTGTTGTGTCCCTACCAAATACGTGCAGTAAGTTCAAAGCAGCCAGAAACCCCAATGCTGTTTTATTGCCTCAGCTGTGATTTTATAAAGAGAATTTTCTCCCTCAGCAGATCTCCCTCGCGCACACCGTCTCACATACACATACACACTTTGCATGTAACATGTTCTTTGTAACCCGTTCTGTAGAGTGTAGGACTGTATGTTTAATAGCTTGGTAGAACAGGCAGAAAGTCGAAGTACAGAAGAGACTGTGTTGAGGAGGAACGCAAACACACATCAGTGTCTATTTTCCCAAGAGCATAAAAGTTAGCTGGGCAATATTAGTGGGTTAAGAGACTCCACCCATCAACTCTGTCAGGTGGAGGATCAGTGCAAGCGCAATACAATCAGAGCAACCTTAAATAACTTCTCGAGATCACTGTGAGATGACCTTGAGATCACTGTGAGATGAGTGTGAGATGATTGTGAGATCACTATGAGATGACCGTCAGATGTCCATGAGACAACGGTAACACTGCCATGCTTTTGGATCAGCTGCAGAGCTTCTGGACCAAGCAAACCACTGCAGAGCTTCTGGACCAAGCAAACCACTGCCTCGTGCTTCTTCTCACCCACAAGTCAAAGCTGTCAAAGCTAGGAGTCTTTCCCTGATGCTCTGAGAGCTGCCATCCGCCTGTGGTGCCCCTTCTGAGGCATTCAGTCGACTCCAGTCGTGAGCCCTTCCTCCTGGAGATGGACCCCGGCCAGAGGGCATGTCTTATACCCAGGCTGGTCACCAACACTCTCAGGTGTCCCTCCTTACTGAAGCCACCACCAAAAGAACTGAAGGAGAACTGCCCATCAGAAAAGCCCATTAGGAGTAAGTGGACCTTTTTCAGACATGCTGGTAATCGAGGTTTGCTTCTCATTGGGTCTGAGGTTTCACTGTTTTTATCAAGTCTAAATACATTAGTCTTGCCCAAGTCCAAAACCCAAGACTGATATGAGCTTAAATATCGCCAGTGCTTCAAAACAATACAATAAATTATTCTCTCTGAGAAATACTTTAGGGGTTGTTTTTGCAGTCGATCAGACCCTTCCCCTGTTCCTGCACTCGCCCCCACACCAGCCCCCGCACCCTTGATCTGAGTTGAAGAGATCTGCTATAATCTGCTCTAATCGGTTTCTGTCTGGCACAGCTTTGCATACACATATAAGTCCTTCAAACACTCATATAAAGGCAAACAGATACAATTGTGCTGCACCATTTTCTGAAACTGGGCTGAAGTTCATGCAGTTTGCTTGTTATTTCTTGGACACTGTGATCTGTATTTATATTCATGTAGAAGTGTCTGTCCACTTCAGAAAGTGGGTCTCACTTTCTGCTCCCGACGGCTCCCTCCTCTCCATTCCCAGTCATGGCAGTGGTTCGCTGGTGTGTGTGGAGACACCAGCGAACCACTGCCACGTGCTTCTTCTCACCTACGAATCCGTCAAAGCTGGAAACTCAAGTCCTTCCCCACTGCCTCCACTATCAGTGTCCCATGTGAGGAATTCAGTCGACTCTGGTCGTGATCCTTTCCTCCTGGAGGCTTGGGATGTCCCTCTGTGGTGCTACATATCTCCAAAAAGCTTGTGGCTATGAATCACTGGATGAAATAACTGCAAGTGGGTGAGCAGTGACACATGGTTGGGGGCGGGGACTTCAAACTCTGCCATATTTTCTGTTGTCAGTCACATTGGTGTTCCAGATACCTTCCATCTACCTTGCTGGGGTCTGGAGGGGAAAATGGGCCATCCTGCATATGGCTGGTAGACCATTACACGTTAGCTGTGCTAACAACCATGTCCCTATGTAAATAAGTTCGCTCACTGCGTTTGGGATTTAACAGGTCGAGACGTGAAGGTGCTGAAAGCAAGGAGGGCCTTTTATCCATGGGAATATCCACTCGCTCAGAAGAGGGATGAAGCCTTTTACGCAAAGACCAAATAAACTAGAGCAGGACAGGAGGCAGGGTCTTCCCCACCACGTGACTGAGCATGCCTTGCAGGAACCCCTGGCAGGATGCCAGTGGATGCTCGTTTCGATTTCTTGTGAGTTGTAATGCCTTTATTATCGATCTTAAGGAGGCAACCGTGCTGTCTGCTTACTGCCCGTTTGTCTTGATAGTAACCAATCAGGCTCACTGAGAAGTGGAAAAGCATTAAGGTAGATTCCTATGGAGAGAGGCCTAGTCCGTAATGAGCCAGACTGAAGTCTGACTGATGAATCCTTCATCCTCTCAACACTTTCTGGGGTCGATCTCCAGCTGAAGCAAGCTGGTCGTGTAGAATAACCACCACATGGGGAACCTTTCATTAGGAGTCACTCTGGCAAAGCGCCCTTCATATATCAAGGCTCATTATGACAAACGTGAGACTGTGTGTGTGTGTGTGGCAGTGCCCACAGAGTGGGCAGGATGCCAGTCAATTCTGAATGTTTGAACTGGAGTCTGTTTATCAGAAGTCTCTGTAAAGGTCACATGCAGAGAACAGACCGGCCTCACTCATTGCCATATTACCAAGGCCCAATGTAAAAGGAATGACTCATGAAATTCAAGAATTAATTCTGCTGTCCAGCTTTAAGGTTTTTAATTAGATCCAGCCCTGAAGACATGGGAAATGTGACATGAGACATTTCTGGGTGCCTGCGTCTCCATGGGCGAACCCATCTGCTTGGCTAAACATGACATTTGCAGGCACCTGGTCCTGCATGGGTTTCCTTCCTGCTGAATCACGGTTCTGGTTAGTTGTCTCCGCTCACTCATCTGCGCTGCAGCACACGTTAGAAAGAGTGTGTACTGCGGTCATTGTTCCCCAGGCAACATCCTAGCGACGCAGCATTCCGGAGTTCTGTGTGCTGTGCAATGAGGTCACAATGGGTGCAGTGTCCGTTGGGATTGTATTTTTTTTATTCTTTATTTTACATATTTTAGCTTCCCTTTTACTGTTTTTTGCTGCAGAGCCCCACTCTGTGGAGGAAGATAATAGAGATCGTCGAGGCTCCTCCCCTTTTGTGTCTTTTGACGTCACGCCTTGAAGACTGAATGATGATGCATTATCGTGGATAGTGCAAACATATGCGCACACAAGGCAGCTCACCTTATCATTTGTGGGTGATTTTTGCTTTGTTTAGGATCAGTGAACCGTGCTGATAAGGTGTTCATTGAATAAGAGGACAACTACATTAAATAAATGGAGAGGCATTTTACTGAGATTAACTGAAAACCAAAAACCCCACAATCAGGTATTGAAGGATTTAGGCAGTCAGGTTTTCAAACAGATAAAGCAAAGCATGAAAAACTCAAAGAGACACTGTGTGTGTGTGTGTGTGTGTATGTGTGTGTGTGTGTGTGTGTGTATGTGTATGTGTGTGTGTGTATGTGTGTGTGTGTATGTGTGTGTGTGTGTGTATGTGCATTTTTTCAAAGGATTTTGGGTTCCCTTTTAAGTGATGCAGCACTAACTGACAGAACCACGGATGGTTACACACACACACACACTCCCATGATTGCCAAGTATGTTCATACTTTACTTAATAGGATGACCAGGTCTTTATTTCCACACCCTCCATGTAGGTTTTATGGCTTTGAAAAATAAATGGAATTTTCTGATGAATAAACCAATGGTTAAATGTACTGGAAGCAGCAAACCAATCTTTTTACCATTGTTCAGGCTAAAGACACTGAGCAAACGCTTTGATTCGATACAATTCGATTCGATTAGAAACAATTCGATAAAAGCACACACTACCTAATTTATCCTGGTTATCATTTATTAACTCAGTAAATGAAATCCTCAGACAACTGCAGACATTCTGCAGCAGGCACCTCCCAGTCTACATGGAGAGCGGCTCTGGTGAGAGTGGATGGTTTTTAATGAAGTTCAGTGGCTGCACTGTTTCCCTGTTTCTCTGTGTCCTTGCTGCAGCTGGTACACTCGGCTCTACAAGCAGCGAGGTGTGCCACCATCTTTAGGGACCCCCCGGGGACAAAAGCAGGTTAGTGGGATAAGGAAAGGGTTCCTAGCATTACTGTAGCACACAGATGCTCCAGCTCACACACTTTCTCTCATTCTCTCTTTTCTCTCTCTCTGTCTCTCTATTTCTCTCTCTCTCTCTCTCTCTCTCTCTCTCTCTCTCTCACACACACACACACACATACACACACACACACAGCTGGTTGCACATAGGGGTTGTGCCCTTGAGAATCAATCACCAGGCAATTACTACTACAGAGCCCCGCTAAAAACACAAGGCTCCTGCTGGACCAGAGCACGGAAAACTCCAAAACACATGTAGACTGATACTCCATGGGCTTTCATAAGGTGTTGGATCAGGTGAGCTATAATTCGGTGTGGTTAAAAGCCTTGTTTATCTCAGAGGGTTCAGGCAAGGGTTCATCCCAGTGGTGATGAAGCTGCAGAATCTGCAAAACAACAACAATAACAAACAAACAAACAAACAAACAAAAAGAATGCAGTGACCCTGTGGACCTCAGACCACATTCTACACACACTGTAGAGTGGTGGAGAGTGCGAGGGGCACTGTAAAGGTGAGGGGGCTAGTGAGGGTGGTGGAGGTGCATGTAGGTGGAGAGTGAGGGGATGGTGCACCAAAATGACATCCTCAAAAAAAAACCTCAACAACAAAAAAAAAAGAACAGCTGAATTGCTGATCAGCCAAGCACTGCCCTCTGCTGTTCATACTGAATTCTCTCTTCATTTCTCTCTGACGCTCTTCCTTTGATCCCTCCAGGTAATTTGATGCCTGTGATATTTGAGTTCTTGGTCCTGATATTGCTAAAAGAAAGAGGGAGTGATTCTTTTCTCTTATCTGATACATTAGGCCTACAGCTTCCAACATGCCAAACTGATAACAGGAAGATGTGACCGGATGCAAATGTGAGGGGTTCATGTGTGAGAAGCCCTGTAGACATTAATTCTGTCTTCGATCAACAAGTCAATGGCCGGACATCCATTTTTAGTTTGGACAGTCCACTTTTTTGGCCCCATGAACTCCCTGAACTCAGAGCCCACCAGCCTGAATCACAGCTTGCTCTCAACGATCGTGTAGTCAGGATGGAAAGGACGTCTGATTGGACACCTGTTTGTTGTCCTTCAGGAGTGAACTGGTAGTTGCTTTTATTGATCGTTATTATTTTAGCGTGAGTTACATACGGGGTTACATACTGGGTTACATACTGGGTTACATACAGTTCTGGTCAAAAGTTTGGACACACCTGACTGAATGTATGTTTTTATTAGTAACAAAGACATTTTAATCTGATGGATTTATGCTTAAATTTGTTTCTAAGACAAATAGAAATTCGTAAAGGTTTTAGTCTATATATGAACTGATTTTCAAAACACACAATTGTAGATGTACCTTCAGCAAAAAGTTTTCTTTCAGAACCTTTAGTCCCTCACCCTTCAAGTGTTCTGCACATATGAGAATTTCTTCAAGACTCATGGAAAAGCATCATAGGCGTCTGCTTCATGAAGCTGGAGAACATCACTGGAATGGTGACTACATTGAACAATCTAAAATCTAAGATAAACACTCACTATCTCAACATAATCACGTGTTACTTCATTGATTTGATGTTTCCTGTTTTTTTTAATGTAGAAAATACTAAAAATTAGCAGTGAATCGGTGTGTCCAAACAAACACAGTCCAAGCAAATACGTTGTATTTTATTGGTTTAAAACCCCACCTTGTACCTCATCTGCTTGGTACCTGCAGAAAGCCTGTGTGAAAATACCAAAACAGAAAACCAGCTTCAGTTCTCAGTGATCAATAGACCCTTGTCTTTTGAAGAAAGGATGAATTTCATGTCTTCTGTGCCAGACGTAAACACTGCAAACCGGTCACCTCTGTGAGCTAAGTAGGTTCTGGTTTTAGCTGTGTGTGTTGTAGTGGCACATCCCCGTCCGGCACACATACACCGTTTGAAGGTGTGATTCCCTCTTTTTAGGGCTTTTTTCCCCTCCTGTGGACTCCTGTTAACATCTTTAAGCATTTTTACCACTCTCAGCTGTCCTTGGGTGCACATACTAACACAATCTCTCTCTCATACCCACAACACAAACATATAATCCTTCTTTCCTTCATTAGTTTTTACACTCGGATGAAAGTTGGTCCACTGGGCTTTTGTTACAGGGTCAATTATGTGTGAGAAAAAAGCCAGAGCTCTTAGGAGCAAATAATAAACGTAATCCCTGACTCTAAATAAAGCTCACGGGGTGGCTCTGATTGTTACGAACGGCTTAATTACTACCGAGAGCCTCTATCGGCCGCGTGTGGTCCGCGCGCGCGTCGTCCGCCTCGTAGTGCACACCACTGAGAAAGCGCTCAGGATGAAAATACATCACTCCCAATTTACATCCTCAGTTTAATGGACGTTGGACGTGTGCATTTCATCTGGAAAAATCTATGAGACAAATTTCCTGAAATCTCAAGCACCTGTTAGTAAAATGTCATCTTCCTGGGACTGGAAGTAGTTACTGTTGCCATGTTTGGTGATACAGGACTCCATCCACTAAGATGTGGTAACAGGTAACCTATATTTATAATGCCTTCTGTTAGTCATTTCAGTGCTACTTAAATAGTAACCAGTGCCTGTGATTGGCATAGATTTTTTAACTCGGTTTACCAAGAGAGTTTATATATCACATTATAGCCTGTCATGCTTTTAATCCTCTACCATCTTGTTTCTGGCACTAGCAAAATCTGGCAACACATTCGAGATTTGAGACATTGTGGAGTGTGTGTGTGTGTGTATGTGTGTGTGTGTGTGTGTGTGTGTGTGTGTGTGTGTGTGTGTGTGTGTGTGCTGGACACGTTAGGCAGGTTCCTGAGAGCTGAGTGAAAATTTAAACCTAAAAAGGTTCTCCAGAATCTTGCTAATTAAAGTGAGAGTGAGAAAAGAGTGAGACAGGCTGAATTTAGCAACGACGCCCTACTGTGGAACCGACGCGGAAAGTGAGATCTGAAGCCTCACAATAATATATAGTGGGTTTTTTTTTTTTCGTGCGTATATAGTTGAACTGTACAGCTGTATCTGCGGCCCTGTTTACTGAAAATGACTGTAGATGATTGTAGAGTCCCGTCGTGAGCACGAGCCAGGGAACTCCTTTCTGACACTGGTGCTGGTGCACGTGGCAGAGCGCCGTCTCATGTCAACGTAAGTTACAGAACCAAAAGAACTGCGTGCAAGAGAAGAGGTCGTGCCCGGCCCAGAAACCTTCAACCCACATGGTGATATTTCTAGGTACAACTATTTGCCCATACGCATTATACAGCTAATCAATGCTTTTTGCGCTCATAAATATGACCTTGCTTTCATTGAGTAGGCTTGGTTTACCCCTCCTTAGCCCGGCCATCTCCTTATCTGTTACAAAATACGTCAACCCTCTCGATCAATAGCGTCTCAGGGGAATTTGAGCTCTTTTAACGAACCACGGGGAGGTCCGCCCATGTGGCGCGTGCATAGATGAAGTAAGGGGGGAAAAAAGCTAAAAATATCATGGTCTCTCGTGTTATATCTCCTACTGTTTCCTGATTGTTCTGATGAAGTTGCTCATGAAGGCGGTTATTAAGTTTAGAGACCTCAGCAGATCAGTCTAAAGCCAGCTTCACATTAAACAGGGCAGCTTTTCACCAGTGTGGCCTGTTCAAGAATCTAAACACAAGGAGCTTCATGTCACACAAAGAGCTATAAAGTTTCCATCATGTTTCATAAGTGTCGGCTCCTTTATCCTGTTCTTCTTAGTTTTATACAAAGCTGTCAGGTCTTTAATCAATCTCTTAACGTTCAGTCAAAATACCAATACCAAGTCCCACCTATTCTGCATGATAATGTGTCATTTTCATGAACAGAAGGCTATTTAACTTTTTTTTTTTCCCAAACAAAAATGCGTTTTCGTACATACAAAGCAGTAAAATTCCACAGAACACAGAAACCCATCCACTCACTCTGAGGTCATGCCACCTCATTTGCAGGTTTGAAGCTTTGTGTATCGAACTGCCGCAGCAACACGCCGACTGGTCTCTTAGCATGTCCTTGATTTCTCAGTATCGGCAGGCCGCTCTGACAGTGAGCAGGAAGCAAAATCAGGTCTGCAGATCTCTAGAGGGTGTGTACCGTACCAGACCCATTCATCATCCAGCTCGGAGCTCCAGCGCCGGTATATGGAGGAGTTCTCCAAGTTGTGTAGTTGAAGAGTCAGGCTGGGGATTGGTGACAGTAAAAAAAGAAATAAGAACCGGTTCTACTGCATGAACATAATCACGGTATTAGCAGAAATGGTAGATGAATTAAAACCTAAAAAGATAGAATTGAACGGCAGTGTAGATATGTAGGTGATAGATAGACAGAGAGAGAGAGAGAGAGAGAGAGAGAGAGAGAGAGAGAGAGAGAGAGAGAGAGAGAGAGAGAGAGAGAGAGAGCACACTCTATTTCTGTCCAGTAGGGCTCTCCTGGTCACATGACACTTGTCCAACCTTGGTTTCAGAGGACTGAAAGGATGGACTACAGCAGACTTACCTTCTTCTGCGTTAGAGAAACATTTATTACATGACAAAAACCTTCATTTTTACCACAGAGCCATGCTTTAAATTAAATAAGTGGAGATTAAGTTAATACATGTCCAGTTAATACTCGGAGCACTGATAGTTAGACATGTGTATACTGCCTGGTTTTAGAAATTTGGCAAACGTGACTGAAAACTGCCGTCTTACATTTTGAACTGTTTGTATCTCATCTGATGAGGAGCGAGTGCTGACAAAGAGTTTAACTGGTCTTCTGGGATTAAAAAAAAAAAACGCTTGTCGATGTTGTTGACGTGTTAACAGCAGCGTTGTGTTTTGTAGGCTGAATATTGCATATAAGGCAAATAATAACAGCATACCTGTACAGGCTTTACTAAAATGCAGTGTTTAATGTTCAGAGACTAGACTGTTGCCGTGACAACCAAGACATGGATGCCCTTGAGCGTGGCCTTGTCGTGTGAGTGCTGGAGGGACAAGTCTGAGCTTGGATAATGGACAAAAAAACATTATGAAAAACTACACTGAGTATTCATACTAAAAGGAGAGAGAGAAAGAGAGAGAGAGAGAGAGAGAGAGAGAGAGAGAGAGAGAGAGAGAGAGAGAGAGAGAGAGAGATGATTAATGTTCTCAGCATAGAGAGAGTGTGACCTCTTGTGGTATTTAGAAAGTACAGCATCCAGCAAAGGTCTCGTTTTTCTATTGTGTTGTTCC
Organism: Tenebrosternarchus preto; assembly: GCA_025802075.1. Classification (NCBI taxonomy): domain Eukaryota; kingdom Metazoa; phylum Chordata; class Actinopteri; order Gymnotiformes; family Apteronotidae; genus Tenebrosternarchus; species Tenebrosternarchus preto. The sequence continues at coordinate 1,392,319 of JAOYMR010000003.1, forward strand.
AGACTGTCACAGTATCGGTATGCTTCCAGATATAATACAGAAATATAATTGAATTCTTCAAATATAATAAGTGTAATTACTTGATATCATGCGTGAAGTTTAAGAGTGGTATTTTACTGGGTTTCACACTAATGTAATATGTGATAGACGTTCTCTTTGTCGTGAATGTCGTGTCTGAAATATACATACATACATAAAAACACTGTAATACATAAAAAAAAACAATGTATGTGTGCGCTTTAGCAGTTCGTCAAGGGGTCATTAGTCTGCTCTTGTGTCACTCCTAAATAGTACGTGGTGGAATGCGTAGCTCCGTTTAGAAGTTTACACCCTCTAACATGACGGGATGGGATGTTTAAAAAAAGAACCCAATTTCCCACAGTTCCTCGCGAAGATATGCCTAGCTTTCGTCCGACATTCGTGGCCAGTGCATCTTGGTTTATGTAGTTTTGTCTTTGATGACTGGTGGCTAGCTACCTTCCTGACGTCGCAGGGGCTAGTACATGAGGTAGACAATTCTCTGCAGAGGGAAGTCCAACATAGACATGAAAATAGAGGCCAGGTAATTTTTTTTTTTTATTTACTGAAAATATGCCAAGGGCGGCCTTGAACTTGGCCATTGTAGTCGATTATGGAAAAGAACATGTTTGAGTAACGATAATTTTGCCTGTTGCGCATGCTATCGTAAAGACAATTATTTAGCTAACGTTAGCAAGCTAACGTCGCTTCATAAGCGTATTATTTGTGTACAGCCAGGCGGCTACAATAGTTAAGCTAGTCGGGGTTTTGGTGACGTTAAATACGGTAGTTATTAAGTCAAATGTGTGGATTATTTTGCCGGACCGATTTCTTTCTTTAAGGCGTACGAGAATGAACCCGTCGATGCCGCCGGGACAACAGCGATAGCAGTAATCCTGTTTTTTCAGACACATAAAACAGCTTGTTATAACTGCAGTGAAAAATAAGCTAGCTAACAAGCTAACCCAGTTAGCTCCACCAGCTAGCCTCTTGTTATGCCGCAGTATTACCATGTGTGATGAACTGCTAAACAGTGTATTTGTCACCTCACGGTAGCGAAATGCATGATTTACACGATGGTTAATTAAAGATCTTTTTTTTTCTATGCAGTAGCACATAATTTTTATGGAACTGATTATGCAATATGGGCGATGTTATTGACATCCGGCAGTGCAGCTATGAAGTCTCTCGAAAACCACCAATGAGAGGCGGTCAGATGACAAGAAAAGCATGCCGATGTCGATTTGAATGCTTATAAGTCATTAACCTTAGGCGAGAGAAGATGACACGAATCTAATGATTGCGTTTGTAGTCCTACTCATTGAGCTTGGTAGGTCCTGTCATAATCACGTGAACGCCCCCCCTCCCCAAACCAGATAATAATGTAGTTATTACAGTGTTAAATGTAAATCGTATTTCTTTTTTTTTTTCCAGTCTGTCTCAGTGTTTCAGTATTACCCTTAATCCCCTGTTTTCTGACACTTTGCCAGCAGCCGTTGTTGAATTGGAAACATGTCCAAGAAAAGGGGCAGGTGAGTAGGTTCACCCGTATAAACAAATAACACTCCAGATGTATAAACGTTAACAAATACGATGACAGGTGCTTAGGATAACCCAGTTTAAAGCAACGAGCGTGGCACGTATGTAAACTACGAGATACCGATCATATCTAAATCTGAATATGGTTTACAGGGACTAAGCAGAACTCGTCACATGTAGTCCATTAATAAAGTAACAAAAGCTAACTAAATCCATCTGCTTGGCCAGCAACCGCTCCAGCTGAGCCTGTCGTGAACACAGAGGATGTCGGCACGTCAGGAACAGGAT
>JAOYMR010000003.1:1402179-1412331 GCA_025802075.1 Tenebrosternarchus preto
CTCTCTCGCCTTCTCTCTCTCTCTTTCACTCTCTCTGTCTCTCTCCCACTCTCCCGCGCTCTCTCTCTATCTCTCTCTCCTGCCCTCTCTCTCTCTCTCTCTCTCTCTCTCTCTCTCTCTCTCTCTGATTGTGGATTAATAATTCTCTTTCCTGAGTCTCCTGTGAATGTGGTTTTATTGTGTGGTCTGCAGGTTCCTGGTGCTTTTCCGACTTCCCTCTTTGATCTGTGCTCCTTACACTTTGCTGCTTCTTCTCCAAAGTTAAACTTTTTTCAGTAGGAAAAACCCTAAGACGTGTCGGAACTGTTCGTGTCGTCTCTTTGTGTAACGATGCTATCATAAATAATAAAAGAGATATTTTTTTGCACTGAAGATGGTGTTTGTCGTACTTTTACGGAGGAGAGTGCGAATAACTATTTTCCAATATACTGGCTATACGATTTTTGATGTGATGATGAGTGTGTGGATTTTTCTGTTTAAATGTGAGGTCAGGTAAGAGTACTACTGTTTTACACCTCGTGTAGAAGGTTACGCTGTTCCATAGCAGGGTGTTAACTGTTGGCCTATCCCCAAACAAACAAACAAACAAATCTCTACATGTTTCAGATTACTATTCCTTTTTCAGTGCTCTTCAGATTATTTCAGTAAGGGGTAAAGTAGTTGCCCATTTTATCTTAGAAACAGGTGTGACTTATGGAGACGTGTTACAGTAACTGTGATACTGTAACACGCCTGTGATGTAATGCTAAAGATCAACCAGGTAAATACGTAACATTACTTGGAAGCACAATGTTCACAATAAAAGTGCATAAATATAAAAATACTCATAAAGGAAAATAAAAATGAACTTATTCACGTGGGCTGCGTAATCTGCTTTAGAACAGAAAGCCTTTCTATCTGAGAGTGTCATAGATTTTTGTTTATACATGTCTCTTCTGCTGAGTTTTTGAAGCCATGTGAAATTATTGTCAGCTTCTCCAGTGCGCACAGTGTTTGCTTAAAGTTGCTAATGGCAACACACAATATAAAACTGTTAATGAAGCAGAATACACAATGATGTTACTCAAATTTTAATTTGTTTTGACACAGTTTTTGTTTGTAAAGGTAATATAAACAAAACATTTATTTTTAACAATTGTCTTTTATTATTATTTTTTCCACAATATTGAACAATTACATTTTTTTCTATCAATTAATGGAACTATTTCTGAACAATTACGGTTTCAAGCAGTGTATGTTGCCTAACTAATCAACAGTTACAGGTGTAAGCTATTAATGAGGTATATCATACTTATTATCTTATTGAACACTTATTGTAGCTAGAAACCTCCATCAGATATGACTATCTCTTTCCACCCCTCTCCAGCTCTCTCCACCCCTCTCTAGCTCTCTCTACCTCTCTCCACCCCTCTCTAGCTCTCTCCAGCTCTCTCCACCCCTCTCCACCTCTCTCCACCCCTCTCCAGACTGTTATTATGTTAGGCTGGCGAGCTTCTTGACGTTTTCCTCTGGATTGTGGCACTGTTTTGGCTCACAAAGCATCACACCCTGCCACCATCATCTGTGTGTCTCTACCATTTCCAGAAAGCCCACTCTTTGCATGCTTAAACATAGTAAATCACAGGTTGGCAAGGAAATGGATAGTTCCTCACTGAGAAATCATTTTTGGTGGCTGGCATTCCAGCAGCTCAGCTGTTTTAATCTTTTCAGGGGTGCCTTTACTGTGCTTTAGTGTTTCTTTACTTCTGAACAAAGTTGTGTGTCACACCGCTTCTGGGTTCCCTAGAAGCATTTGCTTGCAGCTCTGAGCTTAAAGCAACAGTGTAGTTGATGCTCCGCCTCCGAATTTCATCCTCTCGCGTGACACACCCGAGGTTTTCCTGATGGACTGAGATGGCCACCGGCCGCGTCCTTCAGAACATCTGCTTTTGCCGTAAGATTAATGTTAGGAGTTGTGCCAGACCGTCCAAAAGCTTGAGGGGGTGCGTTTGCTCTCCCTCAAACGAACTCACTGCTGTTCGTATGTCAGACACGATTGAATTCAGGAGTGTCAGATGTTGCTGGTCTTGTCGTTGTACGAGGTGTGGAGCACATCCCCCAGTGTGGCAATGCTGACAGGCCTTGGTTAAACTCAGATTGAAGGTTCCGTTGTTCCCACTGTGTTTGAGTTACACATTTGAATTACCGCAGGATCTGAAATGGCAGCTTTTTGCACAACTTAAATGGCGGCATGCTAGCAGGGAACAATGTTCTGTAATGACTGTTGCCATAGTAGCTTCTCCACAGTGATCCGCTCTCAAGTCGCTATGGTAACATTTGTTTCTGATGTTCTTTTTCACATCTGTGGTTGATCTTTCAGCACTCAACTTCTGAATTCATCTACCCTTTAAAATTCAGTTAAAAAGGCCACTCTTACAGCATTTGGCTGATGTCTTTTTACCCAAGGTAACTTGTAATTGTGACTGGACACATCTTGAGCTATTAAGGGTTGTGGTTCTTGTTCAGGGGCCCAGTAGTAGCAACTTGGCAGAGATGGGACTTGAACTGCCAATCTAATTATTAGGCAAGGGCCTTGACCACTGAGCTACCAATCCACTCATTCAGTTCAGATACAGAAAAGAGTCCTCTGTTTAAACTCCCACTGTTTTCTGTACTTGTGCCTGTACAGATTTGATTGAAACATGTCGATTGCTGTACGCTGTTTTTAAAGATCAAATGTGACCAACTGTATCCACTGGGTTTTACTGTGGTTGTTTACTCTGGTTATTGAACAATTTAAACATATCAAGAAAGTTTAGCAAACAAACCACCAGTTAAATACATACATTTATTTAAATCAAATGTAGAAAACATTATTCAAATCTAGCTTAATTTCCATTTAGTAGAGCTGAGCTCTCACTACTGCTGCCATCACTTACAGTGCACATCTGCACACAGGCAGAGAGAATCGTTTTTGAGCCATTTAGAGAGAATACGTAAGCATTTTAACGACTGAGCCACTTTTCAAAAGTTGCTAGAAGTTCCACATGCATTTTAAGTTTGTTGCTAGGTGCTTTAAAAAAAAAGAAAAGTCAGGGTATTCAGAAAAGTTGCTAAATCTAGCAACAAAATTGCTAGGTTGACATGGCTATTTTGAAGGGTAAATCTGTTCGCAAAATGACAGGAAATCTGACCTATTAAATGCATGCTTTGCGGTGTGAGGGCTGGCTTTAAGCAGCCTGGACTTTCTAAGCACCTGCGTATCATTAGTAGAATGTCACTGTCTGGGTAGCCTACAATGAACCCGTCAGTGAAACACCTCACAATAACTCTGCAAAATCTGCCAAGTCCATTTGTAAATGTCAGCCAGAAAGGAAAGATTTCTGTAGGTGTGTCTGGCTAACAGTTAACCTGCAGTGTACACACCGCTTCTGGTTCAACTTGATTTGCATTTTGAGAAGTGCTCAGTTATATTTAGGAGCCTGAACAATTTTAATTCATACATAATTTAAATTTATTTATCGAAGGGAGGGGGCGTTTTACAAGGAATCTTCCTGTGTGAATAAACTTTTTCTTTATTTCTTACTATTGTCCATATTTTAAAATAGAGTAAAGATTAAAACTTGAGATTAAAACTGAGAGAAACCAATAAAGTGTTACAACAAATCTGATTTAAGTTTTGCATTTCTATAAAGTACCTTGAGTCTTTCTGTTGATGACAGAGCTGCACCTTTGCTGGTTTTCCCAGCCTGCATTAATGAGGAACCTGGGATGTGTGTCCAGAAGGATGTTCCCATGTACACTAAGAACATCTGAACTAAATTCTAATTTTTATTTTGGAAATGACACAGGAAGTTCACCAGGACTGAATTAATCTCTTAGTCAGAAACATGTTCAGTTCATGAAGGGCCTGCCTGCCAAATTCCAGACCTAAAACTAAACTACAGACCCCCACAGAACTAAGCTAACCCTCACCACAGGACTAAACTAAGGTACACTCCACCACAAAAGCTATAAGGATGCCTTAGTTAGCTGATAAATTCATATAATTTGTGCTTATTTGAGTATAGTTTGACTAGCACTCCTGAACATTGTGCTGTTTCAGTAAAGGCAATGTTAGCCATGCATGTAAAAAATATCTATCTGTATATTCATGTGTTACAGTTAGAATCATACATATTTATTATTTATGAAATAGAGACACCGGCGACAATGTTAATTCCAGTATTTGTGAGAGCCCAGATACCTGTGCATTTATGACATTTAGCTGCCTGTTATCTTACTCAGTGGTGAACCATCCTTTCCCTTGTGTATCTGTGTAGTGTAATCATACACTATTGCCACACAGCCATCAGTGCTCAGTTCAGAGGTTACATTAGTTAATGTATAGCACAGCAGGGTGCAGCCTGCAACCAAAATGTCTGTGCTCTCTAGTGTCCCTAGTGGAACATGGCTGTAACTACACAGTGTGTTAAAGCAGCAACATGTCAAAGCAATGATCATGTGGAACACTGATTGAATACCTGTGGGTAAATGTTCTTAATCTGCTGCACCTGGTTTCTAATATTGCACAGATGTCCTGCCAGATACACCCTCTTCCTCTTCAGTGGTATTAACACTAGAGTCCAAGGCTATGGAGTGGGTTATAGAAGTTACAGTGAAGCATTCCTGTGTTGAAAGACTGTGTCCTTACTGATATTGCAGATAGATTAGATTAGATTGATTGATTGATTGATTGATTGATTGATTGATTGATTGACTGATTGACTGATTGATTGATCGATCCCAAAGGGAAGTTCAAGGAGGCTGAGGCTATATAAACGAAATGGCAAACCTAATATGGACATTCTAAATAAGTACAATATAATAATGATTGTTAATTGTGCATCTATATGGTACAATATACATTTAAATATGTACAAAACAGCTCCCTCCCGTCCATATTTTGACCGTTTTCACCCCCCCCCCCCTTTTTTTTTTTTTGGCGCAGCATTCCATTCTTTGCACGCTCAGCGGTGGCCACTCCTGCTGACAGACTGCACCGGTTGCTTGGATACCGTTGCCGGCCGTCGTCCTGGTGTCGACGCAGGTCGTCGGTGGCGGCTGGAGTGCTGTCGTTACCTGTGCAGAGGGAGCGCGCGACAGAGACACGCAAGCCTCTAGTGACGCAATTATGTCGTCACACGGACCGAAGTCCAAAAAGCACGTCCACTCTCCCAGTGTCACACATTCACACATAAAAACACATTTCGACTTCTTTTCTGTGAATTATATACCCCCCCCCCCCCGCTCCCCTCCCATTGTTACTCCAGCACTAGGCAACCACGCCTTTCAAGAACCCAGTGTGATCGCTACTGCCCCCTGTCACGTGATTAGGAGAAGCCGGATCAGCAGCTCTCTGACTGAGAGTCTTGTTGTCACTGTGTCATGCTCAGGTGACGTATCGGCATGTCCACAGAGACAAGAGTTTCTTTTCCGAGCACAGGCTTTTTCAGGAATAACCCCACGTATAATTAACGAGGTCATAGCTGCAAAACCCAAGACAGCCCTTCACGTCCAAAGTCACTAACAAACTGAAGTGTCTGTTCAGTGTAGATCACAAATGAAACGATCCTGTACCGTTTATTGCTGTACACACCACTACTATAAAATGATTAGGCTTCAAAATACAAAACAGTTAAACGCAAGTAAAGGACAGAGTTGCTCAGATCTCTCAAAGGAGCCGCCATGTTTAATAACATTACGAATGTTAAACAAAATAAGGCACCTAATGTCTGGAACGGAGTCCTTCATAGGTCAGAAGCCCAGTTTAAACGGGAGAGGTGGGTCTGGTCTTGAAAGTGCTTTAACTGTTTTAACCACATGGTGGCAGCATCGGGCAGGAAACATCAGGCAGCTCTCCAAATGTATTGCCGTCATTCCATTCCAACGGAGACACACCTCGTTCGACTTAATGAGGTAGTGATTAGGTGAACACCTGAGCCAAATCGTATTTAATGAGCAGCTTGAAAGAGGCTTGAAAGCTGTGACAGAAAGTCTGTTTTATTCCGTCAAATATTGATTTCCAAACCCTTTCTAAGTTAAAACGTTAGCGGTACGTTGTTTAAAATTTAATACGAACTTGTTTTTTCATCGGTTGAAGCCTGAAAACACTGTATCTTTAACTAGTTGTCATTTTCTGACGACAAATTCTCTAAATGACATTTTTATTTGTAATTTGAGAAGTATTGTAATTTAATAGAAAACAAACGACTAAAACAAAATGTAAATTTTTCTTCTAACATGCATATAAATAGTTAAACTAGAGAACCTGATAATTTTTACAGTCGTCTAATTTTTTCATAAGGTTGCAGTAGATTTGGAAGAGTTGAATAGTTTTTAGTCCAGTGGTGCTAGACAAGCATACAAATTTGCTGGTGTTGTTTTAGAGTAAATATATGGTAACAGGTCATGTATTTTAAACAAATTTTATCTTTTTTTTTTTTTTTTGCCCATATTGCACAGCCAGTTTAGACTATTAAATGCCATTTAACACATTATTTATAAGAATACAAATGAAATGCCCTCTTTTGTACCAGTTTATCTCTCACAGATACTGAGTTTGGAGTATTGTTGTTGCAGGCTCTCGGTACTCTTCACCGCTGCTGGTCGGTGTTCTCTGAAGTCCTGGTTCTCCTCACCACGCAGGTCAGTGCGTCTGTGCCCCTAAAACGCCTCGGGCCTCGGATCGAGCAGGTGAATTGAGGTGTTTGAGCAGTGAGAACAGTGTAGTCCTTCTACGTGGTAAAACTCACAACCGGAACTTTGCTGTGGAGACTGAGTCGGGGCCAAAGTCCTCATCCTCACTGACTGCAGGTGTAATTGAAGGTGGGCTCTAAGCTTGTAATATGGCAGAGAGTCTGCTATGTTGGCATCATCCCAATAGCAATTTCCTATTAAGTTGTCTGTCGGCAGACTTCCCATAAAGTTATCCAGTATGAAAGATATTTTAATAACCAGGCTTCTGACTTCACCAGCCTGAAAGAAAGATTTCCAATTCAAGTTGGTTATTACTTTCTGAAAGAATCATGTAAAGAATCATGTAGGTTGGCCTGTGCTGTGTGTAGACTGCATGGAAGATATATATTTTATTAAAATCTGATCAAGACATGGTGCTTCACTGTGACATTTCAGCAGTTCAGTTTGCCAAACTCAGCAAACCCTCTGGCAGTGAAATATACACACACACACACACACACACGCAGAGGTCTGCAGGTCCCTGAACAGTGTAAAAATAGCACTCATTAGAATATTCACAAATATTAGCCTAAACTTCAATTACTGCCTGACAATACATTTAAGCACAGCATGTCAGGAAAAGCTTCCATCAGCACTTTGTTAAATAAAGCTGCTGCTGGGTGTTTGTGAACTTCAAACGAAGTTTTGTGGAGCTCCTCATACCTATAGGAACTTGCCTTGAAGAGAGAAGATGGCAGTGATTTACTAAGATGCATCTGGAAGAAAATGTATGTCCTTTAAAACTAATACTGTAGCCTGTTTGTCTTGGTGTTGAGCCCTGAGTCTTTTGCTGTTTCTCTCGTAATATAATCTCCTAGTATAATGTAACCTTTACCTACTCTAGAAAGACTACGTAGATATGAGATCAGCCCCCCTTACTCATTCTCATAAGTAAGAATATTGTTATTCTTACTCATAATAGTCCTAATTCATAATTTGTCCATGGAAAGGCAGAGCGACTCTTGGAGAGCACTGATGCGGACGAGGGGGCGGGGTCGGGCCTGTGAGAGACTGATTCTCATTGGCCGATTCTAATCAAGGTAATACAATCGACCAGGTTGTTTGCATCATAAGTGGGTCAATTTATTTTACAAGTGAAAGGGCCAACTGGTCCTGCTTGGTAAGAAATATAAGTAGCTTTTACTTTCCCTTTCATCTACAGGCTTCCTCTTGTAAAGAAAAGTGACTTACAGTAGACCTCGATTTTGCTTACCAAGTAAGTCACGATGTTTTTTTGATGTTCAGTCTCTTTTTTTTTTTTCTGTTCGTCACTGAAAAGTAGATATTTTAACTTCCAGAAGTAAACTCTAAAGCATGGATTTGACAAATGATTCCTCCTTGGAGGGTTCCTTCATTTTTTTTTTCCTAGCTAACACACCTGTTCCATCTCACCAGGAGCAGGGTTGGAAGTTTCTGTTCTGGACAGCAGAATGCCTGATCAGAGTCCCACATGAGATTTTTTGTAGACCCGTTATCTGATTGTTCTGTTGTGACAGACTGCTGACTGACCAAACAACAAATACTCAAGTGACACAGAACGGTGGAGTTCATTTAAAGTTTTTACTGTAAAATTGAAAAAAGGAGAAAGAGAGAAAAAGCCCCAATAAGCCTTATTTATACATACATCAGAAATGAAAAAGAAAGAAAATACCCTAATATTCATAAATAAATGTATAAATAAAACAAAAATAAATAATTTAACAGAAATAATATAAAACCATAAAACCTTTTGCACGTTTTAATTGTCAAAGCAGCAAGTTCAGGAGGGAGAGGAACGGGACAAAGTTATTTTTTTCTGTCCATCAGAAGCTTTGGGGGCGGGGCTGATTTGTCTGGCCCCTCCCCCATTGGTAAAACTCATCCCACTGGTGTCTAGTTGTGTCTGCCTTGATTAAGGCAACAACTGAATCAAGAATACTTTATTTAATCTCATTATTCGGTTCCACATCCCTCCAAAAAATTTAATGGACATAGTTTAATAATAAGATTCGATATTAAGTTTACATCTGTCTCGTACATTGTGCTAATAAACCCGAAGCTATAACACAATCTTCAACAGCAAAGCCCAACCCCGTCGCTCCGTATTTGCTCGTCTGAGATTTTCTGCCCTGATCAGTCTTATCCAGGTGAAGTGATGGTCTCTCGCTCATTATCAACAAGGTCATCACCGAAGAAAGAAGAACTGGTCTGAGATCAGCTGTTAACAGACTAACGAACCGGAGCTGTTATCCCTCCCCAGAGCTCCAAACCACCCACTATACCTGAAAAAAGATTTGTGTGCTAACAATATGTCCCCCCTCCCCACACACCATATAGTATACTGATTTCATACTTCGTGTTCAAGCTATCTCCAAACACACTTCATTCATTATAATAACACAATAAGAATCAAAATCATTCACCGGAATATCATATTGTATTAGTCTATAACGTCCTACGTTTCTAGTTCAATACCCCTCTCTTCTATACAACGTCATTCTGAACATTTACTTGAGCAGACAAGTCATAAGCGAGGGTAGAATCTGGCAGTAAAATAACTCTTTAAAAATGACAATACAAGTTGAATAGAAAGGTTGAGGTTCTTATGTTTTTCGATATCGTATGCAGCTTGTTTCAGCAGAGGACAGTGGCGTACAAGAGTCAGAAGAGAGATCGAAGCTAACATGGCTTAATTCAGGTAGTAACAGCATATAGAAAAAAGCACAGTAAATAAAACCGATGTGATGCCCGCCCGTGATTTGCACGCGCGGCCCGTGCTGCGAGTTCGGTACTATCTTCTAGCGGTTCGGTCTTCTGGTAGTAATAGTACAACAGTTAGCGTTCCGGTCGCTAACAACGCGCATAGCAAAGAGTCAGTCGTGTCTAATACTGCAATGTTATTTTATGCACAGCGTGTCAGTGTGGATGCTCTACGCAGCAGTATACAGAGGTGGATCTATTGACATAACCCACTGTGTCGAGTTGGCTCAAATGATTCACAACAACTGTTTTGGTTCATTCGAGTTACCCAGATTTACCGTACAGATGGATTGAGAGCACCTCAGTGGTTGTATTTTACTCAAACGATTTGAGCGAACGCTACTAAGCATCACTTACTCTGTGCTATGTCGTCTCGTTTGGCTATAACTCTGTTTATATGCTGTTTTCTCTTTTTTTAAATCCTTTACCATTGGAGGTATTGGTTGAAAAACAAAAACAAACAAACAAACAAACATCAACAAAAAAACAGTGCAACAATGCATTTTTAAGTTTTCTTTTCCTTTTACTAAAAAAAAAGTCTCTACTTGTCTAGCAAATAGCATGCACCAAAATGTTAGTTAACTATAGTCATGGCAAGCTATGAAAGAAGAAAAAGATTTCCTTTTTGGCAATCAAGAGAAGTAGTATAAATAAAGT
>JAOYMR010000003.1:1487927-1505497 GCA_025802075.1 Tenebrosternarchus preto
CAGGCGTAAGCATAGGTGACGATCTGCATGTGTAACAGGCATAATTATGTGTAACAGGCGTAACGATGCGTAACAGGTGTAACAATGTGTAACGGGTGTAACAATGTGTAACAGGCGTAAGCATAGGTAACGACCTGCGTGTGCCTTCAGATGCCATTTATAGCAGCACCACCAGCACCACACCAGAGCACCCAGGTACACACACAACACTCGCTTGCACACACACACACACAAACACACACAAATACACATATTATCATCTTTTATGTATTTTTGCAGTGACTCCCTTTTTTGCATTTGTGAACCACTGGACGATTGTGTCTGTAGCTGATGAGCTGTTTCAGTCACAAGTAAATACAGATCCAGGGTGAGCATGCAGCACACAGGTGTAACCCTCCACTGTGAGGACGGGCAAGCTGCCTACAGATGAGATGAAAATGAACATGGCAGTGATAGAAGGATAGAAGGGGGGGGGGTCCACCTCGTCATGGCGACATGGGCCAAACTGCTCAGAAACTCTGGAAGTATTTTCAATGACCTCAAATGACGATGGATTGTTTTTTCAGGGCCGTAAAATGTTGCTAAGACTGAAAGCACAGTTGCCATGTTTTCCCGTTTCCTGACAACAAGAGTAACGCAAAGTCACCTGAAACTAACCAGGTCTTCCAACATCTCGACTGGTCTGGCAGGAGAAATGCCAGTGAACACACCCAGTGAACACAGCTCTCAGACGAGCACGTTCACGTCCGTTAGAGACGTAATTTTGGTCAGTCACTTATGGTTCTCCAAAAAGGGTTTCGATTTCAGTGAGGATAAACCCAGTATGTACATAAATATCCACAAATAAAACCAGACAATTTGCACTTTTGGTTTCGGTTTTAGTTCCAGTGTGCTGGAGTAACGGATTAAATGACCCAAACACGGGTTTAGTGGTCAGAGACTTACGAGCTGTGCTGTGTGTTGGGTTACACACACTTCCCTGTTGGTGGCTGCTCACAGAAGGCATGCACAGATGCTGAACTATGCTGTCATATGCTTAGAGTGTGTGTGTGTGTGTGTGTGTGTGTGCTGGTGTGTACTCTCAGTGGGAAGTACATACAACTCTCCCTGTGCAAGTCAACTAGCTTCTCTGTCTCCAAAAGCAAAGTGTGTGTGTGTGTGGGGGTATATGTGTGTGTGTGTGTGTGTGTGTGTATGTGTGTGTGTATGTGTGTGTGTGTGTGTGTGTGTGTGTGCATGTGTCAGGAGGGACAACACATATTAAGTCCTGACAGCAGTGCTATCTGGGGTCATAAAGTAATAATGAAGCTATATGCTGAATTCTGAATTTTGTGCTCTGTGTACTTAGAGTAGCTGGACTCCTGGAGGAGCTGGACTCCTGGAGGAGCTGGACTCCTGGAGGAGGTAACAGGGACTATTTATACGACTACGTCTTCTAATGCTTCTTCTTCTGATATTTCTGTATGAGAAACATACGTCAATGTTATAAACATACAGACATGTCAATGTTATAAACATACAGACATGTCAATGTTATAAACATATAGACATGTCAATGTTATAAACATATTCACTGAATTTGAAACATGTAATATTATATTGAAGCCTAAAGCCCAGAATTACCATATAAAAGACAGATAGTTTAGATATTTTTATAAAAAAAGGACATTGTTGAATGTACTTAAGGGAATTAAATTATAACGATTTCATTACAGGAAATCAAATTCAGTCAAGAGCACTCAGATACCTTATGCTCTTTCTCACTCTTCCTCCCTAACTCCCTCCCCCTCTCCCTCACTCTCTCCCTCACTCTCTCCCTTTCACTCTGTCTCTCTCTCTTTCTTTCATATCTATTTTCCACTGTCCAAGAACACTTTCTACAGATTCCTAACTCGTATCCTTGGCCCTGCACAGGAAATCACATTTGTCTTCCAGAGATTTCCATCCAAACGCACTGCTCCCACACATCCCATTACCCATGAGCCCTTGCTGCTCATCAGAGCTCCGTTCCGTTGAGCACCACGGGCCCAAACTTTACCGCAGCGCAACGGTTGGCTCGCAAAACACAGAGGCGCGTTTAATCCAACTTCAGGAGGCTGGATTTTAAGTGTGGGTGTTGGTTAAATCCTCTCAGCATAGAACCTGCTAGGTGAGATTCTGCCCTGAGTAATAATCACCATCACACTGCATACACTCCCTGCTCGTTTCATAGCACCAAAGATCAGATCAGGCGGTTTGGTTGCAGACATTGCAGGATGGGATCGTTCTACTCTGCCGACAGCTGAGGACAGAAGATGCTGGAGAACATTAGTGTGGGGCTTCTTTCCATTAAACATTACAGTAACTTTGTCTTCTCTGTCCTGTGTGATAAATGTTCCGGGTTTTTTTATGCTCTTGTACATATTAATGGATGTTTTTTTTCTGACATTATGTGCATATACCTTGAATTATTCACAGATCTTTGTTTTCTGTTTATCTCTTTAGGTTTTATATGAACTTTTTTGTAAATGCATGAGCTCAAAAAAAAAAGTTTTGAAAACCCCTGCATTAACGAAAGTGATGGTAAGAGAGAAAGAGAAAGAGTGAGAGAGAGTGAGAGAAAGAGTGAGAGAAAGTGATAACAGTACAAGAGACAGACGGAGAGAACACTGGGAGTCTTTGCTGTCCAGAGTGGAGACAAATCATTGACAGTGTTGCCTTGACAACTGAACTGCAGGAGAATGTTCTGCTGTTGTGTCTGTGCTTACAGTTGCTGTATGACATTGTTGCTTCACTCTTTTGTTTGACAATGTAACCAAGGTGACAAAAGGGGTCTTTCTGAGTCTCATCACTTTCCTCCAGCCGCAAATCAAACTAAGCATAAAGATTCAATTTGTTCCTGTAAACGTCAGCGTTTGAGAGCCTAACTGAGGCTGCACCCTCCAGGCCTCCCGAAATGAGCAAATTACAGCAAAACATAACAAGCTCATTTGGATCCAGTGTTACGTGCAGCCTAATCATTTTAAATCTCTCTCTCTCTCTCTCTCTCTCTCTCTCTCTCTCTCCTTCTCTCTCTCTCTCTCTCTCTCTCACTCTCCTTCTCTCTCTCTCTCTCTCTCTCTCACTCTCTGTGTGAGAGATGGCGTGTTTCTCAAGAGCAGATGGCTGGGTAATATGAGTCAGAGAGTAATTACTGGCAATCCAGAGACGTTGGTCCCCTCACGGCCAGCGTACCAAGCCACGGCGCTGCCCGAGTTCCGAGTGTCACCCGGGGTCAGGCCTGCCTGCAGGTGCCGCTGTCTTTCGCGGTCAAGGCTGAGCGTTCCACAAGGAGATCCCTTGACAAGGGTAGAGGGCGCCTGTGTGTTTCTGCACGCCTGTGTGCTGTTCCCAGTTCAGAATGTGTGTGATGTGTGAATTGCTTCATGACATCTTCAGTGTACAGCGATGTACAGCGATGCTTGGGTTGGGCAGCCTGTCGTGAAGTGTTTGGTAGGGAGAAGTACATTACGTGTGGGGCAATGTTTGGGAGGGAGGGGTACTTTACTATACTGCAATAGTTGCTTGGCTGGCAGATTGTGCTGTAGTGTTGGGTAGGGGCTGTAGTGTTGGGTAAGCAGAAGCATTGTGCTATAGTGTTGGGTAGGGGCTGTAGTGTTGGGTAAGATTAAGGATTGTGTTGTAGTGTTGGGTAGGAACAGTAGTGTTAGGTAAGATGAAGGATTGTGCTGTAGTGTTAGGTAGGGGCTGTAGTGTTGGGTAGAGGCTGTAGTGTTGGGTAGGTTATGTAGTGCTGGGTAAGATTAAGGATTGTGTTGGGTAGGTGTTGTAGTGTTGGGTAAGATGAAGGATTGTGCTATAGTGTTGGGTAGGGGCTGTAGTGTTGGGTAGAGGCTGTAGTGTTGTAAGCTGATGGATTGTGCTGAAGTCATTAGTGCTCAGCAGGCAGTGGAGAGCAAGGCTGCTCACACACTGGCTGGAGAAAGATGAGCAGATGTCTCCATTAAATCACCATAAAACCCTGGACTGCTGAAAAATAACAAGGCCCCCAGTCAGCCAGGTCGGAGGTCACTGAAGTTGAAGGGTGATGGCAAACGGCCGGCTGAACTGTGCGGTGCTTTTACACTGGAAGAAAGACACCAAACATGAGTTGATATGAACTTCACGTACTGCAGCAGGCGGGACGATTCCTTCCTGCAGCACAGCGATGAAGTCAAAGTCAAAAGTCACATGAATTAGAAAAAAAACAACAAAAAAACCCTGAGGCCTGTGGAAAGGACAAACATACACACACACACACACACACACACACAGACTCACAGAGTGCACCATCTGTAATCTGACGAACTGACCGATGTTGGCATCATGGCCCACAATGATTTTTCTCAACTCTATCCTTGCACAGATCAATACAGTTAGAGTGAAATAAGCAAAGAGAAGCACACACACACACACACACACACATACACACACATACACACACACACAGGAGAACTCGAGTGAGAGAGAAAGAGAAGGGATACAAAAGTAAATAAAAAAACCCGAGCAGCACTTTGCCAACATTTTGTTTCACAGAGAATATTCACAGATCCCAGTAACCACCTCCTATTTTAATGACCTCTCAAATACCAGGGCACCAGCATGTGTGTGTGTGTGTGTGTGTGTGTGTGTGTGTGTGTGTTGGGGGGGGGTGGCGGGAGAGAAGTGATCAACAACACCACAACACTTCCCTGCCTGAGCAGAAGTAGGAGGCCACCGTTGCACACATGTACGCTCTTGTATAAACACACCTAGCTATATCACTACCAGCCCTTATTAGTCTGTTTTAGAATATCCACGATCACCCCAGCCTGTCCTGTGATGCTAATTCTGCACACAAAGCTTCATCATCCTAATACACTTACATGCACTTCCAGTTCTGCTATAACAGTTACACTTTAACAATTACGCTATAAGTTACGCTTTAACAGTTACACTATAACAGTTACACTTTAACAATTACGCTATAAGTCACGCTTTAACGGTTACGCTTTAACAATTACGCTATAAGTTACACTTTAACAATTACACTATAACAGTTACACTATAACAGCTATGCCTCATGGTTACACCAACAATATTTAGCTAGCACTTTAACAGCGGTCAGTTTCCTGTATGTTATTGTTCTTCTGTTTTGTTTGTCTATTTTTGATTCTTTAATATTCAAAACTTTGTAACCCTAGCAATACAAAAACAACTACTATTTGTCATGCCAATATTGCACCCTGAATTGAACCAAAATTGAATTGCAAGACAAAGAGAGAGAGAGAAAGAGAGAGGGAAAGAGAGAGAGAAAGAGAGACAGAGGGATGGAGTTTCATGCGTTTCATTTAAGAAGCTCAAAGCCTGGCTCCTGATGAAAGTGTGACTCATGAAAAAACATCACACTGAATTATTGTGATGTGTGAATATATTTGGGGATATTTTGGCTTCGACATTTTCCTTCTGCATGTCCCAGAAAGCTCCTGACCCACAGAACGCCTGCAGCCAACGCGGTGTGGCCTGCCGTCTCTGGCCCTGACCACGTCCCCTCCCCTCTGTCTAACCTCCAGCCCTGCTTCATGCCTCCTTACATAACCCAGCCATCTTCCCTTCTCTCCCTGTCTCCATCTCTCTCTCTCTCTCTCTCTCTCTCTCTCTCTCCCCACTGACACGCTCCTCTCCTCCTCTCCTTTCATCCTCCTCTTCTCTCCTCTCCTCTCCTCAGCTGTCTTTCTTTCTGTTCCTCTCTGTTCTCTCTCTCCCCACTCACTCTATCCTCAGGCTACATTCCACCTAATTTCTCTCTCCTTCGCTCTCTGAACACCAAATGTTTCTCCCACGCAGGATTACCAAGCCCCTTAACACACACACACACACACACACACACACACACACACACACACACAAGCATGGGCTTATGTAAGTTAAACAGCTACTATCTGTCTTCAGCCTCATCAGAGTAGTTATGATGGACTGGGAACAAGGAGAGGAGAGAGACCAGCCTCAAAGAGACAGAGGAGATAGAGGCAGTATGTAGTTGTGTTCTCTCTCTCAAACATACACACACACACACATATACACACTTCTTTCCGCATACCTCAGCTGATACAGTGGATCCAGGTGCACAGATGCTGTTGCCTGGAAGCTCAGGATAGCATGAACCACACAAACAACTTTTTCCTATTCCAGGTGCAGTAACATAAACTTATCACCCCTCTGAGCATCAAACATTACACATTTCTCAACATCAAACGTTACATCAGAAACAAACCGATCTGCAAAGTGTTCAGCTGCTACTGGATTCAACTGTTTTCCCACCATCAACTTTTAGTGATAAAGTGTAAATTGTACATTATTGTGACAAAGCCTCCAAGCCAGGCTTCTGTCTGCCACTGCAGTACCCGTTAGGACAAGCACTTTTACACCTGACCTTCCAGTGTACCTGCTGAAAGGGCTGCCTGATTTGGCAAAAATATTTAATTGCGATTTTTCTGATATTACAGCTGCAATATAAGCTGTGATCATGTTCTATTAGATCCAGGAAAAAAAATCTCAACAGTATTAGATATCTAACAGTATCAGATATCTATTAAACATGATTACAATCTGTTGTATCCCTGCATAAAAAGAATGAGATGAACCGATTCTGTTTACTAAACTGCACCTTCATAAATCGGTGTCACGATTGTCCCTCCCTGGTTCCTGTCTGTTTCTATGGTGATATTTAGCCACATGCTTCTTTGTTTTGGTTTCGTGCTCCGCCCCTCGTTTCGCTTTCCTGTGGACGTGTCGTTCCTGTCTGTCCTCTTTTCTTTCTGTTTCTTGTTGGATTCCTCCGTCTGTGTTCTGGTTTTCCACACCTTCTCTTTGTGTTACCAACCATACCTCCGTGTTCTGCCTAGCTTTGTTAACGTTCACCACGTATTCTAGCAGCCGACCGTCGGATCATGTTTTTGTTTGACTTGTGACTTTTTTACATCACAAAAGAGATCTGAACTCTCGTGATTGTGGTCAGGAGACACTGGAGTACCCTGATGGAACCACAGCTTTGGCCGGTCTTTCCCGAACACAATTAACTACACACCAGCGTTACTAACAGGCAGCAAAGGCGAAAAAGTGAGAAAAAGCTCATGTTTACACTGTAGTTCATGTTTACGCTGTAGTTCATGTTTACGCTGTAGTTCGTGTTTACGCTGTAGTTCATGTTTACACTGTAGTTCATGTTTACACTGTAGTTCGTGTTTACGCTGTAGTTCATGTTTACACTGTAGTTCCCTGAACCTTAAACCACTGTGACTGGCATCTTTGTAAGTGTGCATGTTACTCTTCCCCCCTGTAAACCTAGAGTCCTGAATCAATCCTGGAATTCCAGAGAGGAGTTATTTTGCTTCAGAGGACAAACCAAATAATTTTAAAAAAGAAACGTATTGCACATAAGTGGAAGTAGAGGAGAGAACTCTACTAACAGTGCATGCCTAAGTCTGAAGAGATGTTTTTACTCAGTGCAGTTCAATTATCACACACACACACAAACACACACACACACTCTACGCAACACCTCTAGTCTTACACAACACACAGGCACAATGGCTCTCTGTCTGTGGTAGTGTTTGTCACAACTATATCTGGCTAGTGTTCCAGTCTCACCATAACACACTGCGGGAGGCGCTCACACTAGGCACACGGAGGATGACTAAATTCTGTCCAGGACTGGAAGAACATAAGAAACTTGTACATCAACATCAGTAATTAATGTGATACGAGAGAAAATCCACTTTAAATTAAATAGAAAAAAGTTTGAGAGCAACAAAAAAACAAAGTTGTAATCTTGGTGTGGCGCTCAGACTGCATTACAAACTGAACAACACTGCAGTCAAAAGGAATTACGCTTTTCATTTAGAGTTGGTTAGAAGTTCAGGGAAATGAGTTTGGAGAGTGAATCTTCAGGTTGTCTTTGATGTTTACTGCACCACTCAGGCTACACAGTGTATGAAAAGGAAGGGTGAGTGAGTGAGTGAGTGAGTGAGTGAGTGAATGATTGATTGACTGAGCCAGTTGATGTGTGAGTGAGAGTGACTGAGTAAGTGGGTTAATTTGTGAAGGAGTGAGTGAGTGAGTGTGTGGGTGAGTGAGTGAAGGAGTGAGCGAGTGTGTGAGTGAGTCTTCACCGCGGGTTTTAGTGTGTCCTGTCAGAGTCACACATGCCCAAGAGAGGACCAGGGAGACCCAAACACAAGTACGATCGGTAAATCTAAATATTATGACACATGTAATGTGCTTAGTTGCAAGTATAAACAAGAAAATATACAAACTGACAAGAATTTGGTTAGAAGGTTAGAAGGTTACTAGCAGGTATTATTCTCATATAGCATCTATTAACACTACAGTTAGCATGCTAAACTAAGACAAGTGTTAATAGATGAGATTAATACCAAAACTCTACATTAGAAAAGCTAGAGAGATGGGCAGCCAGAGAAAGGCCACGGTGAAGAGACACAGACTTTCTGACACATCTGAATTCCTTCACTCTTGACCATTTGTTTAAAAACATTGATCAATGTTGAAAACATTGATCAGTGTGACTGTCCAAGTGACAAGATGCTAAGAATGATTTTACAATTACCAGAGACTTGAAAAGCACAGAGTGTCTCTCTCTCTCTCTCCCTCTCCCTCTCTCTCTCTCTCTCTCACACACACACACACACACACACTCACAAAAAGAGTCCAAGCATTTCAAGTCACCCAGCGGTCACCATCTGTACAGTGCTGGTCTTTTCTTAGCAGTCTGTGTTGAACATCAGAGTAAAAGAGACCTTATAACAGGTTAATGGAAGGCAGAGTAAAACCCTTCACCCTTTAACAAACATTTCAACTCACCCAACCCCCACCCCACCTTCCTTTAGGGCGTATCTAGACACTACCTGTATGTAGGATGGCGTCAGGACTAGGACCCAGACTATTCACTTACTCAGGATATTCATGCAGTATGTTGAGATTTGAATCTGGAATTCATATAATGCTTTTATTCTGTTTGCCTAAAAACTAGACTTTTGTTAATAATGTTTTTATAATATTTTTGCAATAATAATTAATAAAGCTTCTATTGTTAAGCTACTTTTTTATTTCTTAAATATATTGTTGATATTAATCACCAACATGCTTTATTATCCTCTCATGCTTAACCCTTTCCACATGCCTGATAAGGAAACATCCTGGTGACTGTTTGTGACCAGACACTGGTACACCTTGGAAAGCTGGATGTGACTGTATATCAGATTGGTCCCAAGGCTGGATTACTGACTGGACCAGTGGAGTCAGTGCCCAAGGGTTTCTCAATGCCCAGGAGACTCAGACCACAGCAATGCCTGAGGAAGCGCAAAGACTATATACCAGCACTGCTGGTATGAAACTTAGTTCCACACATTATTTACAAAACACTAAATCAAGGAAGGGAAGCAAGAACCCTCTAGGTAAGAAATATATGATTCTTACTCCTTCTTATTGGTTCTTACTGGTTTTTACTAAGTTCTTACTGGTTCTTTTTGGTTCTGGCTATCTGATGTTGAATATTAGCATCCACTCTAGGTAGGGATGATTATGGAGCAACCTGTGTTAATGTAGATGGTGAACCACCTGTTGTTGACCTCCAAAGATACTTACGTGTCTCTCAAAGGTCACGAACATACCATGAAAGGACCTTTGCTCTCGCAGCCACTGGCAAAGTAAAAAAAAAACCTCCCAGAACCTCCCAGTTCATTTGTGTGACCACTGATGTACAGTAGGTTATTTATTGCTGCTGGTTACTGGATACATGTTTTGAACTAGAGAAACGAACATGTTGATGCTTCCACTATGGACAATTTTGAAAATGTTGATGTTGTTGTTAAGATACTTGTTCGTAAAGATACGTGCACTTTGAAATCCTGAAAATTGTCAGTACTGTCTATTCAGGTCCTGGCTCTTCTGATGACCAAGTACTTCTCTGACCAATATCACCACCTCAATATTACTGTCTCGTTGAATACATCTGCTAAAGAATGTTTTGGTCGGCTGCACAGAGACCCTTTAACGATTCGCTCTTTTGTCAGGGTCTGCAATACCACTTTTTTCGTTCCATTAGCAACTCCACAAATTGCCATCAATGGCAGCCTCTCTAAACTGCTCCACGTTCATGTCTGGCTCTAACCTATACTGGACCGATGTATTATTAAATACAATTAATTTTGCATTACAAAATTACAGATGAATAAAACATTAGAGGAGAGCGAGGGGAGATGGTACATGGTGCAACTGGCCAATTAATTCTGATTAAGCTGTCACTCTATCGGCATTGGGCGAAAGAGATGAAAAAGGGAATGGGAGAGAGAGCGGGGAGAGAGGGAAAGAGGAAGAGAAAGAAATATAAATGTGGAAAGAGAGGCATGCAATTAAAAATTACAGAAATTCTGGTGGAACTTTGCAAATATGACAGAGACACTGGGAAAGCCAGAGAAACTGAGACAGTTTAATGTTTTTCGAACAGAGGGTATTTTCACAAAGGAGTGAGAGATGATGAGAAGATCCAGAAAGATTCAGCCTACGGCAACGGCTGCTAGGCAAAGAGCTCCCAACAGTCGCAACCCATGAAAATAACCATGACAACCTGCGAGGAGTGACGATGGCGAGGGTTGTTGGCAGAATCACCCAAATATCAAGATCTCGGTTAGGATTAATGGTAAAAGGAGGTCAATCACTGGGAGAACTTCCAAAGCTGATGAGGACCTTCTAACCGTATCGAGTCAATCCCAGCTGCTTACAACTAATCCAAGCGACACTGTTACTAGAGTTAATTTCGGTAGCCAGAACAATATTGACAAGCAGCATCACTCGTTCTTCATCAGTCTGATTGATCTCTCTTGCATCCTATTACCCAGAAGCCCATGCAGTGCGCTATTGCGTCTTCCTGCTTTGGACACCAGAACAGCCCCTCTGCCAATCATCTGAGGGAGCCTATAGTTGGCAGCAGTAAGTGGGGGTGGTTCCATCTCTGTGCTGCAGGGGTTCGGCGTAAACCTGTGGCCACCTCAGACTGGTGGAGAACTTTTCTGAGTGACATTTGCAATGGACATGAATGGACATTTGTCAAGCGCAATGGAGAAACCATTACGGTTCAAAAACTGAGGCGTGGATTCTATTCAGCGTCGGCCCAAGAAGAAGCCTGAAATATCTTCTCATTTTGCCAGCAACGGGACAGTCGTTTGTGGAATTCTGGAGGTATCATAAGCCTACAGGAGAAACTTTGAGCCTTCGAAATGATCCTGGCTCTTCCACACAGTGCACCTCTTAATCTCCAGGCGGCCCCCACTTTATCTCACGCTCACGTCTCCCTTTGTCACCCCTTCCAACACCTTATCTCTCACCAGCTGGTCTTCTGTTTGTTTTCTTCCCCTCTCTCTCACACCATCTATCCAAGGCAGTGTACTCTCTCTCTCTCTCTCTCTCTTTCTCTCTCTTTTCACTTTATGGCTCAGTGTTTCCTTTTATATCTTGCCTATGGAGAGTCATTTTTCTCTACCTGTGCATTAAGTCCACTCAGAGTTCTACAACAAGAGAGAAGACAAAGCGAGAGAGAGAGAGAATGAGAAGAGAGAAAGAGAGAGAGAGAATGAGAAGAGAGAAAGAGAGAGAGAGAGAGAGAGAGAATGAGAAGAGAGAGAGAGAGGGTTGTGTGTCTGGATGCTAAAACCTGTCCCTGAGGATTTAAGTGCCTAAAGCAATTGTGTAATAGGGGTCTGAGACAGTGACCCTTGGGGTGGAACGTTCCTCCGTCTCTCAAACGCTCTAGAGTCACCTCACATCACCTCACATCACCGAGGGGCCGAGAGGTTAAATGTCATATAGTCTTCAAACGGGCCCTGAGGAACACGGGCGCCAGACCAGACCGGGCCTCTCACGCCTCCCACCAGCGGATCGTCTGTGTCTGACTGCATGCGCACCGTGTCTGTGCCTGTAGATTAGGTGAGTGTGTGCATGGACAGGATGTGTATGCATGGCTAAGTGTGTGTGTGTGTGTGTGTGTGTGTGTGTGTTTGTTTGTGTGTGTGTGTGCGTGCGATGGAGCTCATGACCAAAGCACATGCTGACAGAGAACAACATCCTGCAAGCTTATTATAGCTGCTAATCCTAATTGGGAACCCAAAACATTTCATTTATTACTGTGATCCCTTAAATCCCCTTTCCACTGTTTTCACCATTTCCCTCTCACTCTCTCACTCTCTCTCTCTCTCTCCCTCTCTCTCTCACTTTCCCTCTCACTCTCTCTCTCTCTCTCTCACACTTTCCCTCTCACTCTCTCTCTCTCACTTTCCCTCTCTCTCCCTCTCTCTCTCTCTCTTTCCCTCTCACTCTCTCTCTCTCTCTCTCTCACTTTCCCTCTCACTCTCTCTCTCACTTTCCCTCTCACTCTCTCTCTCTCCCTCTCTCTCTCACTTTCCCTCTCACTCTCTCTCTCACACTTCCTGACCCACTCTCTCTCCCTCTTCCTGTCTCTCTCTCCCTCTCACTCTCTCTCCCTCTTCCTCCCTCTCCCTCTGTCTTTCCCTCTCTCTCACTTTTGCATTTTATGTTGTATTCAAGAACCTAAACATAACCAGAATAAGTACTAGGCTTGAGAGGTGTTCAGTGCTCAGGTGGAACAGGTGTTCAGTGCTCAGGTGGAACAGGAAACATGTTTTTAGATTACATAGAAAACATGTTTTTAGATTACATAGAAAACATGTTTTTAGATTAACATGGAAAACGTTTTGTTTGTTTGTTGTTGTTATTGTTGTTGTTTAACACAGGAAACGTGTCTTTATTTGTCTGGAAAGCACAGGAATGAGGTGTGACTGCTGCTTCAAGCCCATTTCATTCATTGTTTCAAGGAGCAGAGCAATACCAGCAAAATAAATACCAACAGTGCAGACAATCAAGGGCATTCTGGAACACAACAGGAAGTGATGTCACAGCAGCGTCGGGATCTGAACCACAGTGTGGCCATACACAGAGCACAGCTGCACAGAGGCACCTGCTGGAAGATTCCCACAGAAGCACCACAAGTGCAGCTTTGGTGCTCAGATGGACTCTAATATATGAACAAGTAAAAACACCACAGTAACATTGAAGGACTGTTACTGTGTATCATTTTACACTGTTACTGTGTATCTCCAGCTTCAGTACCTGTAGTGTTGGACCCAGCTGAACATGGTAAGAATTTTGTACTATTTGATGACTCTTATTATGTAATTATTCCTGCATGCAATTAACATAATTAGGGTTTGCTAATTAGACTCTGTTAGCGTTCACCTCTTGTTAGCAATATTAGCATTTGGGATTTAGGAATGAACTACAGGAGTGAAAATTACATTTTCATTTAGCAACAGGATTTGAGACAAATGAATGAAAATATTTTCACTCAAACAGCAGCTTTAAGACGACTGAATGTGGACGCAGAGTTCAACACTCAGAGAGAGGAGGAGACAGGAGACAGCTGGATAACAGCTAGCAGGTCTTATAAAAAACTGTCAGACAGAGACAGAGAGTGAGAAAGAAAGCAAGAGGAGGAGAGAGGGAGAGAGACTGGGATTGAGAGAAAGAGAAGAACAGAGGAAAAGAGAGAGAGAGAGAGAGAGAGAGAGAGAACATAAGCATGGATGGTTTCTGCTGCACTCTCTTCTGAGTACAGGAGGAAGGAGAGCTGGTGTGTGTAGCTGTAGAAGCTGTGTGCTAAGATACAGGTCTATCTGCATGCACACACTCACTGGGCCTCATACATCACTTCCCATTAAAAGTGTGAAAATGTTGAGGTCAAAAGAACATTAACTGGTATTTATCAAAGCAGCACAAACCACAGATGACAGCTAAACCACTGGTTCTCCAGCACCAAGGACCCCATGCACTCTACACTTTTGTCTTCCATGCTTTAAAACACCTGACTCAGCTCATAAGGGACCTGATAATTACCCAATTAAGGGACTTGATAATTAGCCAACGGGTTGAATCAGGGCCGTTAGCTGAGGGAGAACAAGGAAATGCGCACTACAGAGGCAAAACACAGACCCACTGGCACGAATGACCTGATCTGTGATACATTTCACCTGAGCGCAAAGTTGCGCTATAGTGATGAATTAGCATAGTCTTCCCGATAATGAGAAATTAGCATACTCCTCCTGTTAATGAGGAATTAGCATACTCCTCCCATTAATGATAAATTACCATAGCTGTGCCACCATTTCACTACCATTTATGGTAAATACAAGTATGAACCACAGATAGAAAGAAGCAGCAACTAATTATTGTAAATATAATTATTATTTAATTATGATGCTTCAGAGTACCATTATTGGTGACTGGATCTTACCTTCCACAGTCATCACCAAAATCAGCTTTATGGAAGAGAACTGAGGGATTGCGGTTTTATCTGGCAACGCCAGCAGGCTAAACATACCTCCGGGACAGACGTCACCTGTGCTGGTGTTTATGTTGAACCATGAACCCTTTAAACTTGGGCTGATGTTCACTCATGCACACGGACATACAAACGAAATCACACACATGCACTAGAAATGACTCTGGATTCATTCATGAGGGCATAATGAGTATATTGATGGTATAGTTGTGTTGTAATAAAGAATAGTGATCTGTAATGTGCAATAATGGTGACAATATTCAGTTCAGGTGTTGTAGTTTGAAGGGCAATGTTTGGTGGGGCAAACCACCAGTATCTTTCACATACACACACACACACACACACAGACACACACACACACGTGTATATATATACACACACACACACAGAGACACACACACACGTATACACACACACACACACACACACATACAGACACACACACACACCCTGCCCAGCCAGGAAGCCTCCTCCACAATTCCCAGAGGCAGCAGGACGATTTGTGAAGCAGATCTGGTGAGGCCACAGAGGACAAGGACAGAAATACACACACACACACACACACACACACACACACACACACACACACACACACAGACAAAACATGCATGTACAGACACTCACACACACACCCAGACACACACATTAAACATGCACATACATGCTCAGGCATACATACAAATACACACACACAAAACACGCATATACAGACACACACACACACACACACCGACACACACACACACACACCCAGACACACACATAAAACATGCACTTGCACACTCAGGCACACATACAAATATACACACACACATACACACATTCGTACGTCTAGACGCATACACACAAAGACAGTAGTGACAGACATTTTGAAGTGGGAGATTTAGTATCACAGAAGATGAGCAGAAACTTGGTTAATCTGTCAGCTGGAAACAGAACCGCCCTGAGTTGTTTTAGAGTAAAAAAAACTCAATCACACACACACACACACACAAATGCACATCCGCTCACCCACCCACCCAGCCACCTACACTCTGAAGCATATCCACATTCATACACACAGACAGATTCACTGGCACACACACACCAGCCTTATCCCCTGCACACTACAGAGCTAGAAGCCTTCAGGGTTAAGCAACTGTTGATGGATGTAGGTTCCCAGAAACACACACACATTCATACACACATAAGTCCCTTTAGCTTATTCTGGCAGTGCATCACATCACTGTTGCATTTTGGGAGAAAAAAAAACCCTAAAAAACAAACAAACAAATAACCAAAAAAACTGTGTATAGGGCTGCAGTGACCTGGAATACATGAGTGTAGAGTTGGATCGTTATTCCTTTTGATGTGTGTGTGTGTGTGTGTGTGTGTGTGTGTGTGTGTGAGAGAGAGAGAGAGAGAGAGAGAGAGGGTGTGTATGTGCATTTCTGTGTGAGCCTGCATTGTAGGTCACTGCCAACTGGCAGCTTACTCTCTCTCTTTCTCTCTCTCTCTCTCTCTCTCTTTCTCTCTCTCTCTCTCTCTCTCTGCATCATTTCTTTTTCTCTGTCACTCTCTCTACATCCCTTATCCGTTCTCCTCTCGCTCACTTCCCAGCATCCATCTATCTTTCCTCCTGCCTTTCACCATCAATGTCCTTTCTCTCTCTCTCTCTCTCTCTCTCTCTCTCTTTCTCTTTCCCCTCCATTTGACAGAGTGCTGTTATGTAAAAGCTACGTCTTTACTCCCTCCCACCAGATTGCTTCTTCAGGCTCAGAGTAACAGCGTCAGCACACACTCTACAAAAGAAACTTCCAGCACGTTCCCGTTCACATGGAGTTTCCATGCACGCCCTGCAGGAAAAGCCTCTGGCTGCGGGACCGAGGCTTGGCAGCGGGGGAAGAGGAGGGAAAAGGCCAGAGATGCGCCTTCGAGAAAAGAGGCGGAACTCTAGCTGTTCTGCAACAGGAAATCACTGCCATGGCAACTTCCCCACATGTACTTTTCTTGGACAACCATCACCACTTCTTGAGCACATCTCCACCCCCCCCCCCCTTTCCGAGAGGAAGTACACGACATGTCGTCCTTTAATAAGGTGCACAGCCATTTGGACTTTCCCTCGGCTCACGGCAGGATTCCCTTGCTGAGGTCGTCTGTGCACGGGTGGCCGGCGGAAGGGAAAAGTTGTGAGTGAAAAACATGGAGAAGGAAGCAGAGGGAACAGTTATGCAAGCTCACCCGCCCAGCGCCCGCCCAGCGCCCGCCCAGCACCCGCCCAGTGCCCGCTCTCCTGCCCAGCGCCTGTCCAGTGCCCGCCAAAGTGCCCGCTCTCCCGCCCAGTGCCCGCTCGCCCACCCAGCGCCCGCCCAGCGCCTGCCCAGCGCCCGCTCGCCCGGCTGCTCCACGCTGGTCTGGCTGGACTAAAGATAGCCAGGGCCAATCAGACCTGCATCAATGCCTTTTTGTTGCTCGAGGAAAAGCAAGACGAATACCAAAACATTCTTACATTTTATTAGGGAAGTGTGTGTGTGTGTGTGTGTGTGTGTGTGTGTGTGTGCGAACACCAGTGTGTGCCACTAAAGCTGGAATTGAGTTTTCTTTCATTACACTTAGCTGATAACAGGCTTGCCATGGTTACTATAGCAACTATAGATTCCTCAGGCTGTGCTTTGCTGAAGGATCGGGAGAGTAGTGAATAGATATCACACCTACACACACACATACACACACACAGATAAGACACACACACACAGCCATAGACAGATAACACACAAGCAAATGCATACATACACCCATAGACTGATAACACATACACACAGTCATCTATAGACAGACACACACAAACAAACACACACACACACACACACACACACAAACACACATACACACACATGCCCAGATAGAGATCAACAGTATCTATGCTGCTGCTCTACTGAGTTTCACTCTGGAGGAGCCAGTCTTAGCCTTCAGCCCGTGGGCCACATCCGTTCTTGTCTTTGACCAGCTACAGTCCCACACTGGTGAGGTATACAGTAACCCCCACTACCCTGAACCCTGTTCACACACTGGTGAGGTATACAGTAACCCCCACTACCCTGAACCCTGTTCACACACTGGTGAGGTATACAGTAACCCCCACTACCCTGAACCCTGTTCACACACT
>JAOYMR010000003.1:1516243-1527631 GCA_025802075.1 Tenebrosternarchus preto
CACTCCCACCGCCCCGCCCCTGTGGATACACCCCCCGCCCCGGGGGATTCACCCCCACGTGGACAGCCCCGCGGTAACCCCCCCCCACCCCCGGAAGCGCTGTCGAACGCTTCCTGCAGAAAACTGCAGCCGTGAAGAGCTTGATGATCTCGTCCCACTGACCTCTGACCCCTGCCTTTCCAGAGACGTCTCTGCAGGTCACCCGGACAGACACTGGGCACGAGCAAACTACATGTCACTGGTCTTCATCTAACGACCAGACCGCCGATCCATCGATGGACTCCGCTCGCGAGAGGTCGCCAGCGGGAGGCACGAGAGGTCGTGGCCGGAGAGTGGGAGAGCGGGGTAGCTGTGCTTCTTCTTTGGTTTCATGTCCGTTTACATTCACACAGGAATAGAAAACGGGCTATGAGAACGTTATTCAGGTCTATAAAGTATCTTGGTTGCTTGTATATGAAACAATAAATCCACAGTGCAAACTGTATAATATTGCAAGCATACACACACACACACATGCACACACACACACACACACGCATGCACACACACACACGTGCACACACACGTGCAGACTTGTTTGTAGGAATGTCATAAACTTGGCAATCAGCTCCTAGCCTGGCTAACAGGCCCTGACTTCTGCTGTGCTTATGAGAAGGGACTGTTTAATTAAAGGCTTCATGGTGGCTGTGGAGCACGGGGAGTGTGTGCACACACTCCCACTGCAGACGAAGCCCGCCAGGTCCTTCGCGTCCTGCTGGAAGACGGCTGGCAGAAGACGCCATCCAGCCGTCTGCAGTCAGAAGGCGTGTTTTCAGATCAGCCACGGCAGAGATGTGCAAAGGCTGGACAGATACGCTGTGGTCGGCAGGCCTGTTTTCAGATCAGCCACGACGGCGATCGTTGAAAAAGCTGGATAGATACGCTGCTGTTGGAAGGACTGTTTTCAGATCAGTCACGACAGAGATGTGCAAAGGCTGAACAGATACGCTGCAGCAGGAAGTGCTGTTTTCAGATCAGCCAATACACTCACCACCCCCCACATTAGTACAGCAGGCCCTCATCACTGGGCAGCTGGAGCACCACTTCAGCAGTTTATGAGTTTAAATTATTTGGCTAAAACTGCTTCATACTTGAATCCGCTGAAGGGACATTGCAGAGCCTGTCCTTAAAATGACTACGGCTGCGTTTTATCTCCGTAATTATCGTGTAGATTATACTGTTGCAGAGGATCATTCCAGATCGTCAAAGATTTCTTTGGTTGTGAGGTAAAATCTGTGGCCTTTGAACACGCAGTATATCGTGATCCATAGCGGCCGATTTAATACCTGTAATGACACCAGTGTGACCACTGCTGTGACACACATATAAATTCAACCAATAGGGGGGCGCCCTGCGATTACCCACAAACCCACGCGCCAACTACAAATAAATAATGTGTGGTCTGTCATGGATACTTCAGCTGCGGTATTTCATACATTGTGACATTCAACAAATGTATATGATTGCTGGAATCAACAGCTGGGTTTAAGCAAAATAACGACTGAGTGGGAATGAAGACGCAGACCACCCCAGGTGGTCTGCCGGCCTCCTGCCATCACTGGCGTTTGCACGCTCTTGCACGATTGCACTGGCGTTTGCATGCTCTTGCACGATTGCTTGTGCCAGGACAAGCGCCCTTGTCAAATGCTCATAAATGGATGAAGATAAAGAGAGGAAATGGGTGAAAGAGAGAGAGAGAGAGAGAAGGTGGGAGGGAGTGCAGGAGGAGTGTGAGAGTGTGAGAACACGAGAGTGAGAGAGAATTAGTAATACAGAAAGACAGAGCGAGTGATGGATAGAGAAAGAAGCGAATTATGCCTTATTGATGATGCACAGGGCAGAGCAAACAGACAGGTTGGGCTGGCTACATCTCGCCTGTAACCCAGTGTCTCCAGCATGTCAGCAGTGCATGCCACTCGAATGCCACTCACAGCCACTCCTCCAATGTTCCCCACCATGCACACAACCAACAGCCTTCAGTCCAGGCAACAGCAGCTTGTACAACAGCGTATGATTATCAAACAATACGCATTCCCACACAATGAATTATTTATAGCCATAATCCTTCCCCCATGTATTCTACTACAGTGGGCATATAGAAAAAAACAACATGGATTAAATGTGCCTGTGTGAACAATTTTAAAGAGGAGACACTACAAGACAAGCCTTACGTACAACTAAACATTCCCTGTTCTGCTTTTGGTACTACATCTCCCATATCAACCTGACCACACACAGGCACGGATGCAGGCATGTGCGTGCACGCCCACACACACACACACACACACACACACACACACACACACACACACACACAGAGTATCATATGCAGTAACTAATCTTATCTCTGTGTATTCTATAATTAGATGCAATGTGCTGTCCTAAAACAAAACAAATAAATGTAATTACAACTTTAATGCAGAAACAATGTCATAATTAGGCACTGAGACAACAGCCAGCATGAAGCAGGAGCTCGTGTGTGTGCACGTGTGTAAGGGGGGGTGTTACACACATGTAGCAGGAGCTCGTGTGTGTGCACGTGTTACACACATGCTACTCTGATTTATCGTAACCCTACTACAGGTATAACCCATTTGTCACGTGTATGTTTTCATGCCTGTGTGCTAAAAGAACTGAAAGAGGTCCAGAAGAGCCTCTTTGGTGAGACAGTGACAGAGACTGAGAGAGTGGGTGACAGAGAGAAAGAGAGAAAGAGAGAGTGTGTGTGAGAAAGACTTAGAGAGAGAGAGGGAGAGATGGAGAGACTTAGACAGAGAAATACAGACAGAGAGAGAGAGTGTGTGAGAAAGACTTAGAGAGAGAGGGAGAAATGGAGAGACTTAGACAGAGAAATACAGAGAGAGAGAGAGAGGACACAACAGAATTAAATGGACCGTTCTGAAACGAATTGATGCGCCGTAGATCTCCTTGTCATACATATAGAGCATAACGTATTACCAGCAAAATGTGCATTTTCTTTCAATTAAAATGATCGCATAACGCAGAGCTCATGGTTATTTTGTTCTGAGCACACACTTAAAGATATTTCTCATTATAATCCTGTAGCATTTGAAAGCCAAGCGATTGTTCACCCATTCTGCAGCAGGCATAATAAAAATAGCAATTAGAGAAATGTATAAATCATTGACATAAATCTGTTTTTATGCGTTATGTTATGTTTTTTTTTCTGACATGTACCGACAATTGTATTATTCATTAAATTAACGCACGATTTCCTCCACGTCTCTCACTGCCACCTACATAAATGTGAAATATATTGCCATAACAAGACATCTGCCATTGTTTTCATTCTAGAAAAAATGAGTAATGCTCATCACGTGTTGAGCTTTTAAAAATAAATTAATAAAATAAAAAAACCCACGAGAGCCATTGTCTATATCGTGCGCGCTATTCAACGTCGTATCGATAAGGGTCGCGCCTGCGCCTCCTTTTGGGGGACTTGATAGTGAGCTCTGTTCCGTCGCTGGGTCCACCGAAAATTATTAGCGAAATGGCCTCCTAAAAATAAAGTCCCGTGTCTTTCGGTAGACTAATGGCGAACCCGCGCACATAATAAATAAGATGGGGCGAGCAAATTGGGGTTTCTAAATTATGAGCATCATTTGCGCGCGCGGCTGCCCTACTTCTACGACCGTAAACAGATCAGGCGATACGCGAGTGGGAGTGACCACAACATGCATGAAACCTACTGCGCGTTATTTCGTGACACCGCACAGGTTGCGTTTGCCCCTTAAAGCTGATTGCTGTGGCCAGAAGGTTAACGTTGTGTGATCCAGTGTTAATCATAAATGGTTGTAGCAGCTCAAAATGACAGGGCAAACTGACGTCGCCGTACATCGAAAGGAAATCGAATAGGCAAAGTATTAAAAGCTACATGTGGGTCGACGCCTGCTGCCTGATAGATGAGAAATATCGCGCGCACACAAATGACGGAGGCAGAGAGTAAAAATCCTTTTGGATTGTTTTAAGGCTGGTGGACAGTCGTGACAAAATAATGTCCCTTGCAGTATATAACACCATTCGAATATATTAAACGAGCTTCGTGTAATTAAGGTGCACAATAATAATTTAAATATATTACCTTTGTGCATGCCGGTGTAACGGTCCTTCAGAACTGTCAATTCGTGGATTTTCCCAAACTGTTCAAACAGGGGTTTGAGGTCCTTCTCCTCGAGGTTCCGCGGTATCTGTCCTATAAAAAGCTTTATGGCATCCTGGTCTTTCATGGTGCCGTTGTCGGG
This sequence comes from Tenebrosternarchus preto, assembly GCA_025802075.1. Classification (NCBI taxonomy): domain Eukaryota; kingdom Metazoa; phylum Chordata; class Actinopteri; order Gymnotiformes; family Apteronotidae; genus Tenebrosternarchus; species Tenebrosternarchus preto. Next base: position 1,520,545 of record JAOYMR010000003.1, read on the forward strand.
GTGTATGGAAATGGATTCTGACCCGTTCATGGGTTTGGGGAACGTGATCTGGGCGTACTGGGGCCGGTGTGGGATGACAAACAGTGGCGGCTGGCTCGGTACTGCCCCCGGTCCGCTGAGGAGCACGCTAGCGTGGGCAGGCTGAGGCGGCTGCGGAGGAGGATGTTGCCTTCTTGCTTCAGTCTGGGTGAATCTGGCCATTCTGAGCGGAGCGGAGAGCAGGCAGGCAGGATAATAATAACAACATACACACACGCGCACGCACACGCGCACGCACGCACGCACGCTGAGAGAGTAAGCGCTCAGCTGGAAACGCGGGGCTCACTTTCTATTCGACACATGTCACGCTTGTATCCCGTACCTGATGGGGGAGGGATGAGGGAAGCTCGGTCGAGACGCACAAGTAAGGCTCTCTTGCGCCGCCTGCAGGCGACCGTTTGTAATTGTTCTCTATAATCTGATTCGTTTAGGCTGTATGGCCTATCATCGTTTCAATAATGGCAGAAAAACGATGCGTGAAAGACGGCAGTAATACTTGTATTGGCATATGGGCTCACATAATCAAGGCGTAGATTGCATTGATTACTAGGAATAACGGATTGTAGGCATTTGTAGGCCTAGATGTGAGAGTATCTCTGAGCAGTCCCGATCATTTTCGTATGTAACGTTATATATTAAAAATAGTCTAATCCTAATTGGATTAACATGGGGATAATTATCCTAGTAGACGGGAAGGTTAACGTGTAGCTAGGACAGATGTAGCACTATAAGATCCCGTTCAGTTCTGCAGTGTTGAGTTATTTACATTACACTGTCATTGTAAGCCTCTGTTGTTCTCTTTAAAATTACAGCGGTCAACATTTTTAAAACCAAATTCCGACTCTTAAAGCATCTTATTCCCATACAGTCTATGCTCTTTCCATGGCGATGGAGAACCCACAAGTGACGTGTTACGATAAGTGCACAGCAGTACACACATTCTGTATGACGTCGCCTGGACGACCAACACGGCTGTTAAACTCGGGCACAAAAAGTGCGCACATTTTCACTTAAAAGGAATTATTATTTATTTTTATTTTGAACTAAAATCTAAATAGCAGGACTAAGACCTTGACAACGCTTGGCCATGTCTGTCAACTATGCTGCCGGACTGTCTCCGTACGCAAATAAAGGGATTTGCGGTCTTCCCGAGGTAATGTTAACTAGCTTAGCATCTTGTTTACTCAGCTACTCTCAGTTAGGTAGTTAGCTAGCCTTCTGACCATAATCAGAAGTTGTATTGATATTTAGCTTGCTAGCGTCGTGGTATGCAGGTTTGCCTTTTACTAGGTGGTTAACAAACCTAGCGAGGTAAAAACGATGGTGTCATACCATCACAGTTAATAGTGGCTAATTAGTTAACCTAGCTGGCGATCTGAGGTAGTAAATAGTCCCTCGTAAGTCATGTCAGCTACTAGCTAGCTAACCTATGTACTTGCGGTTAACTCGTTATATCATAAATATTGCCTTCTGTTTATAAATCGTATGTGATATCGCCACTATTACTTGGCATCAAACACCTAAAATACAACGTATGCTTTTTTAAGACATCTAGCTAGTATCTTATGTAATGTGCTTTAGCATATGAGATTTTCTACCGCCAAAGCTTTAGGTAAAGCTTACATTTCTACTAGTAGTTGTCATTATCAAGGGACGTCTATGAAACCTTGATAATAGTCCTTCATATTAAAGTCAAATAATTCAACGTGGACTGCATTGGTCGAAAAACGAAAATCGAGTAAAGGGGAATAAAAGGCTCTGGGGCAACAGCATCCCGGGGGGAAGATGCGCAGCAGGCAGGCGTGTATGTGGATCAGAGACGTCTGGTAGTAATCCACGGAACACTGGCGTTTTGTTTACATCATCCAGTAGAAGGGATGTGTATAAAACGCACCGTGATTCTTATTTGAATTCCCAATACTTTCGAATTAAAGCTGATAAAATTTTAGCTGACATTTCTTAAAATGTTCTATGCAATGTTATTACATATCTATTATCAGGATATATACCATATATACAGGAATTGACACAGACACCAACACTCAACTGAATTGATGTGTGCTGACCTGTACAACCCCCTCCTCCCACCTTTCTGAACAAACGGGATCTTCCAAATGTAACTTCTATGTGTAGCACATTGCCTTCTGAGTAAACCCTTGGGATATCCATGGTTTGCATGCAGTTTTGGGCAAGTTCAGGTGGGTTCACACACCTGTAGCTCACACCCCTCTGTTTTGCAGGTGTTCGACCAGTCTGAGGAGCTGCGTGCTAAGGTGGAGACCCTGGCTCAGATGATCCGAGACTCCCATTACATGGTGGTGCACTCAGGAGCAGGGATCAGCACTTCCGCAGGCATACCTGATTTCAGGTAACAACCAGCCCACTTGAAGTGCTTCCTTCTGTAGCTCGTGTTGGTGAATGCGAACTGAGTGCATCCAGGTTACTTGCTGACTGGGTGTTTGACTGCAGTAAACTCTGTGAAAGCTGTCTTCATCTGTGAACATGCAGGTTAGGGAACAGGCTCTAGGAGGGAGCACTGGAATAGGATTTCATGAACCCCCCCAATCCTCATCCCCATCCTCAAGTATGGGGTAACTTTTGTTGATCAGAATCAAAAAGGCTCTGCTTATCTGTTGTTGATGGTCAGATTGGCTCCCATTCAGAACTGTTCTGCACTGAGGGCACCACTGTTAAACTGGTCAGAAGGTGAAACTTGAAAGCGCAAAGCGAGTGGACCTGATTGAAATATGTTGGGTCGTTCTGGACCAACTCAGGTTTTACTGTTAATATCTTCTCTGTGTCCCGTGTGATGGAAATTGTGTTTATTTCGCACAGTCGATATGTTTTAATTAAAAATGATTACAAGATTAAGTAGCAAATTTCTATAGATTTTTTTTTTTTTCGTCAGACAGGGTTTTTTTCTCTCGCAGAAACTGAAGACACAACAGAACAGGAGAGGAGGGAGAGAGAACGAAAGTGTGTGTGTGTGTGTGTGCACATGTATGTGCATGTGCTTGTCTTGTAGGGTGACACACACACAGAGTCAATCAGCTGTTGAATTGATAGGACCTCTTCCACCCAGGCCCTGATGCAAATCTAAATCACCAATACAAAGTCAAGACACACACATATGTATTTGGATGGTGGTGCAACATCTTGTGGATTCAAATTGCATATACAGTGAAAACACCAGAGTTCTTGGTCTTGAGACTTGGCAAATTACAAATCACAATTATGGAGAGTTCTCACTAGAGGGCGCTGGAGAGCTTTGGCGCTTGAATAAGCGCTGTAGTCTAATTTGCTGGAATGCCCCATGCATGCATTTTGTTCATCGCGATGAAGGAAAAAAAAATATATATTTTATTGAGTGTACTTAAGAAACCCTTCAGATCGAGATAATATTAATAAAATATGTTTAATTTTGATTAATCAGATTTGCAAAGCAGTCTGTGACTGATACCTTTTCATACACAATGAGCAGTAATATACCTGGCATTGAATTGCAGCTCTCCATCAGCGTCTAAGCACCGATATGACCTGGTCAACTCCAGCCCATTAGTACAAGATTGGACAGATCATGGTTCACTCACGCTTGGATAATGACTAAGTCATGTGTTGCTATAAGAACTGGACGTTCAAAATTAAATGCTTGCCAATATGTGCTGTAGCTAAGCAACAAAGTAACAAAGTGCGTGTGTCGGTGTGTGCGTGGTGCGATTGTAAACGCATGTAAAGTCAATGACATGATCAAACCCACATTGATTAGGTGGAATAGGGGGAATTGAACTAAGGTCACTAGTAATTGTGCCAACAGTTCCAGATCCACGCAAGGTTTTTATTTTTTTAAACCTCATTTTGTATTTCTAGATTGTTCTGTTCAGCGTTCCCCAGCGATTCTCACATGTAGAGGACCAATTTGTGGTGTTCATTTTTGCCATTAATTGTGTCTCACGTTATGTGCTGATGACTTTCACATCTCTTGCTCTTTTTATGTTCACTTTGTTTTATCTGGAGCATAACAGAAACACTCGTGCGCGCTCATACTCGTGCGCGCTCATACTCGTGCGCGCTCATACTCGTGCGCGCTCACACGGTAAACCTGGAAGCCCTTTTGATTAGGATTTTCCAGTGAATCCTGAGGGAGATGATCTTCATTTAGACTGATTCTAGTATTGAAAGGCCCTTCATATACACAGACGAGCCTCGTCTGATAGAAGCCTTTCCTCTATTCCCATGAACACTATGTTGTGTAGCGAGCAGACAGTGTTCCAGTATGAGTTCATGTTGCCATCGGAGACCATGGGCATGTCTCCTTTTCCTCATCAGCGATGGAACGCATGCAGATGAAGAGAAGCAGGTGTGTGTGTGTGTGTGTGTGTGTGTGTGTGTGTGTGTGTGTGTGTGTGTAATGAGAGAAGCTACCTGTTTTGCCTCCTGTGTTCTTCCCATTAATGTTTCATGGGGAGTAACTTCCTGTCAGATGGAGGTTTCCCCCAGCATCAGTGCCCTGGAGAGTGTACACACTCGTACCTGATTCATACTAACACACACACACACACACACACACACACCTCTAGATGTGACTCATACTGAGGCAGTCACCAGAGATGCACACACACACAGCATCCTGTTGCAAACACAAAACACACACTTTCAAGGCTTCCACACCAGCGGAAATATTCCTTCAGGCTCCAGTGCTGCTCTCTCTCTCTCTCTCTCTCTCTCTTTCTATGGCTCTGGAGTTTTGCCATTTCGAGAAGGAGGTTTTAGGGCCCCACAGCCACTAAATCACTCAAACATGAAAAACATGAGTGGGAACCACTGACCTAGAAGTGTGTGTGTGTGTGTGTGTGTGTGTGTGTGTGTGTGTGTGTGTGTGTGTGTGTGTGTGTGTGTGTGTGTGTGTGCGTGCGCGCACGCAGGGGCCCTAAAGGCGTGTGGACGATGGAAGAGAAGGGTGAGACGCCTCGTTTCGACACCACGTTCGAGGAGGCCAAGCCCAGCCTCACACACTTGGCTGTGCTGCAGCTGCAGAGAGCCGGCTACCTCAAATACCTCATCAGCCAGAACGTCGACGGCCTGCACGTGCGATCTGGCTTCCCCAGGTGAGGAGAAACTAGCGCACGGAGCACAGAAACCTCACAGCGCTTTTACCGAAGTAAAGTGAGTCTTCTGCACAGTTCCGCATCCTCCTGCCAAAACCAGGGTTCCTGTTGTGTGCAGATTCTCCTCGTTAATCTGTGCTGCACTGCACGCTTGAGAAGCTCTTGATTGTTTTCCCTCGTTTCTTTGTAACTCTCCATGTTTTGTTTTCGTCTATCAGTAAAGAGATGCATTTAAAAGTGAAGGTCGTTGTCTTTTTAGCGAGAGCAGGAGTTGTTGTTCGAGCATCTGGGGTCCCACCAGCATCCACGGTGAAAGTCACGTGCCCAGTTTAATTGGGCAAATGAATCTGGTGAATTGTACTGGGGAAAGAGCCGCGTTGAACGGCAACGTTTGGTTTTGTTTTGAAACCCCATGATGCACATCTTTGTTGTCTGTCAAGCCTTTGTGTTTCTCATGCTCTCTCTCTGTCTCTTTCCCCCTCTCTCCCCCTGCCTCCCCCCCCCTCTCTCTCTCTCCCTTCCATATGTTTCAGGGATCGATTGTCGGAGCTTCATGGAAACATGTTTGTTGAGGAATGCGAGAAATGTGACAAGTGTGTGTTTCTGACACCCACGTTCCACTCAGCAGTCATGTCAGTTCTTTCCACGTCTCATGCTGTCTGCTCATCTCTCTCTCTCTCTCTCTCTCTCTCTCTCTCTCCCTCTCTTTCTTTCGCACTCTCTCTCACTCTGAAGCCATTAAACCACACACAATTCAGCCTACAGTACAGGGTAGTACAAGGGAATGACTTAACCCAGCAGGACACCACTGCTGTATAAAGGCTGGGCTACGTTCAGTACACCGGGAAACAAACATTTCACGTTGTTTTGTTTTCCGGTACAACACGTAATAACCTGAACATACTGGAACAAAGAACTATGGGTGATGGAACAATTCTGAACGCATATTTGGATACAGGAAGCAAAAATAAACTGCTTTTTTTGCAAGAATTAAAATCATTGTTGACAGCACCGCCTGATGCTACAGGAAATAAAGAAGAAACACATTTTATTCATTTGTTTGTTTTTTGGGGGGTTTATTTTGTGTATTTGTGTATATTATGTGTGTATTTGTGTATCATGGTCAGTATTGAGGGAGGCACAAGCTCTGTTACCACATGGGTGCTACCAGCCCTCTCTGGGCCCTGGGGCTGGGGACCCTGGGGGTGGAGGGCCTCCACCATGTTAGTTTGGTGTTATTTTGGACATTAATGTTTATCCTGTGGGTAAATGTGCAGGCAGTACGTGCGTGACACGGTCATCGGTGTCATGGGCCTGAAACCCACGGGACGGTACTGTGAAGTGACTCGCTCAAGAGGACTGCGGGCCTGCAGGTAGAGAGAGACAGACACACAGAGAGAGAGAGAGAGAGAGCGTGGTGGTGGAATGTGTGTGTGTGTGAGAGATTAGGAAACATCTGATTCGTCTGCTGGTTCTTGTACAGAGGCCGGCTCATCAGTACCATCCTGGACTGGGAGGACTCTCTGCCCGACCGGGACCTGAACCGGGCTGATGAAGCCAGCAGGTATGTGTGTTTGTGTGTGTGTGTGGGGGGGGGGGTCATGTAAATGTAAAGGCAGACGTGGACATGAAGGTGGACAGACTGATGGACAGGTAGACGGACTGGTAAGAAATACCTGCAGAAAGCACACCTGTACTCACACCACCAGGTCCCTGTTTTACACACACACGCACACCCACCCACCCCACCAGAGTCTCTGTAATATTCTCTGTATTCTCTACAAATCTGTAGTCAGCCTAAATATGCGCTATGCAGTTTTGCCTTAATAACTGACGATGGCCCTGCAATAAGATTATCGTCCTGATACAAACTGTGTGACGGGCTGTGACACTAAAACAAACTGTGTGACGGGCTGTGACACTAAAACAAACTGTGTGACGGG
>JAOYMR010000003.1:1527731-1548162 GCA_025802075.1 Tenebrosternarchus preto
CTGTGACACTAAAACAAACTGTGTGACGGGCTGTGACACTAAAACAAACTGTGTGACGGGCTGTGACACTAAAACAAGTGCTGCCCCTTCATCAGAGATGAGACACTGTTACTCGCTGATAATGAACCTCTACACTTCACCAGTGGCAACATTCTGTGTATAATTCGTTTTTTTGTTAACTACGTGCTGCTGAGCTCCTGCAGTCTCAGAGTACATATAATTATATGTAACACATCATTCTCTTAGTTCAGTAAGTTCTTTAAAGTAAATAAAGAGAAAGAACTATATATAAAAAAAAAACAAAGTAAAGCTTTATTTAAACTGCGAGTACGAACTACCAAATCAAGGGTAATGAGCAAACTGAGGGCTAGGGTTAGGGGTTAGGGTTAGGGGTTAGGGTTAGGGTTAGCCTCTGAGCAGCACATCCACCTTCCTGCTTTAAAGACCAGGACCTGGCCCTCACTTTGTGTGTGTGTGTGTGTGTGTGCAGACGAGCAGACTTGGCCCTCACTTTGGGAACATCACTGCAAATTAAGCCCAGTGGTGATCTGCCTCTCCTGACCAAACGCACTGGAGGGAAAGTGGTGATAGTCAACCTACAGCCAACCAAACACGTGAGTGTACACACACACACACACACACACACACACCGCTCTGTAACATAATCCACCTGACCGGGGCGTGTCTGAACGATGTTCCCAGCTTCGCCTGCCATCTGTAGGTTGGCTTTCCCCACACGGCACGTTTTCTCCAGCCAGGGCTCCTCTCCCCCTCCAAACCTCCACACCGTAATCAGCCCTAAAGACATAAAAACGATGTGCCTTGTTCCCTGTTCCTTAAATGCTTCATGGCGTTTTTCTGTCAAGTTGAGGTGAAGTGCTGGGTGTCTAATCCCGTCCCTACAGCAGACCACAGCACTGCTGTCTCCTGTCTCCGCTCAGCACCTTCTCGCTCTGGCAGCTGTTCAACATCAGAGTTCTTGCTTTATCTTACGTTTTTAACGTGTCCCGTTGACACGTACGGTTTTCACGTGTGCCGTCGAAGCACACGTTTGAACTCCAAGGTTACTGCGTAGTGACGGCCCGCTGTCGCTCCGTTGCAGGACAAGCACGCCCACCTGCGTATCCATGGTTACGTAGACGAGGTCATGTCGCAGCTGATGAAGCTGCTGGGGCTGGAGGTTCCAGAGTGGGCGGGGCCAACCTTGTGCGAGAACTCCGGCGGTGATGACGACATCTTGCCCTACGGCGCCTGGAAGAAGGAGGTGAAGATCGAGCTGAAGGTGGAGGAGAAGGAGGGCGAGAAGGAGGGCGGTGGCTTGGGGACAAAGACACCGAGGAGGCGGGGCAACGGCGGGAAGGCCCGTAAGGAGGGCGGGGTCAAAAAGGAGGAGGGCTCTAAGAAACCTTGCAAACGTGAGGCCCACAGCGTCACCTGTCCAGAGCCAATCACAGCACAGAATGGGCCTAATGGCTGCTCCCCTAACTCCCCGTGTTCCTCTCTATTGGACGAGGCATGCGCAGACGACCCCTGGGAGGCTAAAAAAACACGGACTGACCCTCCGGCCTCTTAGAGCCGCCTGGCTTACAGTTACTGCACCTGTTCGAGCGAACCCCAGCTGTGTAATATCTCTGGTGGACCCCGAGCAGGGGGGGAGCCACGCTGCACTTCTCCCGGCCTGCCACTGGGGGGTGCCGACTTGGAAATCCAACACTGCTCACCAACACTGATATGCAGCGCAGACTTGACCACTGGAAACTGGTATATAGTTCAGTCAAAGACTTTTAAGTAGAGTGTGTAGACAGTTTGATGGATTTTAGACTGACAGGATGGGTGAGGGTTACCGGCCTGGGTCTCATCTTAATGCGTGTGAGACTCTGGGCAGGGGTGAGACTCTGTCAGGGACTCCCTGTTTCCTTTCACTGCAGATATTCGTTTACATGCTGTGACCATGTATCACTTTGTTTTGTACTCTTTTCTTAAGGCCAGCAAGTTTGTAAATAAACATTAGCTCAAAAGAACTCTGATCTGACTGTGTGTGTGTGTGTGTGTGTGTGTGTGTGTGTGTGTGTGTGTGGAGAGGAGGGAGAGGGCGGAGTCACCCTCTGGGGCCCCGACAGAAGAGCCATCCAAAGGCTAGGGTTAGGGCTCCTTCCTCAGGACCCAGTGCTATCAGTCTGGTGTGCACATGGAAATACAGCAGTTGTCAGTTAGTGAAATAGCTGCATGCAAATCCATCAGACGTCTCTCCACGTCTGAAGTTCAGAAGAGGCAGAGTGCTTCAGCACGTCCACGCGTCTGTTCTCAGACAGGAGATGGCAGGAAGTGCATTAAAGTACCTCCTTCATGTCCAGGGGCTTAACAGCTTAATGGGGCCAAACAGAGGAGCTGGTTTTGTTTGATTCAGTGATCCAGTACTTTTCTAAGCTACTGTGTGCTTTTCTGTTTTTATTTATTTTAATAAATAAAGGTTTTTGTACTAAATCAGTGGTGTTTGTAATGTAATGAAAGTTGTGCTGTACTGTTTATCCAATACTAACCCCAGGAGATTCTTTGGTGCTCAGAGAAGTGCTTCTCTGTATCACCATACAGTGTCCTCTTTTGAATGTGTCTGCATGCCCTCTGTCAGGGAACAGATACTGTCATTATCACGTCATTAAAGGCGGAGAGCGAGGAGGTCAATCACATCCGGTCTGTCTGAGGCTGCTGAGCCGTCTCTGAGTGCAGGATTACTTAACTCTTAATTATCTCAGTGTGCACTTTGAGATGAGTCATGCTGAAAAGACAAAACCATATATATTATATATATATATTAGAGAGAGAGACTTTTACCAGAAGGGTCAGTTCTATATCCATGGTAACTAGACTGAAGTTCTGTCTAGTTCTTCATATACTATGAGAATCCATCATTTGCCTTTGTTTTGTTGATTTGTGTGCGTCTCTCGAATTTTGCCCTTCAAAACATTTCCTTCCACAGATGGTATAGGGGAAAAAAAAAAAGACTCCTCAGTAACACTCCTACCTGTCCACTCCCCCTCCTCCCTGAGCTTGGGTTAGCCTGCAGGCTACAGTTAGCTTCCATTGTAGGCTTCTGCATCTTCTGAGTTAATTTGACAAGTGACTGGAGTTTATACAGTTTACCAGGTCTGCTCCAAGATCTGTGTTAAAGAGGTACTCACAGTCCTCAAGATCCTACAGGTCCTACAGGTGTTCTGCTCTCCATTTTTCTGTGAGTCAGGTGTGACGATGAAGTTATTTAATCAACTCCAAGGAATTAAGAAATTCAGGACTGGATTTGGATCCAAGGTCCTGACTTGTATATCACCGTGTTGTAAGATATCAAGTTATTAATTAATTCATGCTGGAAGGGTGAATTAGAATGTGTTGGGCGCACACATCCCTCCCTCCACGCATCCCACAGCACATGGCTCCACACTTGTACAATAACCCAACCCCCCCTGTTTGAAGCCGCCTGCTCTGAATCATCCTCCATTCCAGTGGCAGGAGAGCAACTTTGATGCAGAGCGTGAGATACTGCTGGTCACAGTAGATCCCGTCCACACAGGAGAAGAGCCTGACAGCATCAGGGGCCACAAATGAGTGTCTTGTGTTCTGTCTTTGAAGGCCTGTCACTCTCTCTCTCTCTCTCTCTCTCTGTCTCTCTCTCTCTCTCTCTCTCTCACCTTCATCTTTGATTTGCTTCTCTTCTCTTCTTCCTGTGAGCTCCAGACTGGTAAAATTGGTCTTCCTTGTCCACCAGCTGTTTTTTCCTTTTTTTCCCCTTGGGTGCATGTACATGTGTGTGTGCACACTGCGCCCAGACACACTCCTCTGTAAATAACGCCAGTTATATGTAGAGCAACTCCTTCTCCGCACGCCGCACGGCTATGTTGCCATTCCCTGAGCCACGCATCTTCTCTAATCCTTTCCTACAGTTGTCCCTTACAGTCCTGTGCCAGGACTTCCACGCCTCCTATTCTCAATTACTTACTCAGCTCGATTGACTGATTCTTATAATAATACTGCTTTGTTTATACAGAGCCTTTCCAGACCTCCAGAGCATCCAAACAGTGGAACCAATGAACAAGCAGCAAGACTTAGTGACTGTGCTAACACTGTGCTGGAGGGGTGTGGTGTTGAACCATGAAATCACTTGATACTGAGCCATCATTTGAATAATATACATAAATTAACTGACAGACATTGTAAAAAAAAAAAGTGTGGCTTTCTCAGTTCCCGTGTCCGGCGTGATTTCCCTCTGCACCATCGGATTTCTGCCGCATTGTTTGTTTGTTTATGTTTGTTTTTTATGCAAATGGTTCATTCATATCAAAGGACACGGAGTTTTTCCACATGCCCATCACACATTGCAGTATTCTCAGGTTTTATTAAGTCGTTTCTCTTCTCTCCGTTCTCTCCTCCCCCACTCCTGGTTCATCACAAACCCCTTTCTGTGCTCCCTCTCTTTATTCCCTGTGCTCCTCTCAGGGTCAACCTCCCTTTCATTCTCTACTGAACCATTTTATTTACTAATCTTTGTTGTCTATAGTTTATTCCCTCTATCGCTCATCCTTCCACTGCAGCTATCAAGCCCACTTTTTCTCATCTGGCTTTCCAGTGGCCTTTTTTTCCAATCTTTCTGCTCCACCCCCCTTCCACCCCACCTCCATACTGCTCCACATCAGATCCACACCACCTCCATACTGCCCAACCACATTCTCCACATTGCCCAGCACCATCTTTACACCATCTTCACACCATCTCCACACTGCTCCATACCGTCTCTCCAACCCCATCCTCCCATCTGTACATCCTCTGTGAACTTCATCTGCTGACCTCCTCTCTTTCTGTATCTCCCTGCCTGGTCTTCTGATGCAGAACGCTTTGCTCACTGTTGTAATAATGTGGCCTCCCTTGGTTCTTGTCCTGTAATCTCAGTCCAAACCATCAGCTCCCTGCAGGACCCTCAGCTCCCTGCAAGACCCGTTCTCCCTGCAGGACCCGTGAGTTCCCATATCTCACATGGACGAGACACAAATCTCCACAACCCTCCCAGCATATCATCACTTGCTGAAATGTTTGTCTTGCCTTTGGTTACAGTGTGGTATATCTGGTTTCTTTTTTTTTTTAATTATTCAGTGATGCAGAATTGGTTGGATATGCAGGGCATGTTTACGTAGATTAGAGAGAGGAACACACGTCTGGTTTATGATGCTGCTGTCAGACGACTGATAACAAACAACATTGGGACTTTTTGTTTGGCCCTGGTGCACCAGAGAGCCACAGGTTCACATGAAATGAATTTGATTTTATTACATTGTTTCTCTTCTACTGTTTTATCTGTTTCTCTGTATTAGCTGTTGATAGGACTATATATATAAGACTAGAGTGAAAGGATGATGCTTTTTCCTTCTGAGTTTTGATTTATTTTCTATGTTGATTCCTTTATTCAAAATGTATTTTTTAAAGATGATTATCCCAAAGAACTGAAGGCTGAGTGTTAAACATTAAATTGGTGTGCATTACTGTAGATGCTTCAGTGACAAGCTGGGAATAACAACAAAGCTTTGCTACTTATTGTTGTTAAAGCATCACGGTTCAGGGTCTTCATGGTCAAGTCCTCACTCTTCCTCACAACCTGCCGATCCTGGTACGTGGGTTGAGGTGGTCGGGGGAAGAGGATGAATTGGAATTCTTCTCATGAGGTCATCAGGCGTGTGCAGTGCCCGCAGAGTTCCACACCTCACTGTCTTCAGAGTAAAGGGTTCCGAATATGGTGATTCCCAGATATTCTCTAGGAAAACATGAATTAAGAGAACAGGAGAGAAGCTGTCTGTGTTGTCAGTGTTCCACAGGTTTGCTCCTCCAGTGAGGATTCAGCACTGTGATCTTATGACTTCAAATTCAAATTAGGAGTAACTTCCAAGACAGTACAAATGGTTAAGGATGAGGAACATATCCAGCAGGACATTTACGCCTCTTCCTACACTTTATTTGTGTTTAATCTAATGCTGTCACCCTGTGTGCCCTAACCCTGGGTTGTGGAGTTTGGACCGGCACCAGGGATACAGGTGCAGGTTCTGCTTTAGCTCAGTGCCCGGTGCCTCTACAGAGGACATGATTTTAAATATTTTTTTGTTGTTGTTTGTTTGGTTAAACAGTAATTCCTTTTAAATGATTCAATAAGATGTGTTGACCATAATCTGTGGCTTGCTTGAAGTGCTTTCGTGTTTCATCCAGTTCTAGATCTGCATCACTGTCTGCATCTCTAGTAATGTACCGTGGTGTTTAATTACACAAGGCTCCTACAAGTCCAAAGCCACAGTAACAAGCACGTTATTGTTGAGAAACTTCGGGCTGTTGCCCCAGAGGAGACTCCTGCTTTCTGAGTGGATTCTGTGTGGATTTGTATTTCCTGTCCATTGTTTCCCTCCTTCCCTCGTTGTCCAGAAGAGCTGCTGTTCTAAAAGAGCTATGTGGCCTGAACTGGAACTGGTCTAAAACGTAGCAAGAGCATTTTTCTGCCCTCTGTTTCCATCTACCTGCAGCAGTATCCAGCATCAGGCCACCTGGGAACTGTGACGCTTTCATAGTGTCGGCTTAGACCTCGTCCGCAGCTCTACGAGGTGCTGCTCGCCCCGGCTGTAACACACAGGAGCAAGCGTGACCTATTTTTTTTTGTTTGTTATTGACAGTACAATACGGTGAACTCAGAAACATCTGTCCCTCCAGCTCTGTGATCTCTCACAAAGGGAGAACCCAGTTTCGATGATTAGATGGCTTTACGTGCACGTGGTGGTGTGTAAAGCCTGGGTCTTTTTTTTTTTTGCTATCTACATGAAATTAATAGTTACGTGCACTCTCACACCTATTAATGCTATTGTGTAACTGTATACTTCATGTCTAACCTCAGGTGCTTGCAGAGTAAAGCTTTCTGCAAGCGCAAAAGATGTTTCAAAAGCTTTTGTGTAGACTATATGGATAGACTACCTTGAGGGTAAGTTACATGAATAGTCTGCCTCAAGGCTAACTTACTGATATTTACAACAAATCATCTTCATTTACCAGTTGCAGTGGTGTTGTTATGGGTGGGTCCTTGGGGCCTAAGCTCTGAATGTTTCGATTGTTTCCACATCTTGTTTATTAAAACAGTGGGGTTTCCTTATTTTCGTACTTTCCTTTGAAGATGTCACATACAAATCTCAGATGCTGAAGTCTTGCGTCCATCCAGTCATAATGAAAAATGTACTTTTCTTAATGTAATATTCTGAACCGACCTGACATGTCCTCTTGACTCTCAGTGGTCAAATGCTGCTGAAACGGTCGTCTCGAGTGTGATCTCAATTTACCTCAAAAGCTTCCCTCGTCTTAAAGCCTTTATTGCTTTTAGAGACCTTTTAGAGACGGTGTGAGCAGCACATTTGTCCAGTGTTCTGCTAACCCTCTGTAATTAATGCTAGCCTTGTTTCAGAGACATGTCTGCCTGAGTACATATTTCTATTCATAATACAATTCTTTAAAGAGTTGCATTCTCTCGCTGCTCGTCCTTTGAAGGCGGAGACATCACGCTTCGCAGTGCAACAGCTTGTCTCCTCCATTCATGATGCTAAACCACTATCTCTAACATTCATCGGTCATCCCTGTCCTCTTCAGACTTCCTGGCATTTTGAATCATTCAGATGATTTAACACATTGTGGGGCAGGGCTGGGGTTCATTCTTTGTGGCTGAAGGCGGTTACCATAACAGATTCTTTATTTCTTAACACTTTATAGTGACAGTTTCTCCAACCCAGTACAGAATGAGTATAATCTACATAGTTTTACCTTCCAGATTTCAGAATGAAGGCTAATTTATTGTTATTTCCTATTTCATCAGTGCTGATGCCTGTTTAACCTCTGTTTTCAACACTGTATTAAGAACCTTGTCATTTCTCATCACAGCATTCAATCACGAGGGAACGAACACAACGTTGTATGTTCTGATATAGAACGTTCCAGTACATAACATTGCAGATTCCACAGCAGCGCTACGTGGATTTTAAAACTGAATCGCCAACTGGGCCCGCTCGGTTATTTTTGCAATGTGGGGCGGTGTTATCATCACAAACACAGTTGCTGCTGGCTTTGAAGAAAAGGAGACGGCCAAATGAAAAAGGTTAATGTGGACCTAACCCCCCCTCCCCCCTCGTGTGGGTTTACATACAATACTCCATCTTCCTGTCCATCTGCTGTAGTGGAGCTACCAGTGGAGCCTGCAGTATATCCATAAAGGCAATACAGCACTTAAAACTCCATAAACTGCAAAACTCTGCTGACTAGCTTGCTAACATGGAAGAAGATTAAAGGCAGTGGAGTCCGGTTGTCAGTTGTTACCACAGAGGTTCCAGATACATACAGGAATGAGATGATGTGAACTTGGGTTTGTCTACTCCATCATGGGTCGCTTTCAAACCCTAATAGATCCTGCATCCAGAGGCCTATTATGGCCGAGATGAAAGAAACGTGGAGATCTCAGCTGAAGCCAGTAAAGGCGCTGTGGTGGAGAGAGTCACAAAATCTACAGTATAAACAATAGCAAGAACGGGACACGGTGAAAGAAAGCAGGATGTGTGACAGGGATGTGTGACGGGGATGTGTGACGGGGACGTGTGACGGGGACGTGTGACGGGGATGTGTGACAGGGATACCTTGTTCCCTGTTACAGTCTCTCCAAACTCTGTGGTTTGAATTTTAAGAAGGAGCTGCATGAACACTTCATCATGTGATTTATCTACAAGTGAGTTTTAATTTTTAATTTTTTTAAATTTTAGTCCCTTTGTTTCTTTTAAGGGTCTAAATCGGTCCTGCTCCTCTCCTGCTCTTTCCTCTTCAGTCCTACATTAAGTTCTACCTGAGGAACCCCCATTAAAGTCCTACATTGAGCAGATGCCTGCTGCAGTGTGACAGAACCACCTGGAATAAAAGACACATTTCAGACTTCCATCCCAAACTAGTCTCTAGTTTTTATCCTCTAACATAGTCATGGTCTCCAAGGCTTGGCTGGATGGAGCTGACTGACATGCATTAATGTAGTTTATTTTCTGTTAATTACTCACTATTAATTAATGCAACTCATTTTCACATCAGACACTGTGAAGCTAATTGTTGTGTCATTGTAACCAATTGTAGGTTGTTCCTTGATCACCAGTAACAGTTCCTTATCAGCCAACCGCCCCAACCTCCCGGCCCTGATGAACGCGACAGAACCACTTAATATATGACGCAGGTTTGCTGGTGCATTCTCTTTCTGCAGCTGCATGCTTGTCTATCTGTTTGCCCGTCCACGTGCGCGAGTTGGCTGTTAGCTCTGCTCTATGGTAACCATGGCAATGGCCCATATTTGCCACCGCGTGCCCTACGTTAACTAAAAACTTTCCCAGAACGAGGCAGACATGAGAAATCATGCTACAGCAACGTGTTTTTTTTTTTTTTTTTTTTTATTCACAGTGTCCAGGAAATTGCATTTAAATCAATTGCATGGTAATGGCCCCAGGGAGAGCATGCATACCTAACGAAGCTGCGTCTGATCCGAGCTGTGCACCTGGGACCTGCTAGCATTGCCTCACACTATTAGGCTCAAGCACACCCTAAGCAACAGCTGAAGATCAAGATTATTCATTTGAGCAACTGAAATAAATATAAGTCGACGTATTTTCCCGCTATTAAATGGAGCAAACAGAAGACCAATCAGTGACAGACGATGACAGTCAACCAGGTTTATATACAAGACAACGTAAAACATGAAAGTAGTGTAATGTCCAAGATTTAGCTCCATAAGTTGGAAAAAGCAAAAAACAAATGTTTTTGTTTTGTTTTAACTCATCAGCATTATGCATTGCAGTATAACGTTAAGCACCATTAAGGCACCAGAGACCGACAATCAGATTCATGTCTCGGATCAGATCATCATTGTGAAGATTTAAATTCTTTTGTTGTTGTTATTGTTGTCTTTGTCCCATTGTCCTCTACTGCTGTTGGACATGTCTTGGCAGATTTCAGCGTGGACACAAAACATTTTAAGGGGTTGAAGGAAACCTGTCATTGCAAATATATTAGATATATTCCTAGGATTGGAGGGTCCAAGACGAAATTCGTCGAACGTCCTCTAACGATTACCACACAGGCAGACCAACCAATCACTTTTTGTGCTAATTTATTTTAAACTGATTCAGTGAAATACTGGCGTAATCTCTCCTCAAAGTATGCATGTCGTTTGCTAACCATAACAGATTAAAACATCCGAATGTTATGTAAGATGACATACATTTTAAAAAATCACGGTTATTCGTCGGTTTAGCAAGACAATGTGAGCAAACGCAGCGTCTCGTTTGCCCTTTTTTTCTGAAGCTATGTGAGAACGGAGGTGCGCCGCAGAAAGTGGGACGACAGTATCGGCCGTGTAAGAGCAAGAGCGCGCAAAGGCGCGGCGATAACCTGGTGCAACGCGTGCTGATATTTAAGCACGCGGAGATTTCCCTTTCTGTGTCAGGATTATTATCGGTAGCAGTGCTGCTTAGAAAGGTCAAAGCCCAACCTGTCTGATAGGGTACCAAAGGCAATTACTATAGTCTTTTATCTTCAAACTCATAGAGTCACGAGCATCTGAAGTAAATGTGCGCCACGCGAGCACAGGAAATTATGTCACCGTGAGCTTCTGTGCAATATTTAATTCTTCTATAAATATTTGAGATGTGTGGTGTGATGGGAATGAAGCTTATTGACGCAAAGTCTCGTTACACAGTTACGCGCGCTGCATGGCGCAGCTTTTCTTGCGCGAGCCCAGGACCGGATGCTTAGCAGTGCACTTTCATCTTTCCTACAAAAAAAAAAAAAAACTCTGCCTTTGTATTACACGGTTTAGGACGCAAAACCCATCAGGCGCGCGGTTAGCTGATGATTGAGGAAGCATGGAAAGGGGCCAAGAAATGGAACCAAATGAAATATTTCCGGTATTTTCCTGAGACAGTGGGTATGTTGCTTGCCGTCCATAAACCCAGATAGTCTAACTCCGACTACTACAGTACAGTCAGCATCCCTACCCTGGTTCTGAAACCAGTTCAAAAAAGACCTTTGTCTCGAGTGAATTAGCCATTTTATCACCGCAACGACAGCGAAATATCACAAGAGTAGCATTTACATACAGAGAACGGCTCGTGCGTGACACTCAGCGTAAAGGCCACGAAGCGACTCGGTGACATTTGTGACACGTCCCCCGCTGTTGAGCTATTTGTGTATATTTACCAGTCACTTCTTCTAATTAAACGACACCGTTAGATACAGAGTAATATAAGCAATTTAAACATTGCTGGCAGTTCGTAAAACAAGTGGACGTGAGTCACTCAGTGATACGTCTTTATCAGAGTAATTATACCCAGTCAGTAATGAATCATTTATAGGTTTTCACTGGTCGTTGTGCACAGGAATACAAACAGAAGACAGACGTCCATTCATTCAGCCGCATTGCAAAGCAGTTGAATGGAGTAGGGTGACGGATAGGGAAGTGGCGCCCCCAGTACTTTTTCAAAGTTCTGGCTATATGGGCCACTGAAAATCTTGCCATGGCTCACAGACACAATTTCAGGACTTTTATTATGCTGTTGTAGTATATAGACACGCGGCTGGCTGCCTGCGTTTATTCTCTTTCAGAAGAACTATTGTAAAACTATACGTTATTTGATTAAATGTAAAGTACTTACAGTAGTATATCAGATAGAGGCATGTTATTTGGGGATACCACAAGAGACCACAATTAAAAGACCACAAGACAAAGAAGACGAGGCGAACTGAACGTGCTTTAGAATACAGTTTTATTTACACTTTGTCATTTGCATTGCGATGTGTATTGATAAAATGAACTTTAAGTACCGAATATTATCAGGAACTCAATGCTAAGAAAATAAGTGGTGCTTTGTTTGCCCAGCACAGATTACGCACTGAGGATTGCAAGCATGCAGCCAGACACATTAATTTCGCACAGCAAATCAGGTCAAAAAGCTCGAAGGTGAGAGATTTATGTGAAGCAGTGAATTTTGTATGGATACGTTACCGTCAAATGAATAGTGAATGTACTGAAATACATGTTCTCACAGAACTCTTCAATTAAACGTCTCCTTTTATACGCAATAAAATAAGTAACCCATTCCCATTTACAATGATGCCGTAACTATAAAGTCTGATATTTTGTTCATGTAAAATAAATTAAAGTCGGCTTTGTGAAAATCAAAATTAAGTTACTATAAATTGCTTCTTCTAAGTTAAGATTTTTCCATAAAAAGAATGACAACAAATAACTTTCGTCTTTAATCTCGAGTTTAGCTAACCCTGAAATGAAAACGAAAGTTTTGACACATTACATTAACGCACCAGTGTATTTTATTACTTAACAGACGCCATTGAAAAAGAGTTCCAGGCTTGGATAACCTCTGTCTATTTAACCCTCAGGTTAGTTACAGAGCGAAGATGCCACGGACAATCGTTTACGAGGACCTTACGAGGACCTTCACATCTGAACGTCTTATCCAGACTTCCAGGGTAAGCAGCAATTCACACTCCGACCTCCATCTGCACCACAGCCAAGCCGGGTGGAGCCTCGGCCACTTTCTTATTCCTGCGCACAAATTTGGCGAGGTTACGGAGAGACGGTGTAGCTCTGAGCAGTAGGCGCTTAAGACCGGCGCGATACTCTCGCCGGATGAGACAGTACAGCACGGGGTTCAGGCAGCTATTCGTGTGCGCAAGACACACGGTGACGGGGAACGCGTAGGCCTGTGCGTTGTAGAAAGCCTTGCTGAAGGGAACCAGGTCGAATTTGATGAGAACGCCCCAAAGCGTCAGCGCTTGATTAGGTAACCAGCACAGGAAGAAGGACAGAACCACGATGGTGACCGACTTAGTGACCTTCGAGCGGCGCTTGTGACGCCCTCTCTCGCTGTCTGAGCCGGGGATGCCGCTGACCCGCCGTCGCAGGACGAAGCGCAACAGCAGGAGGTAACAAACGCTGATTATGATCAAGGGGATGACGAAACCCAGCAGGACCTTCTGCGTCTGATAAAGACCCAGCAGCAGCTGAGGGTCCCAGCTGCCAGAGTTGGAGAAGCGCACGAGGCACAGTTCGTCGTCAGACACCTGCGCAGTGGTGGAGTAGACTGCGTGCGGTAGCGTAGCGACTGAAGACACCACCCAGATAGCCAAGCTCGCCCACTTCACCTCGGCTGATGCCATCTTGGGACTGTGCATCCGCAGAGAGGAGGTCAGAGAGCAGTAACGCGCTACGCCCATTGCTGTCAGAAAGAATACACTAGCATACATGTTCATAGTTGTAACAGAACTAATAATCTTGCACATAACTTTACCGAACGGCCATCGGAAGTCCAATGCCGTGTCCACAGCCCAGAAGGGCAGCGTCAGCACGAACTGCAGGTCCGTTATGGCCAAACTCATGACGAAACAGTTTATTGACGACTGTTTGAGCCTGTGACGCGTGTGGAGAAGATAGAGCGCCAAAAGGTTACCGACAAGTCCAAGAGCGCACACAACCGAGTAAACAAGAGCAATGATTACGCGCGTGGCCATGCTCGAGCCGTCACCATACAGTTCTGGCGCGGACTCTTTTGACAATATCTGCAGCCAGCAACGAAGAGAAAGGTTCCGCTGGGCGCTCACGCTGCGGTTCAATATTTCGTCATTCTCATCCAGACCAAGTCCGCACATTCCGGAGCCAAGCGATAAAACACTGTTGTTTTGCTGCATTTCTCTATTCGCGTACAACCGGCAACGATAACCGTGTCACAAAACGGAATTGGTGCTCGTAGAAACCGGGGCAATCATATATTTCTATAAGATAACACGTAAGACAGAAGTATCCCTGTCTCCATTTTGCTTTTAAAGCGGGTTTTCTGCCTTCTGTCACTGTTTCCTTATGAATAGACTTAAAATTAGACCATTCCACGTTCGACTGGACTGTAACTGAAGGTAATACTGAGATGAAGCGAGCAAGTCGAAACCTCCGTTCCCCATCTCCATTCGCACCTGAATGCGCTCGCCAAGCCTCTTCAGTGCCGTTTATATACGCTCTGCAAAAGACAGACACAACGCGCGCATCACCTTATAAATTAATAATCCGTTTGTATGAATATTGTTTATTATGTGCATTCCAGACATATGTTTTTATGTGTAAACGAGAAAAATAATCTGCTTAAAGAAATTGCACTAGATCAGATAAGATATTAAACAAAGGAAAATTCGTACAAATCACACAAAATATTCAGAATTTGTTGTAGCTCTTTTCTTGACTTTGTTTTTCTTTATAATGGTTTATTCAGCTGTTTTATAAATTATTTTGTTGTTTAAACCGGATGGTATACACATTGACCACTTTCATTTAGTTTAATTCACCTTTCACGCCTATATGCGTGTGTGAGCAGGTGCGCTTGTGTTTGTGCGTACTCCGCGCGCGCCAGCACATCATCAGTAATTGAGGTGAATCAATAAATGCAAATCAATTTTGGGGAGGACTGATGTGCTGAACCTGCTTAGCATTTCTGCGCAGAGCCAAACGCAGTTCCCTGTCTACCCCATTCTTGCGTTTCTAACGGATGTCTTTTATCTTCGCTTCGCTTTTATCTCCGCATTTTTCAAAAATATATATTCAGTTAACAGTAAATATTGCCGCCTCAATCACTGACTAAGGAGCTTTTTGACTTTCTGAATTTTCTGTCTCGCGACCGATGCGCTCAGAAGGCGCGTAGAAACCGGCGCATAGGCTTCCGGTTACTGTGGGCTACTGTAAGCGGACAACGCGAACTACAGAGAAGGAGCAAGATCTGAGCGAGAGATTATTATCTTTTTTGATCAAAACACGAAAGCAAAAGCAACTTAAATGAACCGGAGAAATCTTGGATGGGGTCTTTTATAATGCCAGCGGTAAAGTTATTTTTTTTTCCTTTTATCTTCCTACTCTACGAGGGTGAAAAAAAAAAAACTAATTCGCAATTAGTTTCACTGTATGCGACTTGCTTGTGTAATGTATCACAGGCAGAACTAAAGACAAAGATCCTTTAGTGTCACAAAGTTTCCAAAGTTTCACAAAGCTTTCTGGATTTTTCAAGATTCCATATTCGAGAAAAGCTGTCTTCTATACCGTCTCACTCATCCTACACACAGCCAGGGAAACAAACAAATCCTAACCCTAACCCTAGCCTATTCCTGAGATGTCTGTCTTGGGTTTCATATGTAGGGCTCTGTAGCCTGGAGGTGGAGCTCAGCATGGCCCCAAACTGTGCAGGAGAGTCTAGTGATCCGTGAATGAAAGACAGATTGAGGCTGTATAAGGCAGCTGCCACAAAAAAAGAGAGATTTGAATCAGGATGATGACTGTTGATCTATTACTACAGGAGTCAGTGCGGGAAAAAACACACTGCATCTCAGCAACAGTTACTAAAACAACCCCTTTTGGATACAAACAAAATTCATGTTTAAATGGAAACTCCTTTTCCAATTTCTAAAGACTGGCTGTGCTGAGAGTGCCATCAAAATCCCATTTTTGTTCTTTTTTTTAAGCATACAGAAATAAAACAGTTGGAGTCAGAAAAAAAACAACATTTAGCACTGGAAGCAGCAGATAGCAGCCAATCAGAGAAGCCCTACTCTAAGTGAACCTGATATCTGTGATGTTTGTCCCAGCCGGGAGAGTAAAAGCAAAGAAATCCTTACCATCAAATACTGCTTGAGATCTTCCTCCTTAAAGACAGCAGCCAGTGTATCATGCTGCTCTTTCTTTGCCACACCACCACAGACAGATGTTTATGACATCACTTCCTATTGTTTAGAGGTGATTCGTTTCCCAAATCAGGCTGTGACAGCCAGCCCAACGGTGCCCAATGCCCAGTGATGGGGTCTCCATGGTGATACTTCTGGTCTCCATAGCTACCGTTGTAAGGTATACAATCTATGTCTGTGTACTGAGGCCTGACGTGCAGCTTGTTAGTCGCTGTGCTGGCTGCTTCTGTGCTCCCATCCCCAGAGTTGTTGGATCATGGGATCTCCATGAGGGAGCGGAGTAAACGTGACCTGGACTAGAACGGACGGACATGAGTAAGAGAAGCTCCTGTTAGCGTGGAATTAATCATCATGGCCTGCTGCTCTTCAGTAGCGGCCTCAGCATGCAGATACGTGGTTTAGGTTAAGAGGCTCTCAGTTAAGGAGCTGGAAGCTTCTGGTCCTTTAGCAGATCTAGTCTTTATCACCTGCCGAGCTCCTGAGTGGAGCTAATCAAAGGCTCAGTGATTAGATGGTAGGGATGAATGTAGCACTGTTTAAAGTAAGAAAACTGGAGAGAGTCACGAAGGAGCTTGGAGAGGTGCTGACCACAAATCAGGTTTCCTTTACATACTGGACATTTACATACTGAACTTCAACTTTGATATTCAACTGTGATTGAGGGCAGTCAGATGGCCACCAGTGGTTGGATCTCAGAAGAAATAGGTTTGTGTAAAGTGGATAATGGCTAAATTGCGTAAAAGGTGCCTACCATGACTTCCTGTCGGAGGAGGGCAAGGACAGGTTAGAGCAGCCATCAGCAGAGCGGGGCGTGCGAGCGTACGTCTCCCTCTACACAGGGAATGATAACGGCCGTGCAAGAAAGAGACAGAGTCCAAGCAAAGCCTTCCCCGAGTGTGGAACTGAGGCTGAGGGTGACGGAGGTGACTGTGATTCTGAAGGCAGCAGCACTCTGCTTGTGTTAATGTGAGTGGCGGTTAAACAGGAGTGGAGTAAAAGATTAACCGCGGGTGAGGTGGAGAGGGGTGGAGCTGGGTGGAGGTGGGGCAGAGAAAGTGACAGAGACAGAGACTAATCCAAAGTCATTTCAAAGAGTTTACTCGAGCAAAGGTACTGAAGCCTTTACTCAAATATTATTTTATTATTTGGTTTTATTTATGTTATTTGAGTTTAGTTTTCAACATATTCAAAAATGCAACATCCTAAATCCTGCTTCCTGCTTCCTACGTGTTTCAAAAGGTTCAGAGCTTGACGTGCCATATTGAGCATCACAAGGATGTGTTTCCAGAATGTGCTCTCCTGAACACATGTAACGCGGACCGTGTTTGGCGACATTTAAAACTCAATAATTGCCTTTAAAGTGTCACAAAACCCATAGAGAGCCCTATTGTGACTGCAATGACATTTTTATCTCAACCCGATACGCCTTTGTCAAATAACATGATGATAATGGAGAAGGAGCCCATCTAATATCTTTTTAATACCTATATCTATATCTTTTTAATACCGTTCCCAGCCAGGCCAGCATTCCCAGCATCATCTCACCAGGAAGCACGTGCCAGTCCGGGCAGGTTTGTTAGAGCCATTCATAACCAGGGACTGCAGTCTACAACGCTGCTTCAGCAGAGACCTGAGAAAAAGAAATGGAGAAAGAGAGAGAGAGAGAGAGAACTAGAGAAAGATTGAGATAGAGAATGAGATCTCAATGGTGTAATAGAATGAGAACAGAAAATGGAAGATTTGAAATAGAAAAGTATAGTTTCTCAAGAACAGAGAAGATGAGCTCAGCTGATGGAAAGTTTTAAAAAGATAAACAAATTACTGATAAACAATCCCAGCAACGAAGAAGGCCCAAGATATCAAGATATTGTGTCATTGTGCACTGTACTGACATAACAAAGATGTTTGTGATGGAGCCAGTGGTTTAGATAGTTTGAGGAGAAGGAGCCGTTGATCTTCTCCAGCTGGAACACTTTCTTCTGCGACTCCAGATCTGCAACCATTAAGTGCTTACACTATGTATATACCCACACAGCACCTGAATCCTATTCTGTACATACTGAGCTTCTCTACTGATATGTAAGAGCTAAGGGCTATGAGATGATGACACAGCACCAACACGTGTGTCACGGTCAGCAATTCAAACCCTCGCCACCAGAGGTCCACCTCACCAGAGTATTAGTTGTTGCCATGGTTTCCCGCCACAGCTGATAACTACAGCTGATCTTAGTACCTATTTATACCCTGTCTGTGAATCACGCCATTGTGAAGTATTGCAGCGTCTTGTGGCTCTTTGCAGCGTCAGTTGGTTCTTTACTCTGTTTTCTCGGGGTTTTTGGATTATTCAGCTCATGTTCTACTCTCGGTCTTTTGCCTTTGCCCTTGTGTACCTCTTCTTGTGTATTGTTACAGATTATGCTGCCCTGCCCTGCCTGTACTCCTGTCTCGCTGGTTGATTCCCGGTATTCGACTCTGTTCTGGTTATTTTCAACTCTGCTCTGTTTAAATTCTGATTTCACCTGTTGCCTCAGTAAAACACCCTTTTACCTGTTTATTGATCCATGGCAGATTCCCGAGTCAGAAATGTTAGAATATGGATATAATTGGCTGTGTGATGGAGAGACTTAATTTTTCTCATAAATCATTTTAAGTTCCCATTCAAATACAATTTCATAGTCCTGCTTTGATGTGGAGTCAATGTTTAGGGTGTTTGAAGTTTCCTGACAAATTACTTAAATTAGATTAGGTTAGATTATTAGATTCAGGTTAGACTTTATTGTCAATGTGCAGAGTACAGGTACAAAATCAATGAAATGCAGTTAACATCTAACCAGAAGTGCAAAATACAGTATATTTACATATAAAGTGCAGAATAAAAATATATAGAATATATCTATTCATAGAATGAAGGGATACTGAGGGTATATATATATATATAGTGCAGTAATACTGGAGTGTACAGTGCAGTGAGTGCAAAAATGCATTAAAGTGACGGTGTGGAGTTCAGCAGGGTTACAGCCTCAGGAAAGAAGCTCTTCCTCAGTCTGTCGGTGCAGGAGTGGAGGCTCCTGTAATGCCTTCCAGATGGGAGAAGGGTACAAAGTCTGTGGTTAGGGAGAGAAGGGTCCTTGATGATGCTCCTTGCCCTGCTCAGTAGATGTTCTCTGTGGTGGGAAACTGAGTGCCTGTGGTGTGCTAGGCAGATTTCATGACCCTCTGGAGCACTTTGAGATCTGATACGGAGCAGCTGCTCTACCACACTGAGATGCAGTTTGTGAGTATGCTCTCCATGGTATAGTTTGTGAGTATTTGTGAGTATGTTCTCCAAGGTGTAGTTTGTGAGTATTTGTGAGTATGCTCTCCAAGGTGTAGTTTGTGAGTATTTGTGAGTATGCTCTCCATGGTACAGTTTATGAGTATTTGTGAGTATGCTCTCCATGGTACAGTTTGTGAGTATATGTGAGTATACTCTCAGTGGTACTACAGTAGAAGTCCACCAGGATCCTGGGACACAGGTGAGCTTTTTTGAGGCTTCATAAGAAGTAAAGATGCTGCTGTGCCTCAGACTTTTAAGGTTATCTTTATGAAAAGATAAAGGGAGAGAGACCTTACCTCTCTTCTAGACCATCGACATACTGTTTATCCTTTTCTTATTCTCCCGTGTTGATTGCTGGTTGCGAATCTTTCTCAGGATCGTCTCTTCATAGAAATGAAGGAGCAGGAGCAAATTACCCTGATGCTCCACTGATGTAAAAGTGTAGAAGGTTCACACAGACTCCACTTCCAACCTGCTGTTGCTACTTTTTCCTCTTAAACTCCACTAGATCGTGTAGGTGTGGCTTTCACTCCTATTCACTCCTATTCACTCCTATTCACTCCTATTCTTTCTAAAAGAAAATGAGCTATGGAAGCTGCAAATGTAATAGAAAATGTCAGAATGACAGGCATGTGGTGAAATGACAGGGTGACATTTTCAGCATTCACATTCAAATCTAATGCTGATATTAATACAACATGGGTACTGTGCAGTGCCCACAAGGCAGACAAAAACAGCCCATCAGTCCTACACATCAGAATTCAAATGCTGGATTGTTAGATTGGTAAACACTGGCCTGAAATCTTTTAAACAAATTGTACATTTCTTGTGTGAAATGCACACTGACTTGTCAGCTACTCAAACTGCTCATACAGGCTACAAGTTCTTTTTCACTTGGCTCCATATAGTCAGAAATTAATTGTCAGATGGATATTGCATGTCACCAGTGCCTATGATATGTTTTTAAAAATTCAGTTGTTGATGCAAATGGATATTGTGTGTGTATACTAATGAATATAAATCGGTTTATTTTGTTTTCATTTATGTTTGCATACTAAGCATAAATGTACAGTATATTAAAAACGTCCAGAAAACACATTATCTGGTTAAAACCAGATTTTAAAGAGAAACATCACCACAGAGTCTGAGAGAGCTGAACCAGCTCTAAGTGCATGGAAGCCTGTGAGATACAAAGTGATCAGTCAGTGTCTGTAGCACTAAGCATGTTAGATGATGCTGGGTTTAGCTAAATCACAGATCATGTTAGATGATGCTGGGTTTAGCTAAATCACAGATCAT
>JAOYMR010000003.1:1553438-1570571 GCA_025802075.1 Tenebrosternarchus preto
CCCCTCCCATCTCTTCTTCGGTCACACCACCACACCAATCAGCTTAGTGTCACCGTGGAAACCAGGACTCGCCAAATTTGGATGGAAAAAAGTCTGATTTAAGCACTGAAGGCCACCCAAAGCAGACAGGAAGTGAGTCACACCGTATAAGTGAGTCACACCGTGGACTGCCATCATGTTGTCCAGCACCAGATATAAACTGGTTTGTTGTTTCCGAACATGTTTATTACTGATCCTGTTGCTGACAGTATGTACAGGCAGCTGGATCTGTTTCTGATCTACTCTAATGTTTTCTTCCTTAAGTGAAGACATCGTATCTTCTGCAGCCGGCGAACTGGTATCATATTTCTACACCAATGGGGTTCAAATGAATATGTAACAGCAGAGCTGATTTAAGTGGGTCTGTGCGCTCTACCCTCTCCACGGTCCAACCCACTCTCCCTCCACGCAGAACATCATTAGCAGTGGCTCAGAATAGCTGTGTTTATGTGGTAGTTGAATCTGAATAGGCACGTATTTACATGCTTATCTCCCCTGTGTGTATATGTGTGTGTGTGTGTGTGTGTGTATGTGTGTGTGTGTTTGTGTGTGTGTGTGTGTTCCCCCTGATCTTTCTTCTAACCTCAGCTGCTGTCATTAGTGTGTCACACTTCTCTCTGTCTCTCTGTCTGTCTCTCTGTCTGTCTCTCTGTCTGTACGTCTGTATGTATAAAACATTTTCATATTTTTGCACGTTCCTTCTTTCTCACACCTGTAGGTAATACTCCATTCACCTGTAGGTAATACTCCATTCACCTGTAGGTAATACTCCATTCACTCCTGCCCTTCCTATAGTTACCAGTACTTTCTCTGAGGTCTCTCTCCCACAGAGGGAGGCAATGGTCAGTAGACTAAAGAGGCTTCTGGACTCTTTCTCACATTGATCCATTCGGCAATGGAAGAGACTGCCACACAGTCACACACACACACACACACACACACACACACACACACAGTAAATAAACACCCATATATGCGCACACACACAACGAGTTGAGTTAGTGAGGCGCCTGACTTGAGTTAGCAGCTCAAATGGCCTGTTAATACTGTCAACACCACCGTCTCCCTACACAACTGACACCAATGTCCTCCTGCATCTCAGAGACGTGTCTCCTCCTGATCATAACAGATGAGGGTCAACCATGGCTCCATGCCAGCAAAACAGCTCAAGATCTCAATCCACGATCAAAGTCCGAAGAATGTTTGAGCATCTGTACCATCCATGTGCCACTGCCAATCAGGTCCTCAGGTCCGTCAGTGATTCAACAGGAAATAAATTAAACAGTGTTGTTTACCCAGCAGCTAAACGTGTGTTAAAAGAATGACGATTAAGATTGACTGGAGCTGCCCTTGTGCTGTTTATTACCTGAGACCAAACTCTGCAGGAGGAAGGTTCGACATCCTTGATGAAGGACAATATGGATGTAAAAAACATTTCTGTGTGAAATTTCATTTCTGCCTTGTCTGAATTGTTTTTTGAGCGTCCAAACAAGAAAGCAGTTTGTATTCAATCTCGTCTAAGTAACGCGATAAAAACTTTGAAAAAAGAGTGAAGTTTTAATCAGAAATAAATATTGCAATTTTCATGAACCAGTCACATCAGAGGAGGCACTACCAGAGCTCAAAGAGCATAATTGCTTTTAATACTTTTGGTGACCTAGAAAGTAGTGTAGAAGTTGTTTGGTTTTAATCATCTCTTGTATAATATTGAGTTGTATGGGATGGTTTAGTGAGTGGAACGTATCTCATTTGCATTAAAGCAGCTGTTTCATTGGAATTTCTTACCCTCATCAATGACCATGTTTGGTCCTGAGGCTTTGATTGGTCCAGGTGGTCAGAGGTGGGGTCATAGGCAGGGTTTTCGCTAAAGCATTGCAGGGAAGTAGATTCCAACAGCAGAGAGGTGGGGCCAAATATGCTCTCAGCTGCACACAGCAAAACACACATACACGCATGACACACACATGATATAAGTTCACACAGTGGATACACACGTGTGCATATGGGAACACACACACACACACACACACTGGTTAATGCATGTATCCTCACACAGCTCCTGTGTAAATGCAAAGAACTGGGTCAGACACGAGTAATGAGTGGTGACTATTTTTTCAAGGAAAGAGTTTTATTTTTTTTTCCAAATTGTTCCAGAGGCCAGAGATCACAGCACTCCACCCACTCCTATCTCTGCAAGCTCAGAAGAGATGCCATTTAAAGACGTTTCTTTGCTTATAGGAGGGACGAAATCGTGGGTAACTTATTTGAATTAAAAGGGAACCGGAGAATCAAAAATGAGATCTTAATATTTAGTGCAACTGCACTTCATCTCATAAAAAAAATCAAATCAGTGCCATTTTGGGTCAGATGTGTCATAAGCTGCAACACTCACTTTGATCTGTGATTGGCCAGCCAGGGTTACCATGACCACCATAAGGTCTCTTGGGATGAGAGTTCCCATCAGTCTGCTCAAGGAGGAGATCTAAGAGTTCCATTCAACTGAAGCTGCATGAGAGAGAGAGAGAGAGAGAGAGAGAGTTAGAGAGAGAGAGAGAAAGAAGGTGAGAGACACTATTACTTTCTATCCAACTTGAAACCACAAGTTGTTTATCATTCAAGAGTATATAACTCATTTGTTCAGCATTATAAGTGCTCAGACAGATAGAGGACACATATGCAAGCAAACAGCGATTTTTACAGTCACACCGGGGCAGCCAGGGAGTTCAGGAGTAACCAGGAGCACTTTAAACAATCAAAAAACGAGCAGATGCAGACAAAGGTAAGGCCAAAAATGGCCCAAGAACAAATACAGTAAAGAGAACATCATTAACACAGGAGATGGACTTTAACACAAGAGGCTTCAAACTTAGCAATAGTTTAGTGAGGCTTTGTGTGGTGGTGATAGTGGATTGTAAATATTTATGGCATCTAGCTGATGCTTTTATCTAAAGTGACTTAAAGTGATAATTATGACTGGATACATCTTGAGCAATTCAGGGTTAAGGGCTTTGCTTAGGGGCCCAACAGTGGCAACTTGGCAGAGGTGGGGCTTGAAGTCTTGACCTTCTGACTACTCGTTGAGTGCCAACCACACTTCAAGCTCAATTTTTTTGGAACCACACATATTTTGGACGTAATATTTGCATGTCGCTTTTGAGATTTTTGGTAAAAACTCACTCAAGAAATGTAGTTAAACAATTGAAAACAACAGATAGTAAAAAAAAAAAAAAGATTCAAGATAAAGTTATAAATGCTTGAGACTTGGTTTTCCAGATCGTGTTTTTGAGAGAAGGAGAAAGAGAGAAAGAGAGAAAGAGAGATAATAGATATGGATGAGTAGAGTAGGATGGAGCACTTGTGCATACCTTCTATCTTAAAGTGGACGTTCTGATTGCTGAGTAAAACCTCTGAAGAACTCGTTTCCAAAATCATAACCTGACCACTTGGGCACAGCCGGGCTCTTCAACACTTAACAGAAACGTCCCATCGACAGCAACCCTGGAAAGCACTAGAAAACAGATCCAATCGCAATAGACACCCACCTTCTGAGGGAAAGACTGGAGTAGACAAGATGGCTTGGCACATTTACATTCTCACTGCAAATCGTGGAGGTTTTTTTTTTTTTTTCCAGAACATGGAGGGTGACTTAAGCTGACACTGTCTTCCAACCAGCACCTACAAATAATGACATAATTCCCATGACATTATAGGTGTCAAAATCAGTACTGCAGTAATGTTAGATCCTGACATGGTGTTACGCTACGTTACTGTGGTTACGGTTTTTACTTCATGACAGATTTTTTTTTGTCTTTACCACTGGTGCCTATTGCTGTTTGCCATTTTAGTTTTCCAGAACGTTGAAATCGGCAACTGTTTTTTTCCCCCCTAAACAAACAAATTATTCCCACCAAGAAACTGCGAAAACTAGGGGAGACATTCATTGGAAACGAAGGTTATGCAACAGTGTGTGACATAACAGAATGTTTGTGATATAAATATACTCTGCACACAGCTGTTTACATCGGTACTTGGGACCTGAAGAGCAAAGTTTGGTTATCTATCAAAACAAACCTGATACCGATTACTTGCACATAGACCATAAGTCTTACACATTTCATTGCAAAATATCGCAAAAATATTTTGAATGTATTCAAATTAAACTTATTTCTCTTCCCTGAAATTATTATACGCTGTCAGCTCCAACTAAGAAGCTCAAGAAGATGTCACACGTGCTTAAGGTTAGGAGAAAAGAAAGAACATAGGATACCTTGTCAGAGAGCAGTGTTGTGTTTGTGGGCCTAGAGGAGACGGACATGCTGTTGCCTGGATTTAGAACCTCGCTGTGTTTCATACCAGGTATGTTCAGATGTGTTCTGAAACAAGTACTGAGTACTGAGTACTGTCCTCCGATTGATCTGGTTTGGATTGCGTTGATATTGGTCAGAAGACCACATTACCACTTTAGCTTAGACGATTCCCATCTCATGGTGTTCATTGCTCATTTTGTTGATTGGCTAATCTAATCCAGAATAGCTGCAAAGATAAAGGATGAGATCTCTTCCTCCTGAAGTTATATAATTAGAATGATTATAAACAAATGAATAAATGGATTATAGAGAATGAGTAACTACCTGGTGCATGTTTACGGTGTTATTTTCATGTTGTGTGCATCTGTGTGTGTAAAAAGGAGAGAGTGAGAGAGAGGTCTGAACCAATGTTAATTTGAACTTTTAATTTGAATTTTTATATTTTTAATTTGAGTCTACATTCAGACTGCAGTCAACTGGAAACATTAACCAGTGTTCAACACTACAATATTAGCTGAAACATTCTTTGCAGAAGCAGAGTCTGCTCCCCCTCTGAGCATGGCTGAGTGTACACGTCAAACTCAAAAGTTAAGTAACAATAGCAAACCTTAAAACTAGCAAAGTTCAAAGAAACTGCAGACGCTGCCCTCTAAGCAGTGGCCATTCCGTTCTCCTGGCTGAGTGGGGATAACACACCATGAGCACTTTTATCAAGGTCATATGCACTTCATCAAGGTCATATTCACTTTATCTGTGTCCTCAGATACTTCCAGAAGGGTGATGAACTACAATACAAACAGTTATACTGACTGATTGATTGGTTGATTGATTTATTGATTTTTCATGTGTGTGTGTGTGTGTGCTCACTTCTCTGCATTACAAAATATAAGTATTTACTTATAGCAGGACAGATCACTGGATAACTGCCTATTTAATAAAGAAATATTAGGAGGAGGGGGTGGAACTACATGTTTTGTAATGGGAAATGCTAATTAGGTAATAAATAAGCAGGTTAACTAAAGCATTTACAACAATCTAAAAAAACTACTTTAGCAAAATTGATAACAGTTTGAATATTTGCTTTGTATTCAGTTTGCACAGCTGTATTGTATGCATTTGCATATCTGAAGCCAGGTGCTTGCACCATAAGAGCTTTTGCTGTTTGAAAACTGACCAAAAAATAGATGATTATCTCTACCTACACCTCAAAGATTTCTCTGTCATAATATGGTCAATTAAACAAAAATGCACACTGTCTTTTTGAACACTTCATTCTCTGTTCGGGGTGATATATTGTTTTAAAATCCAAAACCTCCTAGAAGGCTTCTGTGTTTTGGAGTGATCTATGTGTTTTATTTTCACAATGTTTTAGCAGCGCAGTCTCGCGGGGGCAGTATTCACAGCTACACGATCAAGTCACGCTCCAGCTGTGCGTCTTACACTTGATTGATAGCAGCTCTGACAAACTTATGGTTCTAATAAGCTCACAGTGCTGCTCCACAAACAGAATATTATTTTGTCATAAGGGAGAAAACTATATCTAATATCATTGATGTATTAGGCCCATGTAATAATACAGTAGAGTTAAGGTTGCTTCCCTTGCCCCAGTTAGAATTTCAAGTGAGATCTCGCTAACTGTAAATGCGTTTATTTCCTCTGATTCTGGTCAAATAACTTAGTTTGAACTCAAATGGATCAAACGAATGCTTTCTCCAAATAAAACAGGATATGTAGATTCATAACCACAGACGCGTGTTATTCTAAAATGCCTCGTTATGTTTTTTGATATGGTTGAATCAGTAATGAGACGTGAATTAAAGAGAAGACTACGCATGACTGTACACTACGCTCCGAGATTCCTTACATCAAGATTCATTCGGTACGTCGTCTAGACTCTAGACCATGGTGTACTTCACCTGTAATTTAGTGCTGCCATCTGTTGGCGGCTATAAAAATAGCAACTACGAAACAGTGACATAAAACTTGTAATAAAACTTGTATTTGTAATAAGAATTCATCCGTTGTGTTAGACAGACGTTTTATGTCCACAAGTTAAGACGTTTCACTTCTTGTAATTTGCCTACAGCGAGCTCATTATTATACTATTAATTATTATTTACCACTATGTTTCTATGTTTCAACTATGTCCCAGAAGGCAACCTGAACACAACTACACTGACAGAGGTTACCGCCGATAACTGTGTTTTACTGCCTACATTTCCCAGAAGGCAACGTCAACACAACTACTCTGACAGAGGTTACGTAAATAAGGAGCAGGAAGCGTCGCTGTGAAATTGACTTAGCAGGTTGGTGCAGTGGTTTTAAATACATTTTCCCTTCTTCGTGGACTGACCATTTTATTGCCGTGCACCATGCGAACCAGACGGTCAAAGCGACGACTAATAAGGAACTTCTAGGTGGTTGACTTAATCCTTTAAAATTGTGCCTTATCTCCTGGAACAGCGCACTGGCTAACTTGGCTAGCGGTAGCTATCTAGCAGAGATTTCTAGTTACCTAGCTTCCCTAACGACCGAGCAAAACCACGATACCTTTCACTTTGTTCAAAAAACATGTCTTGAACATTCATTAACGTGAATCTCCCCTCTCGGCGTACCACAGGACTGTACAGGAGCTAGATAACTCACTCTTACTTCGCTAGCTGGTTGATTAGCTAGCTAGTTGGGAGGCTAACGTTAGCTACATCCAAGAGTATCGTCATGAACACAGAGAAAGTCGCTCGCCTGTCATAACGTGTTATAAGCTAGATGGCTAAGTGTTTGCACAAATGGTGATGTTGGCTAGCTTCAGTTAGATCTGGATGGAGATTTTATAAATATAATTTGCTAGGCAAGGGTTTATGCATGTGTGGTGGTGGTGGTGTTGTGTCTCTGATGTTTTTATTATTGGGAGCCTCTAGCTATATAAGTAGCTCGCGTTATCTGGTCATGGGTGCAGAAAGGTTAGTTAGATAAGATCATTATGTTGCTGCTTGGGTGTAAGTTGCGGAACTAAATGTTATCAACACGAATGCTTTTGTTGATGGATTGTATTTATTATGTTTCGCACCAGACGTATGTTTTCCTGATGGTATAAGTTGCGTTTTTGAAGATTAGTTCTAGTTATTAATCGTTTTGTGACAAAGCTAGTTAATAGTTAGAAAACTTGTGACTTTGTTTCCGTGTATGTAAATAGCTAACTTATATATATATAAAATGAATAACCTTAAGTTCTGTGTTTCCGAAACATACTTTTCCTCCCTGATTGTGTGTTCTCTAAAATGACCGTGTTCCTACACAGATTGGAAATTTAAACTGTTTATATTTCAAGGGGGGGAAAAAGCTTATTCCAAGCCAGGTAGAAAACATCCAAAATTCATTATAATATTCAGCTCAGACGTGCCCCACCCAAGCATGTCATAGCACATGTTGAATTGTCTTTCTAAAGAGTTTAACTTTTCTGGCGGAAATTTGGCCATAGCTTATTAAACAGGTGTTTATTGTATTTATGGTATTTATTATTTGACCATAGCTTATTAAACAGGTGTTTATTGTATTTATGGTATTTATTATTTGACCTATCTTATTAAACCGAACAAAATAGGACTGCATACTGCATTTTGAAGGCTCTGTTGATACCCCAATACCATGTGTAAACACACAACATGAATCATCCCAAAGTGCACTACATGACTTGTGTTCTGTGAGTATATATAAGCAAAGAATACCCGTATCTGTTGGTTGAACCTGAAGAACATTGGTTTTACATTCATTGTGGAAGCTTTAATGCATTTTAGTATTTTATTTTTAGTAAATCACCCTGGTTAGGGATACAATAAGCCAAGGTTTGTTCAGTTTCTGTGTTAATCTCTCCCAGTTGGCCTTTATGTAGATTTCAGTGCTAAAAAAATGTTATAACCATAAAGATCATACAGTTGACATTTCATATTCATTTATCCCTTTAGATGTTATGGAGAGATAATGTCACTTCCAAGTGCAACTAACAGCAGGACAGCATTGCTGTGAGGAGCCAATAGGAAGTGTGATATCACAGTGGCAAGATGACGGAGTGCTTCCTGCCTCCCAGCAGCAGTCCTGCAGAACAGCGGCGGGCGGAGCATCAAGGGGGCGTGGCCCGCACCCCCAGCTCCGAGGAGATCAGCCCGACCAAGTTCCCGGGTCTGTACCGCACGGGCGAGCCCTCGCCGCCCCACGACGGGCACCACCACGAGCCCCCAGACGCGGTCTCCGACGACGACAAGGAGCACAGCAAGAAGAAGAACAAGTTCAAGAAGAAGGAGAAACGTAGTAAGCACCTCCTGACCGGCACCGGTTTATTTTGGTTTGGTTTTTGTTCTGTTTTGGTTACTTTTTCCCCCCACCGTACCCCAACTTGCCTGCTTTTCAACCGGTGTAACTGAGCTCTGTGCTCCAACCTTTACTTTTATCTATTAGCCGGCTGTTCGTATCAAAAGGATCTTGCAACCAGTCTTGCTCCAGCTGATGTCAGGTCACGTTTGCAGTGACGAATCACATACCAGTGCTGGATAGTTGACAGTTGACGTCTGAGTGGTAGGAATCCAGGACAGGTTTTAGATGCTACCAGTGAATAATCGTAGTGGCGGTGAACGCAAGATGCAACATTGAAGATTAAATATACAAACAGTAAAAACAAGATTCAACAAGTATTATACAAGCATCAAACGAAAAATCATCTGTTTTTGTTGCATTGGATAGTGGTATGATGTTGGCTGATTTTTGGCCTGGCCAGGGTACTTAACACTACATTAAACATCGAGCTGAATCTAAAATAATTTGCGTAGCTCAGTGCAGGTCTACTTTTAACCTCAATCCAAAACCGGCTTATCAACCCATAAATGCAGCTTTGTAATTGACAGATGTGGACTTGATACTCTCCTAACTGTCCTATTTCTGAGATGAAATGGATCAAAAAGTTAATGGTGTGATATTGGTCAGTGAGAGGGGCCACTTGTCCATGCTTCCACAGAAAGTGGCCCCTTTCTGTGCTTCCTGTAGTCACAGATTTAACCAGCTCCTACCCACATTATGCCATCGTGTTTAACCAAATAAGGTCGCCGTTCGACCATTATATTTTGCATACTGGCCAACTGTGTCGGATTTGGCCCCGCACCCCTGCACTTCCTGCAGGAGCGGACTTGTTTTCCACCCCGTGGTTATATTTAGCCGACCAATTGCGGGGCGAGCGGGAAGTGATGGACAGTTTCAGGACACGCCCAGCTCGTGCTCGTCCTCCGTAGGTGTGGCGGAGCACCTGGTGGCTCTCCGGGGACGAGCCGTTCGCCGCCGCAGCCTGACGGCCGGCGGAGCCGCGTTTTTAACGCCGCCCGGTGCTCACCGTCGCGAGCTCCGTTACCGCGAGGAGGCTCCGCGAAGTAGGTGCCGTGGTTCCTCTAGCAGAGCGCTATATCGGGAAGCCAAACCGAACAGCACGGGGAATAGTGCGAAATTGTAAATTGTAAGATGACCTCCTTTGAGCGGTTCTCTCCTCTCCTCTCTCTTTTTCTCTCTCCTTTCTCTTTATTCTCCATCTTGCCTAACCTTGAAGTTGATTGGTTGGAAGAGAGAGGGGGTGGGACAGGGATCTTCCGTGCAGCTTTGTAGAATTGTTTCTTTGTAGAATTGTTTCTTTTGGTATCAACTCTACAGAGGATGATGTGAGTTCTAACTCTTCTTATCTATTGTTGTCTGTTTTTTTTTCCTCTTCTTTCTGTTCTGTTTCTCCTTTCCGTCTCTTTTTGCTTCTCTTGTTCTGTGGTTCACTCTTTTTAAATCTCTCGCTCTGTCTTTCTGTGTTAAATCGTGTCTTCTCTCTTTCTCTTTCTGTCTCTCTTCCTCTCCCTCCCCGTCTCTCTCTCTCTGTTGTCTGTTTTTTCTTGTTCTGTACTGTCTCTCTCGGTTCTTTTGTCTTCTGTATTTCTCTTTGTCTCCCTCCCCATTTATCTTTTGCCACTTTTTCTCTGGCATTTTTAATGCTTTTCTCTGTCTTTCTCTCACTCTCTCTCTCACTCCATTTTACTCCCTGTGTGTAAATCTCTCTCTCTCTCTCTCTCCCCCTCTCTCTCTGTGTCTGTATCTGCTTCTCTGTGTTCTGTCTCTGTGTTTACCTGCTCTATATTCTGTCTGTCTGTCTGTCTGTCTCTGTCTGTGTGTATTTTCTCTCTCTCTTTCTGCCTCTCTTCTTCTAGCTGAGGGCTACGCCGCCTTCCAGGAGGACAGCTCGGCCGATGAAGCAGAGAGCCCATCCAAAATGAAGCGCTCCAAGGGCATCCATGTCTTCAAGAAGCCCAGCTTCTCCAAGAAGAAGGAGAAGGACTTCAAGGTGAAGGAGAAGGTGCCCAAAGAGGACAAGATCAAGGACAAGAAGTCCAAGGACTTGACCGCCGCCGACGTCGTCAAACAGTGGAAGGAAAAGAAGAAGAAGAAGAAGCCCAGCGCTGCCGAGCCGGAGCCGGTCGCCACGGAGACGCCGGCCGCCGTTAGGCCGATATTCGGTGCCCCGTTGGACGAGGCAGTGCGCAGGACGGCGCTCTACGACGGGATCATGCTGCCGGCTGTTTTCCGCGAGTGCGTGGACTACATCGAGAGCTACGGCATGAAGTGCGAGGGTGTCTACAGAGTGTCAGGTAGGCCTTCCAGCGCTGTTCTAGAAACAAGTTTAAAGTTCAGGCAAAACTTGACTTGCAGAGTAATTGTGCAGAACGTGGTGTAATGTATATGTAATTTAAATATGAAACAGGAAAAGAACTGTAAACAAACTTCCGTTCTCCATAATAAGAATTTTGTAATATCTGTAGATCTTTAGTTGTTGTTGTTTTTTTACCTTTTACCTACGCCTACTACCATTGGTTGAAATCTAATTATGCTCTCACTGGTTCTCCATTTGGTATTCCCACTGGTCATAACTTAACATTACTCCTATTTGTTGTGACCTAGTTCTATTCCCATTGGTTATGACCTAATCCAGTTTCTGGAGATCAGCTGAGTTCTGGCCCTAGCCTAACACATCTGCCCCCACTATTAAGACTCAACTCCACTCATATGGCAAACAGCATGTGTACAACTATCAGGTAGACTTCAGAGCAGACAGTATGTGGACGTTAAGCTTGTATGAGTTTGGACCTGGCTTTGTACACGGGGACACTGAGATGTTGGAACAGGAAAGGGTTTGGCCTCAAACTGTTGCCCAAAGTTGGAAGCATATACAGAAGTAATTCTAAGTAAAACATTAGTAAAACAGCTCATTTTAGATTCACCCTCAGCAGTGCTCTGCGCGGGTGAGAATTACTTCAGACCGCTGAAGGAGCATCTTAGGTGGTGCTTCATGAAGCTGTTAACAAAACGAGAAGTGTGCAAAACTGTTATCATAGTAAAGGCTGGCTGCTTCCAAACAATCTAAAATCTAAGATAAATATTGACTAACACAGGATAATCACACAGCTGTTTTTTCATTGGTGTGACATGTTCCTTGTTTTTTAAATGTTGAAAATAATGTGGTCAAACAAGACGTGTACAGTAGCTGTCTAAAACGTCCTTTAATGCACTTTAACATTAACATTACTGGAGCTAAAGGGCCCAAACCTTGAAAACCAGACCCACAACTTAATACCTCCTCTACTGAGCTTTATCGTTGGCAATATGCCAATCCCAGATGAGACTGCCAGGTAGTGATGCATGATTTATCTAGAAAAAATGTTTCCACTGCTCCAGAGCTTTTACACCACTACAGCTGACACCTGGCGTCGTGCGTAGTGACCCCCAGGCTAGTGTGAAGCTCCTCGGCCACGGAGTCCCGTTTCTCCAAGCTGCCGACGTAGCTTCCAGAGGAACCACGTGCCAGAGGCACTTTGGAAGTCCCTAGAGAGGGGGTGTCTGTTCTCGCTGTGGAGTCCTGCTGCTTCGTGGCTGGGTTTGAGTGCGAGTGTTTGTCTATGGAGAGTGTGTTTATAAGCCTGTTAGCGATGGGTGTGGAATACCTGTTAGCTTTAAGAGTTTGGAACGGCTTTTGTCATAACACATATACACACGTACAGTAAAAGAGGTGCACAGTATAGTCTCAGCTCTTTGTGACAGAGGGTCCGAGCGATTATACATAATTGCCGTTTTTCTGTCGGCAGGCATGAAGTCGAAGGTGGACGAGCTGAAGGCGGCGTACGACCGTGAGGAGTGCCCCTGTCTGGAGGAGTATGACCCCCACACGGTGGCCAGCCTGCTGAAGCAGTACCTGCGAGAGCTCCCCGACAGCCTGCTGGGCCGCGAGCTGGTCCCGCGCTTCGAGGACGCCTGCGGCCGGCCCAGCGAGGCCGAGAAGCTGCAGGAGTTCCAGAGGCTCCTGACGGAGGTGCCGGCCGGCAGCCGCCTGCTCCTCTCCTGGCTCGTCACGCACATGGACCACGTGATCTCCCGCGAGGCCGACACCAAGATGAACATCCAGAACATCTCCATCGTGCTCAACCCCACCGTGCAGGTGCGTCGTGCACACAGGCATTTCTGATGAGTATCTTAATCACGTCTTACTCTGCCCGCACATTCCGGAAACCTGAGTTGTTGCTAGATAAATGTTTTAAAAACAGCATTATTTCCGTGTTCACCGTGAACGTTTTACCTTCATATGCGAATGTTCATTTGTCATTAAATGTCATTTAAGTTCCCTTTCCTCCATCCACACTCCCCTCCTCCCCCGGTTGGTGCAGATCGGGAACCGGGTCCTCTACGTCTTCTTCACGCACGTACGTGAGCTCTTCGGGGACGTGCTTCTGAAGCCCGTGGTGCGACCCCTCCGCTGGTCCAACATGGCCACCATGCCAGCCCTGCCCGAGACCCAGGAGAGCATCAAAGAGGAGATCCGGCGCCAGGTGTCACATGCACCTAGCCTGGCGTGCCCAGCCTGGCACACCTAGCCCAGCCTTGCACACCTAGCCCAGCCTTGCACACCTAGCCCAGCCTGGCGTTCCTAGCCTGGCGTTCCTAGCCTGGCATTTCTAGCCTGGCGTTTCTAGCCTGGCGTTTCTAGCCTGGCGTTCCTAGCCTAGCGTTCCTAGCCTAGCGCTCCTAGCCTAGCGCTCCTAGCCTAGCGCTCTGCGCCTGTGAGCATCAGCAGAGCCGGAGGGACCTTCAGACAAACATTACCTGCGGCGGTTATGTGCAAGTCTGTTTTTGTGCTTTTGTACAAGTCAGTGAGCTTGCGGTATACCTGAAACCCTGTGTGGTAGTTACGGTAAACACACTGGGCCTCTGCGTTACAAGGAAGCGGAAATAAGTGAGTCATTTGAATGGTTACACAGAGAAGCCACAGAGGTTTGGTTTAGAGAAAAACAAAAACATGATTAAGGTGTGATATTCAGCCCCATGCTGAAGCTGTGTGTGCATGTGTGCAGGAGTTCCTGTTGAACTGTCTGCACAGGGACCTGCAGGCTGGCGTAAAGGATCTGTCCAAGGAGGAGCGTCTGTGGGAGGTGCAGCGAATCCTCACCGCGCTCAAACGCAAACTCCGTGAGGCCAAGAGACAGGCAAGAACTCTCCCTCGCCTCCTTTCTACAGCCCCAACTCCTGGATACTGCCCCCCCGGCTCTGCCCCTGCCTGTTCTACAGCCCCTGCCTGTGCTTCTACCCACACTCTTGCTCTTGCCTTGCTCAGATCATTCATACTGAAAAAGCTGTACCACAAATGCACCATGCACCATGCATGTGCACTCTCACCAGGCTTCTGTGTTTGACGGTAAAAGCAGGACAGAAGCCACACAGTTTCGGTTTCAGATTTAGCGTTTTATCACGCTTTTCTTCTCGTTCTCCTGGTCTGAACGTGGCCGTGTGCTTCTTGCTTTCTCTCCCCTCTGCACCGCCTGGGTCTTCAGGAGTGCGAGAGCAAAATAGCGCAGGAGATCGCCAGCCTGTCCAAAGAGGATGTGTCCAAAGAGGAGATGTCGGAGAACGAAGAGGAGGTCCTGAATATCCTCCTGGCCCAGGTGAGGCTGAAGCCATATACTGAATTCAGGGAAACTCAAAGGTTTTCATTTCCTATTTGTAAGCACAGGACAAGTTTGTAAAAGTTTTTAGTTCATCACTTAGGTCCAAGCAAGCTCATATTACAGTAGATTAAGTTTATCTTACAAGGTGTTCTGATTTCAGGAGGTGTTTATAAAATATTAATGGTGGAAGCTGTGGAAACCTGTCTCTGTGGTGCCCCCTGCAGGAGAACGAGATATTGACAGAGCAGGAGGAGCTGATTGCACTGGAGCAGGTCCTGCGCAGGCAGATCGCCACGGAGAAGGAGGAGATCGAGCGCTTGCGAGCAGAGATTGCTGACATACAGAGGTCAGAGTTCAGAGGTCAAGATAAAGTCACAAGGGTTGAATCAAGTTGCATGTGTTGCTGTTCACTGCTGAAACTTCGTTTACATTATAGTGATACTAGTGTAGTTAACATTATAGTGTCTTAGTGTAGTTTACATTATAGTGTCTTAGTGTAGTTTCATTACACTATCTGATATTATTGTAGTTTACATTATATTGCCTGATATTAATGGAAGCAGTAGAAATAACTGCCAACGAACAGTTATTAGAGCACACCATTCTCTGTACTGTAATAAACTTCAGATCTCCAAAATGTAATTGTACCATCTAACCAGTATCTACACACACACACACACACACACACACACAGCCGGCAGCAGGGCCGGAGTGAGACAGAAGAGTACTCGTCTGAC
Organism: Tenebrosternarchus preto; assembly: GCA_025802075.1. Taxonomy (NCBI): domain Eukaryota; kingdom Metazoa; phylum Chordata; class Actinopteri; order Gymnotiformes; family Apteronotidae; genus Tenebrosternarchus; species Tenebrosternarchus preto. The sequence continues at coordinate 1,568,526 of JAOYMR010000003.1, forward strand.
AGCGAGAGCGAGAGTGAGGATGAGGAAGAGCTGCAGATGATCCTGGAGGACCTCCAGAAGCAGAACGAAGAGCTGGAGGTGAGAGGAACAGGGATGGGCAGATAAGGGAACGGGTGGAGCAGCAACTGGCACACTAGATGGAGGCATGATGGAGAGAGGAGAGCTATGAAAATGCATGGAAGTTAGAAAGGGTTGCCAGGTTGGTGAGTTTCAATTAGACTGTGTCTGAATGAGGTCGGTAGCTCCCATTTTGTTCCAGTGAAATTGCTCAAAAACATGAAAGACATTAGAGCTCACCAGAGGCTGGCGGGCAGAAACTGGCAGAAACTCTCAGCATGCATCCAAGTCAGCAGTAAAAGTCTTTTATTGTGAAATTCAGGTTCGGGTCTTTTCAGTTAAACAGAATAAAAGTCCTGGTTCTTGTTTTATAATATGGTCTTGGTTACATCTTCATTCTGTACACTGAATATGCTCAGCACCCAAGAAAACAAATCTGAAACAGGATGAGCAGATTACTTAAAATGCAAGAGTTATATCTAACAATAAAACTCTTTAGTCCTGTAAAGAAGTATTTTTCAGATGTCAGGATGCACTGACATATATTTTATATACGAGACATTTTTGTTTTACATCTTACAGAAGTTCAAATCTTTGCCATGTGGTAAAAGATTTTTGGTATATTTACAAAGGCAGTTTCCACTTTTGAAATTAATAACTTCAGTTTTATCCGTGAGATTACTTAAGTTTCGTTAAGGACACTTAACATTTTGTGCTATCTTAATGTAAGTGGAGGATTCTTTTTTAGATTTTATCCATTAATAATTATAATTATATCCTTTTAAAGTGGATTGCTCTGAATAGTATACCAGTTCTGTAATGCCACAGTTCACATATTTAGTTGTAGACTTGTAGATGGTGTAGTAAACCAGACCTGAATCTTTTCAGATGTTAAACTCATTTCTCAGGATCTTAACCTTTTCTTTTACACATACAAACCCAATCCTCACTATAGTCTATAGTTCCCATAGATTTAAAAAAAAAAAAAGGTTAAGAAATGTGTTATAAACTGTGTTAGAGCCAAAGGGTTCATGGTTTCTCATTACAGAACAAGAACACCCATCTGAACCAGGCTATCCATGAGGAGCAGGAAGCCATTTTGGAACTCCGTGTTCAGCTCCGCCTACTTCAGAGCCAAAAGCTCCAACAGGAGCTCACAGCTCCACCAACAGCAGAACAGGTCCCTCCCAGCCCAGAGGAACGATCCAAAGGGGATGAGTCAATCAAACGCAGCGCTCCCGTCACCGTAACAACCCCAGCAGACAACCCAGCCACTGCTTCTACAGCTTCAGCCAATGGGAAGCCTGGAAAGGACACTTTAAAACCATCACCTAGTAAAACATATACTGTGAGTCAAAATCCATCACTCTAGATCAGGCAATCAGTTGGCTTCAGATCTCTTTTTACTCACTGGTGTGACAGTAGGGATGAAGGTCTTCAGAACAGAACCTAGAAACAACCATGGGGATCAGAACATCTTCCAACACTGGGACCAGCCGCTGGAGATGGTCAGAAAAGACAGAGAAGCCAGAAGAATTGAGGGACTAATGTATCAGAAAAAGGGGTGCCATTTTCTTTCTATTCTTTTGTGCTTTTAAAACTTAATCCTGTATAAGAATAGATCATTGAGAACTTTAGCCAAAAAAACCTAGCTTCACAATCAAAATTGCTTTGATTTTGCCCTTGCTCAAGCTAAACTCTTGCCCTTTGTGTGAGTTGGACGTCTTAAAAAACGGTAAATGCGGTTTTCTGTAATCTTCGAATGCTTATGAGAATGTGTTTAGATTAGTTGTTTGCCAGAAACCAGGTATTTGCTTGAAGGGCATGAAAATTTTGTTTGTCTGCAATTTTTTTTCTGTGAATATGTTTTGGGGTGGTCCAAGCCCAAGATGTCCTATTGGCTCTGTTGAAGGTGTGTATGTGTGTGTGTGTGTGTGTGTGTGTGTGTGTGTGTGTGTGTGTGTGTGTGTGTGTGTGTGTGTGTGTGAG
>JAOYMR010000003.1:1591630-1602205 GCA_025802075.1 Tenebrosternarchus preto
ATCGTTACTCAGACTTCAGTTCCTTACCTCTTTAAGTTTGAAGAGAACGACCACTGAATTCTTACATCCAAATAATTGTCGGTGTTTTGAGAAGAAAATAAAAAGAAATCAATCTAATGAAACACTTTCAACCTTGTGAAACACAAAACCAGCAATAATTTCTCCCAATCACATTTAGGTATTATATTCATATATTTTGGCAAACTTATCCACGTTGACTTACATTTTTATTGGTGTGACATTATGTGTGTGCAATAGCTGGTTTGTGTTATTAAGATCTGACATTCACACAGGTCATTAGTTTCTTATTCAAATTAGATAAACGTAGAAGCATCACTTTTATTGGCGTAAGACGTTTGCATCTCATAAATAGGTGTGAATGTTGTATTTATTCTGCTATTATTGCTGTCAGGTGGCACTCCCTCCTAAAATGCCATTCAGGGGTCTAATATTATTGATTTTGCAGGCTTGGACTCTTCTACACCAAATAGCAAATGTTGCTATAGCAACTATGGAACCATTGTCTTATATATAAAACATAAGTAAGAGGTCACATGAGTGAAGTGAATATTGTTTATAGTTGCAAGAAGCGCCAAAAGGGGCGACTTTAAGATTTCTCAAGGGGCGTTAAGAACTGACTTTACAGATTTGTCAAATCATTTATAGTGGAGACACAAGATGCCAGAAAAGCTCCTTGTTTGGTTTAATGCCGGCTGTGCCACCGTGACTAACATCTACCCCGTCCTCACCTCGGTACTTTTCATCTACATATTTTTCTTCCTCTTCGTTTCATGTGTTAAGAGGTTGTGTCCAACTTTTAAACCAAAACACAGGTTTTCAAGCCAGAAAAGGCTAAGAGAACGAACAAAATAGTAGTTTGTCACTCTCATGCCCTCGTTTTTGCTTTAGTTAATGAATAGTTTGACCAGAGATGGTAAAAATAATGCTATTAGCTTTCATTGTGCATTAATTACCATGACATGTTTGCTAGTACTATTAAATATTAAAATGTGAATAGCTGGTCAGTGTAGTGTAGTGGATAACAATGATGCTTTTGGGGGGGGGGATTAGGGTCCAATCTCCATCAGTGAAAGTGCTCTATGCTATACTCATAAAAGTCATTTGGGAAGCCTCCTCCTACACTACACTACACTTAGCTACCTCTAAAACATGAGTAAAAATTTAAGATCTTTGGGATGAGATAAATGCGTCAGACCTGCATTATAACAGCAAAAACACAAGACATTATACAAATAGTCTATCCTAGTAGAAAAGATTTCACATTGTTTCAGCAAATCAGCCTACTTTCACCTTGAACAGGAAAAGAACTGTTTGATGTCAGCATAAATTACTTGATAAAAGACCCAAAGGCTTTTCAGAAGCACACCGTACTACTGAGAGAAGAGAAATTCAAATTCCATTTGAATAAACAGTAACCCACACTTTGCTCCACAACCCCATTGAACTCTTCAGACGTTTGTTTTTTAAAATTTAAATCAGACAGTGTGAGGACAGAAATAAAAGGCACAGAAGGTAATAATTTGCTCTGGGTATTGAACAAAGGGTGAGGGCCTCTTTATTCAGAACATCATGGAGAGGCAACTGGTACAGCTCGGAAGTCCAGTCTGATTGGTCTGGGTCCATTTCCCAGAAGTCTTTGAGAATACAGATGAAAGTCTGTGCTTCATGAGCTATGTGAATCTAATTGTTGCTTTAAAAACTCACATACCTGTTATGTAATATGCGCATGTTATATGCATCTATATGTGTGTGCAGGAGAGAGAGGATACAGAGATATAATGAGGGTTAAAATGTTCCTTTTCTTGGTTTTGACATACTACCCAGGCAGTAAGCAATCTCTAAACATGGATTTTCTTTTGTGTTGCTGCCATAGCAACATGCAAAACTTGTGGCAGTTTTATTTCCAATTTGGGTGTGCCAAACACCCTAAATTGGCATCTTTTGAAGAGAGATCCTATTTGAAAAAGTGGGAAATTTTGAGGGAGACATTTGTTTAATTATTTCTCTAAGAAAACTTCAGATAAGACACCTGTTACATGCTGTAGTACTCTAACTAGATTCCAAGCAGTTTTGTTGCCTTCAGAAACCAGGAATATTTCAGTGGTACAGCACTGTGATTTACAAAGAGCCTAGGAGCTCTGTGTGAAAGCAGGTGCTCCACCGTCATGGTTCTTTCTCGCATTAATCCTTTGCTTTCTCTTCTCACTGAGCCACGAGAGTTCATGAGCTTACTGGTTTACACGTAGTATACTTCTGTGTAGGATGGCAGCACTGTGCAGTTGGCAAGTGGCTTTTTTCAACATGTCTTATACTGCCAACTTCTTTGCTTGCTGATGAGGTCGTCCCAGGGAGTGCAAACTCAGTGAATTATGTCCAAAGGAGTGAAATACACTGAGAAAAAACATGACACACAGAGCCTGAAATACTACGCTCTATTTATGCCTCTGTCACATCTGAATCAGGTACTTCAAGGCATAGGCATGATAGTTATGCCTGTCTCTGGTCAGTGTGAAGATGAAGTATGAACCAAAGACTGAATGGGGGTCCGGAACTGTATGTGCTACCATCAGTCCAGAAGGGAGTGCCACAAGGTTGCATATTCACTCCTACACTGTTCTTACATGTAAAAAAAAAAAAAAAAAAAAAGTGAAAAGAGTGATTTTTTTTTCATTACAACAACAAAAAGCACAGTAGCAGGAGAGGACTAAGGCATCTGTCATGAGTGCACGGGGTTTTGAATGAGATTAGTCACTGTCTAATCTGAACTATGATCATGAGTGCATGGGATTTTGAATGAGATTAGTCACTGTCTAATCTGAACTATGATCATGAGTGCATGGGATTCTGAATGAGATTACTGTCTAATCTCAGCTATGATCCTGATCATGATAACTCAAAGATTAGAGGGCTGGAAGATCATTTGGATCAATCTGAAGTTTAATTATAAACTATGTAATAAAAAAATCTCTTTCTGCTTGCAAATGACAGTTAATAACATCAGAGATTACATCTCTGAAATAAGAGACATTTTAATAATCTCTCCCAGTAGGAACGTTAAGACATAGTGAATGCTTGGCTTTGCACAGATATTCAAAATGTATAACCTCAGCATCATCTCTGGTGATGAGAACATAGTCCATTCTCCTCTCAATTTGGAAAGCTTATTTCTACACCTCTATATCTAACTATGACTAACTACCAATGACTACCAAACATCAGGAAACAGCTAAATTAATTATGGTTGGGAGACTTTGACAGAGAATTGAGTTCTCTGAGCTTTCCGTTTAATTATTACTTTTTTACCTTTAAAAGGAAACATTTTTAAATGGAAATTTAGAGTAGATTAATGACCACAGCTCAGTATGAGGCTGATAACCCCCTTCTGGCAAACAGTTTAAATATTAGCAGCTGGTATTAAATTGTGTGTTTTTTTCCTGATGGGTTTTACTATGAGTGGGTTGTTTCCCAGCTTTTTAATGGGGATGTGGTGCGATTTCTCAAGAGAATTGTTTAGTTTGCACTTGGTGCATTCTCTCTCTCGAAGCTGAATATTGTGAGAAAAGCTCATCTAATCAGCCATGATGCTATGACACCCAAACCTCATTATGGCAAGAGCTGAAATATTTTCTTTCATATGTTGTAACTTGGCAAGTTAAGAGTGAAAAGAACTCAGAATTTAACCCTGGGTTTGAATCCCTACAAAAAAAACCAACAACAACAAAATCCCCACTTTTTCACTGTGTAGTATCAGATATTTAAACTACATTCCCACATTTGAAAGAAGGTGTTTAAATGTATAGGAAATGGACTGGGATTCCATTTTTGTCGTCATGGAAACATGCAGTAGCAAATACCTGTGAATAAGCATTAGAAAGTGGCAGACCTGCAAAGGAAGCGCTTTAATTAGAGACAAAACCAGAGAACCAAGAGGACAAAGCACTGCGTTACTTTAACCCCCAATTCACACACGCCATCAATCAAGAAGAATTAGTCTAAGACTCCCGCCATCGGTGTGAGAGAGTGAACAACAGGGAGAGAGAGAGAGAGAGAGAGAGAGAGAGAGAGAGAGAGAGTGAGTGAGAGAGAGGAGAGGGAGAGAGAGAGAGAGAGAGAGAGAGAGAGAGAGAGAGAGAGAGGGAGAGAGAGAATATATATAATTTAATTGTGTTCTATAGATACCTTCAAATGTCTCTGTTTTTGATGCTTTATTATTATTGTTGTTGTTGTTATTATTGTTGTTGTTGTTATTGTTAATCTCCCTGAGGGAACCCTCCCAAAGGGATCAATAAACGTCTATCTATCTATCTATCTATCTATCTATCTATCTATCTATCTATCTATCTATCGAAGTGTCACTGTTAAGGGCTCATCTCTGATTAGTTATGTTGTGAGTATTTTCGCGTGTAAATCCACAGAGTTGTCATTGTGAGGGCTTGTGATGCAGCACACACTGTCTCAGCTGAAATAACACTGAGGGTTCCCACGCTCGAGATAGGTGAGCACAGTTCCTTATGCGCACGAGGGACGCGCGTGGTTCCCTGAACGGGATGGCATGATGGAGGTGGGATGTTTGGACAGGAAGTGATTTAAAATAGATTTATGGCAGAAAAATATAACATCACAGGGCAAAATTAAGGGTATATATCTAAAAAAAAAACAAAAAAAACTCACGGAAGTGACGCTGTTTTCTTTTTTCACAGCAACATATTACGCCATGTTGAACACTGAAACAGAAAAAAACATACATTGGTATTGCGTATTCTTTAAGCAGTATTTCTGTATGAAGAATCTTAGCGAATTTATCGAAAGGTTCTGCCTGCTTGATCGTCTGCACGCGCTATGGGTGACCGGCCCACTCAAACGAACGATGAATCAACTTCAGGCAAACATGATCATCTCCACCTTCACAGCGCTTCTGTTCGGTGGGTGCGTCATTCGCGGTATACAATCGCTTCTTTTTTCCTACTCCTTTTAAAATTTGTGTATTTATTTGTTTGCATTAAAGCAGTCTTGCAAGCGCTTGTTTGTTAATGTAAGAGCCATTTCACTGAAAATTAGGCTGTTCCACGAAATGAGAAACAAATTAAAATTCACTTCGAAAGAATTCGAAAATGATTCTGTGTGAATCATCACTTGCCGTATAGCTCAGTTTTAGAAACCCTAACCATTATGCCGAAACTGCACTCAAATTAATTGAGAAGTGATGATTTAGCAGCTGTTGCAGTCGCGTTAAACGAATCCAAATGTAAAGCAAAACTACATGCAAATGGAAAAGACCCCTGTGTGCGTAGTTATTACTCAGTGCTCGAGCCACAAACGCGACGTCTGTTGATCGTCATGTACTCCAAAAAAAATGCATGTGTACGTTTGAACACTGTGAACACTGTCCGTAAGCACACGTAGTGAAGGCCTTAAATAACTCGGCAGAGAGACAATTCATTATGTTTTGTCTCCATTGCCAGAGCATACTGATTTTCGCATTAACCAGTTTGCTTGGTTCTAACTGTATTAGGCAATCCGTGCTGGAGTCACAATTTTCTTCTATAACTCATATTATAATCCGTCATATAGGTCCAAAAGTAACTGGCCAAATGAATATAATATTTTTTTAAATTAATAAAACATTGATATTTTTGATACTTGCTAGTTGATGGCTACCTCATGACCACTAGAGTCGTCACCAGAGGCTGCGACCAGTTTGCACACTCACCGTCCACTCTAACATAGAAACCATGTTTCGGTTCTACCAGTCTGCTTTCTTACCATCAATGTTTAAGTATCGAGAACGGAGTCTTTTTGTGTAATGCTAGCAGAAACAAATCTGTCTCCTCTCACGAAAAGTGGCCCATCGATTCAGAGTTAGTCTTCTGCTTGCTGGTTGATTTCGTCCTTTGTCTTTTAAATGAACTGGAGTTCTCCTACAGTAGCTGCGTCTTATTAGCACATGCACACAATGCCACCTGCAAATCTCAAAACAATATGGATTGTGCTCGGTGGGTAAAACCAGTGACTGAATATTATAAGGATGTGATGAATATGACATGAGAAATCAGTTGATGACCTTTTCCTCACAATAAAAATGTTTGTCAAAACTTTTGTATTTACACGACAGCCATTTCAGAAATGATTAGTCATGCCGTAAACAGACTGAATTTATTTTTAACTATATTAGCCTTGTCAAATCTTTAATAGGTTAAACAGTGTGAGCCTTAAATTGGAACCAAGACTAATTGACAGGATTTTAGAACCTAATTGACTCTTATTTTAGAACCATTCAACTAATGCTGTTCTTGTATGAATGATGTTTGTCTCCGTTTCTTTGAAATATCACATCAGGAATGGCAACTGATTACACACATGGTTTTGACTATTTAAATCACTATATACTGGGCCAGCATTCACAAGCGTGGGTAAGGCATGACTGTACTACCACTGCAGAGGAAACATGCACATTGATTTGTGTTGGCAGAGGTGGAGAATGATCAGTGTCACATTCCACACAGGACAGTGGAACCAAAGTCCACTGTTTACAGACCCCGAGCCACAGAAGGACGACCAGAGGTGGCCATCATTTTGGATGTGTACACACTGCAGATATAACAAAAGGTAGTTCCTTTTGTTATACTGTAGTTGTGCTCTGTGTATTCATCCTATTGTATCTGTGCTATATACATTTGTCACTGTAGCTGTGTTGTGTATCTGTCACTGTAGTTGTGCTCTGCGTATATGTTACAGTGTAGCTGTGTTCTATGTATCTGTGTCACTGTAGCTGTGCTCTGTGTATCCGTCACTGTATTTTGCTCCTGGTCCATGTGAAGGGACTTGTGTTTGGCTTGTCTGTTTGCTTGCTTGAGTGCAGTCTGCAGTGCTATTGTCTGTTATCAGCTGTTTCTGCTCCCTTTAGACAATCAGCAGAATCGCTGTGTCACCAGGCAGCAGCTCCTGTGCTCCTGCACTTGTCCTGGTGTGTCACCACCTGTTTGTTCTACCTCTTCACCGCTCGTGTGCGTTCAATCAGAACCATCCCAACCACCCTGCGTGTGTTTGTCTATCATCAATCTTATTTTATTCACTCACACGAGAGCTTGAGTGTGGTATTACCCAATACTACCCACGGAGCATGGGAGAAACTGACCCTTTAGTTACCCTGGGATGTTACCCTGGGATGTTACCATCTCTCACTATCTGTTGTACATTGGTACCAATTATTCTCGCTGGTAAATTCATGGAAGATCATAAAGATACATGTTAGCAACTATATAGCACACTGGAATTATGTACGCCGGGTTAGGGTTAGGGTTAGGGGGGTTAGGGTTAGGGGAGTTAGGGTTAGGGTTAGGGGGGTTAGGATTAGGGGAGTTAGGGTTAGGGGGGTTAGGGTTAGGGGGGTTAGGATTAGGGGAGTTAGGGTTAGGGGGGTTAGGGTTAGGTTTAGGGGTGTTAGGGTTAGGGGGGTTAGGATTAGGGTTATTCACAGCCAGGGATTCCCGGTCACCACCTGGACGAAGCCTCCATTCGCAGGTGCCTGGCGCTCTGGCAGTAACGCCATTCGGTGGGAGATACTGTCATGGCAGCAGCCCTTGACTCCTCCCTCAGGTCCATGTGTGCCTGTGTGTGAGCGTCTGTGTGTCACTCATCTTGTTAGCCTCACGTGTAACACCTGTACCTTGTTAGTGCCGTGTCTATTTAAGTATGCGTCCTGTCCGTAACTATGAACCGTCCTGTTCAGTCACATTAACATAAAGAACAGGTCCTCTTTCAACATAAACCGCCATGTTTCTACAGTAGCCTGGAAAGGACAAACCAAACACTGTCTCTAATAAGTACCTTTCATGTTTTTTTAATTTTTTTTAATTTTTTTTATTTGTGTAGTTAGAAATGTGGCAACATTGTCAAATGAATGATCACACTCATTATTTATTGACCTGGCTGAGTTGAGTCAGCTTCAGCTTCATGCTGAATATGTACTCAACCAAACTCACTCCTTCATAAACACACCCGCACACAAAGCGCAGAACAATTCAGCTGTTTTTCACGTTTCAATGCATCCGCTAATCATATTGGGCCTGGAGATGGTTCTGCCTTAGACAGAACCGCCTTAGTTCATCATACAAAGATCCACTGCACACAGTTGGTGCTGCCTGACTGTGCATTTGGTTCTTTTGCAGACTATCAAGGAATAAAACCCACATTTGCTGACATGCTTTGCTTTCTGGTAAACCATACAAATGCTCATCATAAAATCTAAACTCTGAATTTTACAGTTTAATTACACTTCTCTTTTTCACAGGGTAATTGCCCCAGAGACCCTCACACAAAAGGAGTGCTCTAATGGTATTACATTTGTCTTTAGTTTACTGTTTCTACTTGATAGTTTTCTGTTCTGCTCTTTGGATCCCTTTCGGTATTACTAAAAACCAGCAGTACTGAACCAATTCACAGTCTGTGGCTACAGTGATTGATTTGATTCACTCTTTAGGACGGAAGTTTCTGGTTGGTTTAGAGATGTGCGTGTGTAAGTTCTTACATCTTTCCTGGTGATTTCTGTTCTCGTGTGTCTTTTATTACATATACAACTCAAAGAAATAAATAAGCAGCTTTTCTTTAGGCTTTTCTCAGTTTTATTGTCAGCAAGTCAAACTGACATATTTGACTGGATTCTCCTCCTGTCGGGTTGTTGTCGTTCTTAGCGCACATTCTTACTTGTTTCTCTGACATCTCTTTTGATGCACTCGTTTCCCTGCAGCGTAATGGTGAAATATTGGAACCACTGTATCGGCAGTTGTCACAGTTGTAATTTCTCTTTCACGTCTCTGCAGCCAGCCAGGCGGGACTTGGTTTAATAACAATGAGAAGCAAAGCGAAGAACTGATTTGCCACAAAACAAAATATCGTGTATTCGTTCATTCTTTCGTCTGCTGGATTAATCTGGGTTACATATGGAAAATGATGGGCAGAGAAGCTTGTTGAGTGAGTTTCAAACAGAGGTCAAGGATCTGGATGTCAAAATAAAGAACTTATAAATTGCTATTAAATGCAATAAAGGTACGCTCTGTCCTGATGACAAACATGTCTGACTGAACTACCTGCCCGTCTATGAGTTATTCTACTTGCACAACATTTTTCTAGTACCTATTTTTCTGTTGTACCTTTTGCTTCAGACCCCTCCCACCCCCACCCTCTCTCTCTCTCTCTCTCTCTCTCTCACACACACTCACACACACACACACAGACACACACACACACATAAACATACATTACTTCCCACTCTCTCCATCATCTCTCCTCATTAGTTTCATTTCGCCTTGGGGGACAGAGGGAGGGGGTTCCAGCTTCAGTGGTCTGCAGTAATTACACCAGGCATCGAACAGCGTTTTAGTCGTTTAGCCCATCTTTCCCAGCGCAGTGGAGGGTTACGCCGTTAACCCCTTTATGGCCGGGGGGGGGGTGGGGTGTGTGTTTATCACAATTCTTCATTTCAGTATTGCAGTTTGACATCCATGCATTAGGTCTATTATTTTACAGGCCAGAGCACTTAAAGCAAGGTAGGCATATCACTGAACGTCAGGTGCTCAGGCTTTTACTACTCTTTTGAGAATTACTTGTGGGAACACGATGTGGATCAAGTGGCTAATCAGAGGCGTGACAGGAAAACCGGAATTTCTAAAACCACCTCCAGCTATTCAGCTCTCTGCACGCGCCTCGAGTCCTATTATAGAGAGTTCGGTGTGTGAGTCAGAGTGCGGCCAGGCCGCAGGGTGTTTGGGGATGATTGTCAGTATTTATAGAAGTCCATCAAGGGAGAGCTGCCAGAGCCTCATCAGATGAAGTGAGAACAGAGAGACCGTATTGCTGGTCCGCTTCACCCCCTGCTCCATTAGCTATGTAAAAAGTCAAAGGAGAAAAATAGTACACTGATTACTTGTACTGAGGTTTTTCTGTCTTGATTTGCTTGTTCCACTCTTTCCTGTTTGCATGTAAATAAACTGTTTTATTTCAAAGCTGAGTGAGTTATTTGAAAGGGCACCTGTTAAAATAAACTTGTGCTTGTGCAGAGATATTTGGTGATCTGGACTATCTCCCCCAACCCAGTTCGTTTTTTGGCAGCGGAAAACGTGGCACATGCTGTCGTCGTGGTAACATTGGTGTTTGTTACCTTCAGCACCTGAGCTTTTACTGGTGTAACGGGAATTATTTAATGACTTTTACATAGATTTGCATTTATTTATATAACACCAGGAACTTTTGATAACTGGTAGCTTTTTATAACTGGTACATTAACAGGCTATAACCTGTACTCACTCGAGTCACGACACCACAGCTTATCCAACATACATAACATATGACAAGAAATGTCAACGTGACATAAAGCCAACAACTAACCATTCCAAAATGTGCTGTAGAAGTCTTGTTTTTGGGAGCATCTTCCTGCTCAGAGTCTGGTTTTACATTTATATAGTTGCACAGTCTTGTTTGCTCAGACAACCATGTTTCTTGCAGGGTTCACGCTCAACGGTTGCTATGGTACTGTGAAGCCATACTCGCGTTGGGGGG
>JAOYMR010000003.1:1602305-1625843 GCA_025802075.1 Tenebrosternarchus preto
CCCCCCCCCCCCCCCCCCCCCCCCCGCCCCCCCCCCCCCCCCCCCCCCCGAACACAATAACCCTGAACGTATATATAGTTTATTTATGGTATATTTAAGTATATTACAGTGTGTGTGTGTGTGTGTGTGTGTGTGTGTGTGTGTTTAAGATACTGATTCTTATTCTCTTATTGTAAAGCAGTTCTGTATGCTTTACCTGATCTAACAAAAACGTAGTTCAAGCCAGGTGAAGTAAAAAAAAAAAAATATTTACTTTGTTGTGGTTCTGTCCTTTCTTATGCAAATTGTATGAAAATTAGAATAGCTGGCTGGAAATGACCAAACATCGAGGTGGTGCTGGACTGATGGAGAACATCCCTCTATGTGCTGCGTCCTGTTTGCTAGTAGGTGTGAAGAATTTGCACTCCCTCTCTGCAGGATGCCGAGCCTCTCTGTCCCTGACGGAGCCTCTTTACACCTCGAGTTAACATCCGGTATTGACGATCGAATCACGTTCAGATTTCACATCCTTAGACGTGCTGCAGGTTGAACGCTCAAACTGCGGTTGGCAGGGGAGGTGTGGGGGAAAGCTTGACCACACGTGGCCTGCCTGCACTAAACGGTTCTGCCCATATTTGACAGCACAGACTACTTTGAGGAACCATGTTTACAGTAGGTTTCAGGATGTAAAACCGAAACGCTGTGGGCTTGTGTGCTTTTTGCATGGGGAATCGAGATCCACTCTCATCTGGTAACGCTTGGGATGCATTTTAGCGAAAGGTGTAAACGAATAAATCCACATATAATCTGCATGTGAAACCCATGTCAATGTAAAGTGTAAACGGTCCAAGAGACGCGTGCTGGTTTCAGTCCAGTCTCGTTAGTTCTGGAACCCCATGTATGGTTTTATCAGTTTGGAAACTTTGCTGCTGCGTTCGGTTCCAGACAGGCCTGCGGAGGGCGCTGGTCTGGTTACTGGTGCCCCGAGCTTTTACCCACACGGAAGGCATTATGGGAAGAGAATGTTTGGGGGGTGGGGGATACACAATCCTGGCATGCTGCCCAATTCACTACATCAGTAGGCGGATATTTTGAAAATGGAATGGAATGAGAAAAACCAGCGATTAAAAATTAGGTTTTTTAGGGTGGGACCTTGTTCAGTCAAAAACATGGTGTATGGCATATTGTGCACAGCAAGACTGTGTTCATAAACTAATTTGCTGATGTGTATTTATTAATTTTATTGCATTTTTTAAGGGTTGGGGAGGGTAGGTTTATTTCAGGTTCTGTTAGGTGAGGTGTCTTGTCTGTTGGTGTGTCATTCTGTAGTGAAAAGCCTTGGTCATCAGCAAAGCACACGGAAGGCGGAGACGGCCGTTCATACTTGAGAACGCAAAATCGAAAGCAAATATACAACTTCCTATTTGTTCTACTCAACGTTTAAAAAAAAAAAAAAAAAAAAAGGAATTCTTCTTTCGTGTGGTGTAACTTCCTGCAAGCAGGAGACATAAAAATATGAGGACATCTAAAGTTAAGCTTCTTTCATTCAATTTAAATAGATGTTTTAATTTAAAAAAAAAAAAGATTTAAAAACAAGCAAACATTTCATTCAGTGCTTTTTGCTGAGGAACGTTATACCATTCAGTGTTTTGCCTGGAACAGAAACTGGAGAAAGTAAAACTTTTTTTTTTTTTTTTTTAAAGCTCCCAGCTTCCTCAGTGTGAGGTCAGTTTGTCAGCTGACGGGCGTGTTGAAATATTTGTGCTCTTGGTTTGTTAGACACTGTGCTAGTGCACTGACTACTGTGTGTAGTTTACCTCAGCACTCTTCAGAGCTGCTTCCCATTCCTACCTGACACGCATGAAAGCTAGGGCGCCCCCTGTAAAACGTATTGGTATTGCAGTTTAAATCACAGTTCTAATCTAGAAGTCAAGCCCCAGGTGCGTGTTTATGGTCCACATATTAAATATAAAATTGTCTTGTTTTCTTTTGCTGTTTAACAAAATGAATAAAAGCAGTAAAAGAATTCTGTGATGGTCTTGACGATGTTGATGTGTAATTAAAACGAGTTCCTTCAGTTTGAAAATTGCGTTCTTTTTAATTCGCACCTTCAATATGAAGAGTATCGATTAATCGTTCGACTTTAACCTGAGGTCTTCATCAGCTCCGTGACAATCGGGGTAGGAGGGATACACTGTGTGTGCGCGCGCATGTGTGTGTTATATTATGTAATATTACACGTAATATATATTGCACACTTGGAGAAAGAAAAGTGTGAAATGAAAGCGTGTCGTGGGGTGAGTGAGCGAGAGTGTAGATTCTGCAGAAGTGCACTTTGATTTGCTGATAGGTTAAAGTGCTTCCTGTGTGAGCAGTATTGGTGTATTAGTTGTGGTTGCTATTGCATCCTGTGGTTGTGGTGTAGGTAAAGGCTTGTGTTCATCACCATCCCTGCTTTCTCTCGTTCTGCGTGTGTGTGTGTGTGTGTGTGTGTGTAAGGAGAGCTCTTGATGCTCCTCGTGGCTTGGAAGACACGGGCTACATGCTGCCTGCTTCAGAGAAGGAGAGCATCCTGAAGGCAGTTCTGCTCTGCTCTGCATCAGCACTGCTGCAGTTCTAGATGACCTGCTATCAGCTTTAGATCTCAGTAGCTTTATCGACCCCAGGGCTTGCTTCATTCCTCACTGATTGCAGACCAGCCTGTTTAATGTGCTTTTAGGCAGAGTTCAGCTCAGAGTGAAGACATTCAGGGTTTTCCGACTCTAAAGAGGTACTTGGCTTTATCCAGAGATCCTCCAGACCAGGTTGTCAGCAGCTGAGCTTGTGCTCTTCCACACTCACAAGCAAATACTCATCCAGGCTTCATCTCTGACACAGTACAGCACAGTTGGCACAGTCTCTCTGATGACTGGAGAACTACAGTACAGCACAGTTAGCACAGTCTCTCTGATGACTGGACTACTACAGTACAGCACAGTTGGCACAGTCTCTCTGATGACTGGAGAACTACAGTACAGCACAGTTGGCACAGTCTCTCTGACCTGCCCGCAGCTTCTCCCTATACCGAAACAGAAAAGCGGGTGTGAGCTTTTAGAATTTTTCTAGAGAGGCTTATTAAAGCTATGATGTGGCAAAGTCCCAGTGTAAGCAAATCTTCACCAAGGTTTAGCCTCAAACCATGAACTGCTCCTGTCAGTCCAGTCAGATGTTTATTATTTTAAAGATTCTGTTCACAAATGGCTGCATCAGTCTGACTGTCAAAATTCTACAGCACAGAATAAAGCGAGATCAAGCATCGGTGTGTATTAGTCATCAGACTGGGAGCACAAAGCAACGCCTGAATGAGTATTTCCTTACAGAAAAACAAGCCTCTGCTCACAAAAGCTGCTTGCAATAACCATCGATATTTAGTAAACGAACCAAAGAAATGGCCTCGATTTCTTTCCAGAAACCCTTTCTTTCAGAAAGCAGCCAGCGTGCGCTTTGTAGAAGTCATAGGGTGATGATGTTGGATGTTATTCGGTGAGGGATTTCAGTTTATCCAGCATCGGCGGGTGTGTGGCAGACTGCAGTGTGGGCGAGGAAGAGGAGGCCGATGAAGCACACGGAGATGCATGGCTAGGCCTCCGTCAGTAATCGCACAACCAGACACTCTTTCGCCTCGGTCCTCGGCTTGTTTCCTCCTCAGGTGGCTGGTGTGTTTTTCGAAGGGCTCTTTTGGGGCACCTCTTCATAAGGTACGGATCGATCCACTGGATGCATTGGGGGGGGGGGGGGTCTTCCACTACCGCTCACAATAGAACAATCCAGCCGGAGAAGGACAGCGAGCAACCAATGGGACGCGAGCCATCGCTTCCAGTGCTACCAAACCTTGTGATCGCTGTGCTAGGACGCGTGTTCTTCTAAACGACGGTGCTGAAGGTTCGGTGGACCCTCCGTCAGCTCCAGTTCCTGCTCCTCTTTCCTCAGTGGGCTTTATCAGCTCCTCCCTGCTCCTACGCCGAGACGCTCGCCGGCCAAAGGTCTGCGCGCCACAGATTTCCGTGTCGCCTTGGAGACCGGTGTGAAGACATGCTGCCCAGCCAGTTATGTTATCTTGGAGAGATTAGAAAATCCAGGTCCGGATTTGAAATTCTCTGTTCCAGGCTGTTGCCCGCTCTGTTTCATGGTGTTTTCATTCACCCTTGGAACATCATGCAATCTTGTCGAGGAGTTTTCTGCGGTAGTAGCATGGTCTTATCTCCCATTCCATCTTACATATTCAACCTGTTGTCTCACCACTGACTCAACTGTGTAATCCATAGTGCTGTGTGCTTGTGTTGGCTCACCTCTGTAACGCAGATAATCTGGGCTCATTCCACTGTATCGTCAGTCTCTGTTCCCCTTTACACGCACATGCCGAGGGACGGGGGTGGGGGTCCATTGGGGATCCCCCTGCTGGGCTGGAGATGGAGTTGCCACTCCTGGGTAATTTGGGTAGAAAATAACTGTATTTGTGGTGTGTGTGTGCGTAATCTCACCTCGACTGTCAGGACTTTGGAATTATGTGTAACTGAATGGTTTTAGTAGGCTGGGCGTCCCAGTGTTTGTAAGTGCGGTGCAGTGGTCTGTACTGTACCATCTCAACTTGTGTAGAATAAGTGAAATGAAAAGCGCTGTATAAATAAAGGTGATGATTATTAGCAACGGTTTAGTAGTCATGGATGGAGATGTCCATTAACCCCCGATCCTTTGACCTTTTGACCTCTAGGCACGGGTGAGAGCGGCAAGAGCACATTCATCAAACAGATGCGCATCATCCATGGCGCCGGCTACACAGACGAGGACAAACGTGGCTTCACCAAACTCGTCTACCAGAACATCTTCACCTCCATGCAGGCCATGATCCGCGCCACCGAGACGCTGAAGATCGGCTACAAGTACGACCAGAACAAGGTGAGGTGCACCGAGCCCACGGGAGCTCCGCCGTCGTTTCGGCTTTGATGACCAGATTCCCTTTATTTCATTTTATTTTAATTTCAGGATGGGAAGAGAAGTCGTTGGCTGACACAGAGGAAACTGTGTTTAACTGAGAGTTTATCGTATTTGTGATTTTTAAAAAAGAACAACTTCATTTTGGAAGACTTCTTTGTTATTGGGTTTCTCATTTAAGTTGAGAAGACTGTCCACTCTAATCACAATATTTTGTCAGCTCAAACCATTTTGATGATATACTGCAAAAGTATTTGGACAGCAGGTCCACACACACACACACACACACACACACACACACCTGTCCTGAAATGAGGAGCTCAGGCCTGTCAGGGTCTTTTAATGGGTTGGTGTTCTGTGTGTAGACCAACGCCATGCTGGTGAAGGAGGTGGACATTGAGAAGGTAATGTCGTTTGAGCAGCCCTACGTCAGCGCGATCAAGACGCTGTGGTCTGACCCCGGCATCCAGGAGGCCTACGACCGCCGCAGGGAGTACCAGCTCTCTGACTCCACGAAATAGTGAGCACACACACACACGCACACACACACACGACCACAGGGAGTACCAGCTCTCTGACTCCACGAAATAGTGAGCGCACACACACACACACACACACACACACACACACGACCACAGGGAGTACCAGCTCTCTGACTCCACGAAATAGTGAGCACACACACACACGCAGTATGTGGAGATTGTGTGAGATATCTGAAAAACATAAAACCTTGCTCAGTTTGAATGTGACTTAAATATTTGTGTGTGTGTGTGTGTGTGTGTGTGAGAGAGAGAGAGTGTGTGAATAAGGTGTTTCAGATTGCATTAGTTGAAAGATAGTCTAACTGACCTGCTTGGAATTGTTCTGAATGGAACTTCTGAACTTCTGTGTTCAAACACATGTAAAGGCTCAGCGGTCTGTTTTGTCCTAGAATAAACGACTTTCTCTTGTAGACCTTCACCCCAGACCATTACATCTGAATGTTGTATTGATTCAGTAGTTGATGAGGTGCTTTACAATAAAGCACAGAGCAAATCACAGGTAACTCTGTCTCTGGGTGAGTTTGTTAGGCCACTTGCCTGCAACTTGGATTTAGTAAATCCAGAGACCTTTCTGGAGAGGGCAGAGAGTTACAGGGTGACATGAAAATTGCAAAACGGCTCCCCCTGCTTGTATAAACGTGCATTACAGTTCAAAGCACTTTTTACTGGACACAAGGCACTTATACATGCGATGCCTGCAGGAGGGATTAGAGTCAACTAGCACCGACTTCACGGGATAGTGGGTGGGTGTGTGTGTGGGAGCGTGTTGTCTGGATCCACTGTGCACTTTGCACATGATGACATTAGATCTGTAATTATGAACTATTATTATAATGTGATTGGTGTGATTATTGTGCTGATAACACTAAGGTGATTCCTGATTGGCTGTACAAACAGATTAGAACAGGTATATTCCTTCTAGTTTTGAGAGTCTTGCTGACATCTTGGTCTTGTCTTCTAATTCTTCTGTAATGAGATGGAGCCAGAAACGAGGTGCTAAATCTGTGCTTCCATTTTGATAAGCATTTGTGAATACAGGCTCTAGTTCATCTTAACACTTAGGAAACACTTCCGTGATGATTGTGTGAGATTACGTTGGCCAGACCCAGAGAGCCTCCTGCAGGGTGCATCTCAAACTCCACCAACACCCGCCCTACACCTCTTATATGGAACAGTCCAAACCAGAGGCCTTTATAACGCCAGGACTGAACTATTGCCTTGTGAAGGGGGGGTGGGGCGTGATTGTCCTGTAAATGCTCTCAGTCTTCATTACATTGTTCTCTCTCCCTTTCTCTCTGTGTTTCTCCACACTGTCCATCTCTCTAGCTATCTCTCCGATCTTGATCGGATCGCAGAATCATCCTATCTGCCCACCCAGCAGGATGTACTTCGGGTTCGAATCCCGACTACAGGGATCATAGAGTATCCTTTCGACCTGCAGAGCATCATTTTCAGGTACAAGTCCCTCGGTTACGTTCTCGTATCAACAAGCGATCTTGAAGTAGCTCTCTCCTACACCCGTCCTTGGTCCTTATTGTCGAGTGCGGCAAAGTCGCTTTCTGAATCTTCTACAAGTCTGGTTCACAATCTAAAGAGACCAAACTGCAACGCAGCATCAGTTCACCTTGCCTTCACTGGAGATGTATCGATCTGTCTCCATTTTAAGACAGAGGAGCCTACAAACCTTTATTCATCTATTATCTAGCAAGAAAAATAAGGCTGACTGAGATTTTTGGGTTGCCCCCCCCCCCCCTTTCCCCGAAAGAAGATTGTATTGTATTAATATTTTGGTCTGAAGGTCGACATGAAAAGGTGGCACTGATATGCTAATTAGATATGCTAATTAGCACAAGAGGAGCTTTTTTTTTTTTCATTCACAGATATCAATAGAGCGAGTGATTGCTAAGGCTGAACAATGACTCGAGTGTGTTGTAGGTGCTCTCTGAAGAACTAGAACGTTCTTAATGGAGTCATCACTATCTTCCTCTTCCCTGTTCCTCTTATTCTCAACTTCTCTCTCCCTCACTCTCTCTCTCTCCCTCTCTCCCTCTCTCTCTCACTCTCTCACTCTCTCTCTCTCTCCCTCTCTCTCTCTCTCACTCTCTCTCTCTCTCACTCTCTCTCTCTTTCTCTCTCTGTATATATCTTCCCTGTTTCTGTCTCTCCCCCCCTTTTCCTCTTCTGTTCGTTCTGAAGTGTCCGTTCTGAAGTTTAGCCGGATCGGCCATGGCAGCTTGTCCTACATTGGAGGGCCCGTGCGTGGGGAACTAGGTCAGCGAGCCCCCTGGTGGAGGAAAATGAGGTCAGCCCAGTGTGAAGGAGCTTTATTTTAGGCAGACTCTCCTAGCGGGCCTCATTTATCAAAGAACCCTCTGTGGGCTACTGGCTCAGTACCGAACACAGAGTGCCTGCAAGGAAGTAGGGGGGCCCCGCCCTCATCCGAAACTCCGCCTCCCCCGCGGGTGCCGGCCTCCGGCGCCATCTATCTCTCCGTCTTGTTCTCGACTGAGCACCCTCCCTGCGCATGCAGGTAAACAGGGTCTGAACACACAGTGGGCCATCTTTAATAAATTGGGATTAAAATCGTTCCCTGGGATTTGTTCCTGTGGAGACCGGGGGGTAGCTTGGATCGCTGCCTGGCGTTGTTTAATTTCAGATTTGGATAGACCTTAGTGTGGAGTCGGCGATTTAAAATAAATAAATAAATTAGACACACATGCATTCATTCATACATACATGCATATATACATATACACATAGATACATATATTCATACATACACACACACATTCTAGAAGACGAGACTTCAGGAATGGGTTGAACTCCGAGTGGATTCCTTGGGTGGCCGGGCACCTGTCCAGCAGGAAGCTGCACGCTCATGTAAAGAGGAAGTTCATCAGATGGTCAAATGAACGGGCTCTTTTTGATCCCTTCCCCTGGCGTTTTTATTAACAATGCGGAGAAATGCTGGTGGTTTATTCAGACTGTACTGAAAACCGAAACCACCTACACTTGTATGTGAATTAATAAACATTCACCTCAAGCATAAAAAATTAGACTCGAATATAGTTTTGATTCGACATTTCTGTCGAGAGAGCAAGGTTTACTGCACGTTCCCACCTCATTTGTGTACACACACACGCACACACACACATTCAAATACCATAGGGTAAGATACTGGTGATCACATTAGCTAGCATTCTTTATTTAGCAGACATTCCCATGTCACCTGACGTGCACCATGTTGTGCACTGGCTAATTTTCTCGTCAGACCGTGTCAAAACAGCAGCATCAGATTCTTTTCCCATTCTGTGCATCACTGAACATGTTTGTGTTCACCCTTGTTGAATGCTCAGTAAAACGGTGGACCGCTCAGGTCAAAGTCTCTTGTAACACACGTTCTCCTAAATTGAAATGCTCTGCACATTTCTATAAAAGAAGGAGCGATTTGCAAGCATTTTACATGGTCTGTAGATCCCTGCTCAGAGGGAGTTGTACAACATGGGAGATTTAAATATCACTTGTGAAGTTGGCCTCTGAATCACTGGCATGGTAAACCATGATTCTGCTGAACAAAGTATTTCTCTTAAATACATATTAAAGCATTAAATGTAGAAACAGAAGCTGTGTCTCAAATTGCAGGGTGAACCACATTTGTAACTGTGTTTTTGTAGGCTAGTAACACCTCAAATCTAAAATGAATATTTTGTACAAAATGGAAAATGCAAATAAGAACAGCACAACTAGCGAAACTGAAACGGGCTTCTCAACATGCAAGTAGATGTGTGGAGCAAAAGTCCTCACACTTAAAACTGACACACAATGCATTTATTCAGGATTTAAAAATTGTTCACTGATATCTATTTCAAGGTTATCTGACTGTTCGGGGCTAAACTGTCCCTGATGCAGTTCTACAATCCCTGATGCAGTTGTGACAATGGTTTTCACTTCAGTGGTGGAGAAGCTAATGCTAGCTAGATATAAGGAACAATCTGGAACTGCTCTTCTCTTCAGTGTGAAACGTTCGGTGAAGCCCGTGTCGGTGCAGTTTTCTTTGGCACCTTTAATTTTATGACAGTGGCTGATTTCATGGGGGTCTTGACGGCTTCTGGTACACTGCACACGTGATGGTGTCTGGTACACTGCACACGTGATGGTGTCTGGTGCACTGCACACGTGATGGTGTCTGGTGCACTGCACACGTGATGGTGTCTGGCACATGTGGTCAATCTGAGACTGGTGGCCTGGTGTTTCATTTCAGGAGCCCAAAGTCAGAGGTTGTTTCACTTCATGTATACAAGAAATGCTGCAGCTTTAATGACAAAATCTTACCCCTCCAGAACCTAAAATTTGGTTCTTCTGTTACCAACCTATAACTGGGAGCACTGGTTCCCACTGAAATGCATTTTGAGGAAGAGAAGTTTGCCCATCAGCACGTGACACGGGTGCTAACAACATCCCGTTACCCCATGCTCTCACCCCCTGTGATCTTGCCCTCAGAATGGTGGACGTGGGAGGTCAGAGGTCAGAGCGCCGGAAGTGGATCCATTGTTTCGAGAATGTTACGTCCATCATGTTCCTGGTGGCGCTGAGCGAGTACGACCAGGTCCTGGTGGAGTCCGACAATGAGGTGAGAGAACCTAAACGCAGCTTGTGTGTGTGTGTGTGTGTGTGTGTGTGTGTGTGTGTGTGTGTGTGTGTGTTGTGGGCATGGCGTTGTACTCGTTCGTCTCACCTGTGTCTCGTCTGTATTTAAGCGTGTGTATGTCACACTTTTTGCCGGCCTTTCAATGATTCACTGTTGCGTGAGTGTTGTATGTTTAAATAAACTTGTTTTACTAGCTTCACATGACTGTATAGATTCTGGAGAAAATGTCCAGGGCTCAAACATTCATTGTGGCCGTGAAGAACAGGGTGGTTTGTTTCTTTTTCATCACGACTGAAGTTCATTTTCATACATTTCAGAAAAAACATCCCTAATCCCATATTGCATTCAGATTGGTTTGAATGTCTTTCTTTCATAAGGCTGTGGATGAGCTCGACACACTGCACCCTGTCCTGTGTGCAATAACCTGTTCAGAAACACATTAAAATGTTTTTGTCTGTAAGCAAAGCAGAACTGCTGTTCAAAGTACACAGGCATTGAAACTTTTAATGTGTGGAGCTAAAGAATGTTTGTGTTTGGCACTGGGCCTACAATAAAAACACAATGTACACATGAGGGTTGGGATTATTCATAGATTCTCTGTAATAGATGAAAATTAGAATGATGTGCTTTTTAAAATAAAAATTCTATTGCAGTAGCAACACTGGGCAGTTAATATTGCTAGTTTCTCTAAAGTTCCTGGTTTTGAATGTCCCGCAGATTTTGACGACCTATAAATGAGTGCCTTTTAACATTTAACATTTTTTATTTTAACGAAATTAACTTTCTTGTTCCTTTTTCAATCTCGGACACTAATACCAGGTTTATCAGTCCTATTATTTGTTGATACTCATTAATTGTATATTAATTGCATATTAATTGTACATTTATTGCAAATTGGTGTTTCTTCCTGTTCATGCCAGCATTGTCTTTTTCAGTATTATTATATTAATATTAATGAGGTACCTTGTACTCTGATCCCGCCCCCAGAACCGTATGGAGGAAAGCAAGGCCCTTTTCCGGACGATAATCACATATCCCTGGTTCCAGAACTCCTCAGTCATTCTCTTTCTCAACAAGAAGGACCTCTTGGAGGAGAAGATCTCCTACTCTCACTTGGTTGATTACTTCCCCGAGTTTGACGGTAAATTTGATTTAATGCACATATGCAAGCTAAGCTTTTTAAGAATGTTTTGGTCTTTGACGGCAATGAGCAAACAATAAATAATTTTTTTTTTTTTTTTAAAACCACCCCCTTTTACTCCCTTCAAATATTTGCACATCTGGGCTGCGTTCAGAACCAGGTTGGTCTGAGCGTTGATGGTTTCTGTTCTTGTGTTCTTTGCCCCTGTGAAATCAGACTCCCCTGGGAGGAAATGCACTTGGTTCCAAATCCGACCTCAGTTACATTTTTATGCAAACCAGAGCGCAGTTCACAAGAAAGCTGTCTGCACTGTACTACAGAGAAACACGTTCGTTCTTAAAAAGTTTTTTTAGATGTGGAAACTTTCCATTTGAAATGTAAAGGAGTCATCTAGTGTGATGTAACTTGCAGTCTTGTATACCCTATCTGTGCTTCTGGCTTTTGTTAGATCTAGACGTGTTGACGAGTGGAACCCTACTGTGTTGTGTGTCACGTTCATCACCCAGCAGGAGTAGACGGGTCATGTGATTGCACCTTGGCATACAATGTATTAAGAAAAAGAGACTGGCCTATAAGATTTGAGGTTTTCTGTGTACCATTATTCACTTGTGCCAAGGCAGTTTTTTCAGGTCTTTTGTAACTTTAATTTCACACCTTTGGTCGAACTCCATGCAGGTGTTGATGGTGTACCACATCTCAACACACTGCGTTGCTCTCAGTGTGGCATCGATCTGAGACATGGATCCAGGTTCCTTTTGAGAACACCCCACTTACGCACTCGCATAGACGAGTCGTTTGTTATTCATGATCCTAAATGAGTCTGAAGAGTTTTGATTTGTTTGTTTCAGTTCCTTCTTGTTTGTTTTAGTTTCGGGTTCATTCTAGTTTGTTTGTTTTTTAGTTTTGGTTCACAAACCCCCGCACGGGGCTTTTGTCTCGCGCAGGTCCACAGCGGGACGCTCAGGCTGCGAGGGAGTTCATCCTGAAGATGTTTGTGGACCTGAACCCAGACAGCGACAAGATCATCTACTCACACTTCACCTGCGCCACGGACACAGAGAACATCCGCTTCGTCTTCGCCGCCGTGAAGGACACCATCCTGCAGCTCAACTTGAAGGAGTACAATCTGGTGTGAGACAGGGACCACCACACACACCACACACACCACACCACACACACACACACACACACACACACACCACACTACACACACACAAACACACTCCTGCACAGAACATGCGCCTCGCAGAGTGTGCACACACCTACACACACTTCCTTTACAGCTTTCACACGCCCACATGCGTTCACACACAGACACACACACACACACACACACACACACACACTCAACCTTGTCACAGACTGCCCTAGTTTTCCAGTCTCACGATTTCCCCCTCCTCCCACCACTTTTGTCCGACTGGGTGAGAGTGCTGACGAGGCTTCCTGCCTGCCCTCCAGCCGTCTCGGGGTTTTGCCAAAGCCTATTCCACTTTCTCTCGTCGGCAGCTCGTATTCAAAAGCCCTCCACCATCGGGACCTCAGCCTCTTGAGGTTCAACGGGACGGGGCTTGGTTCTGATCTTTGCCCAAATTTTTTTTTTGTTTTATTTAATTTTTTATGCAAAATCGAGAAGGGTTTGGTTGAAATCAGTGGTGCTGTGATGGTGCGGTTGTGGCTGAGGCAGGTCTCCATACAGAAAACACACCAGGATGCTGGCATGGAAACGGGAAATCATGTCCCTCGCCCTCCCTGCCTGTTCCTTAATCACCTCTGCCAAGCACATTTCTCTTTGTTTATTAATGGAATTGATTCATGGAATTTTTGTTGACCATCCTGCAAAAAAAACAAAGAAAGAAAGAAAAAGAACTTAAAAAGGTCCATGTCCTGTTTACACTTGTTCATGGACACAAGCACTGTGGTACCAGAAGTTCCGGTATCTTTCAGAATCCGGTACATTCCGGTGCACACTAGGACCCGGAGGATCCCAGCGTACTCTACGATCCGGATGATTCCGCCTCTCTCTTAGGACCCAAAGGATTCCGGAGTACTCTACAATCCGGATGATTCCGGCGCTCTCTAGGACCCAGAGGATTCCAGCACACTCGGATGCCGCCAGCGGTGCAGAGAACCTTTTCCTCCCAGTGCTCACAGCTGCACCAAGGCTAGTCTTCAGCTGGCATCGATGAATGTAGAATAAAAGTGTCAGCATCACAACTGCAAAAAAGAAAAGAAAAAGGAACGAATGTCAACAGAATAAGAATTCATATACAACTGAAACGTTACAGAGCGAGAGTAGAGGGCAAACAAAGTGATGTGTGCATTGCTGAGATGATCATTTTAAGAAAAAAATTAATAATAAGTAATTATTAGCTACTTCTACTGCTACCAGATGAATTATAACAGCACCTGAATCAACGATGGGTAAAAAAATCTGAAATTTTAAGGATTTCTCAATGTGTAAATCATACATGGGCTCATAATCGTACAGTAGGTATTGTTTTGCAGAGTTCCACCAAGTTTTTAAGGTGGTTGTATTGCTTCCTTTCCTCCGTGTAGTTTCTGAAGTGGTTTCCATAGTGACCGCTTCTTCCTTGTTCCCTGCCGCCAACCTGCTCCATATTCCTGCACGAGTATTTCCTGTTTTCTGGATACTTCCAGATCACTTCAGTTAGTTTGAATTCTGGATTATCTGACATTGTCACCAACTAGTGACCCCAATGCACATGACCTTTTGTTTGTTTACGCTGTTATTTTTGAATTGCGAAGACATCCTCATACTGATTAATACGAGTTTGTGGAGACAGACATGGGTTACTTTAGCTTTGGGGGGGTGGGAGCTAGCGTTAAGTGAAGGAGGAGGGGTCAGATGTGGTAAATGCGCTGAAGTTAATTGATTGTGTATATTTATATTTGTAAATACATATATACATTATACGCTTATGTAAAAAAAACAAGTCTGTGGTACACTATCTGGCAAAAAGGAGAAAAAAACTCACTCTTCGTGAACTTCTTGTGTACGGTTTTCGTTGGTTTCTTATGAATTATGATATTATTGATACTGTGATTTATTTTGGGGTTTTTTGTTTGTTTGTTTTCTTAACTATGATACCGATGACAAACACGTAGCTGTGTGTAACGGTTAACGTGTGGATGATAGAACAAGTGGTTATGAGCAATAGTCTGAGAATCTCTAAAACATCACACCGCTTCAGGGAAACCTCCAAAACGTTTTTGCTCTGGTTTCCAAGGAGACCATGAATACAGTTCCTCATAAGTGTGAATGTTGCTACTCTCACATTATAAAGATATAAAAAAAAAAAAAAAAAGATTTTTGAGAGGGAAAAAATTACCTAAATCAAGGATGGTTTATTTATATAATTTATGGACCAGATATGAAGTTAGGGTTGTTTCTGCTGTATAAAACGATAAAACAAAAAGGATTTTTTTTTTCTTTGATGGTGCCCAAACTTTTTTTTTTCCCTTTATAAAAAATGAAGCTTGCATTCACTATTATATATTGGGTGTTTTTGCAGTTTTATACAGGTTACATTTCATTCTTTGTCATCAAGGGCTAACCCCCACCCACCCACAGACAAACACACACACAAACACACACACACACAGACCAGGCAAAGAACAAGGGGTCCAAATTCAAAAGACAATTTGCTGAAAGAGTGAGAGTTTTATGAGTGTTTTATGGCTTTTTAAGTGACCAGAACCGAACCCCATCATTACATTCAGGTCCACTGACCTGGACATCGAACCCTCATGTCTCTCTACCATTTTATCATGTAGTATTTTCAGAGGGTAAAGGGTCCACATTTTCCCTTCCCACACTGTAGATGTGAAAGCAATGGTCACGGTAGAACCACGTAAGTCATGGTAGACCACATTACTCAGTGTTTTTGCTTGGGTTGTAATGTCCTTCAAGCTGTAGAAACTTTTTAGCATAACATGGTCGGAGCACGTAGACAGGAAACTAGTTTAGATTTTTAACAGTCGTCTTCAGTTTACTAATACGCAAAATCTATCAGATCGGATTTCCTTGTCGTCAGTCTGTAAGTCTAACCAGTATGGATTGCAGTTTGGAAAGTGTCAGGATGCTGACACTGTGCACACGCCCTCAGGTCACTGGGCATTGCTGAAGTTCAGGAACTGTTGCCTGTGGGAAGTGTATAACAAATAATTGTCCTTTTATTTATATATATATATATATATATATAAAATGCACTCTTTTTATTTATTTTTGTATCTGTTATGCCACAAAGTCAAGCCAGGGAAAGCTTCTGAGGCTCCTGCGAAGACCATGGCAGAGTAAACAGATAAGTGCTAGAGTCTTTGCACTTGTGTGTGTGTTCTAGAGTCTTTGCACTTGTGTGTGCTCTCACACATCGCAGTTTGCCATTATCCTGATAGTGGGAGTCGGGGGGGGGGGGTAATTAGGTTTTTTTTTTTTGTTTTTACGTTTCATTTGTTCAAAAGTGTGATGTACCCAGGGCCCTAAGTGGAGGGCCTGCCGCTGTGTGCGTAACGCAAAGTGACATCTCACTCGTGCAGGAGTATTAGGAGGTGACGAGAGTATTGAATATGATGGGATGTGTTCCCAGGCCACAACCATCTCCACTGAACGACTTCCGCTCCGTTCTGATCCCAGTTACCTGATGGGCCTGTCGGGGTTCTCCCTTTGATGACGGCAACGCTGGGGTCCGTTGATCTGCGTCGAGCACTTCTGTGTCACTCTGCCCCTGTCAGTAATCCTGCATTCCCTTTGTCGCATCATATATTGTGCACCGACGAATCCTATGCCTAGTCTGAGTTACATTCGAATGCTGATTGGTCAGAATCTGTGACGTTGATGCAAGCTTGATTACCCCCTGCTACAGTATTGGTGGTTGTACGTTGTTTAGGAACTTTTGGTATAACATCTCCCTGGTAGCAGGCAGATTGGATGGTATTTAAGATGGTATTTCCTCAACTGGCAGAATTGTGACCCAGACACAATTGTATTCATCAGACAAACGGACCTGGTTGCTATTCACCCATCTCCAGCAGTCCTTTCTCACCGATGTAAGCTAACAAGAGCTTTAGCTTTCACAGTAGCTTTAGCTCTTCTTGATGGCACAGTATTTGAATGACTGACATGCTGTAGACTTCACAGCGAGGGCCGAGGCCACAACCAGGAGCGGTTAATATCAGAGCTGGTTATGGCTGCACACACCTGCAGGGCTGTGCGTGAAAGAACCTTTGGCTCAGACCTGTACGAGGTTGTGTGGGTTTAAAGCTGCCCTCGTCCTGCCCCTTTTCTGCCTTAGTTTTATTTTAAAGCCCATTAGCTGAACACTATTGAATCTATAGCCACTTTTTACTTCTCTCAGCGGGACAGGATGATTTGTTTTGGCATGTGAAAGGTTCATTTCTCTCTCTCTCTCTCTCTCTCTCTTTCTCTCTTTCTCTCTCTGTCTCGTTTGCTTTACCAAATGTAAATGTTGTATTATACTGAGTGTACCAACCCCCTCCTTGGAGACTGATTTCTATACAAAGTGCCAATTGTTGTTCCAATCAAATGAGGACCAGGTAAAAAAAAAAAAAAAAAAAAAAAAAAGGTCCCCCTTTTAAAACCAACTGAAACACTAAATAAGAGAAAAATGACTTTTATTCTGTATTTAAGATTTAAGAGAAACTGCTGTTTTTGTTTTGGTTTTCTTTTTTCTTTTTTCTTTTTTTTTTTTTTTTTAAAGAAATTGTGATTTTTAAATGCATGTGCTCTGTGTTGGGGCTGGAGTTATAGGGTCAGATGATGTTAATATTAAAACCCTCAAGATGAGGGATTATATTGATTATATTGATTATTGATTTACATCATTCTCGTCATATTTTTGTCTTTATTTGTACTGTTTCATTTCAACCACTGTTGCCTGAACCTCATTCAAACATGAACGATTTTCATAACCGCCTTCTAAAAAAAATTATAAAAAAATAAAAAGTAATAAAAGTATCTGTTTTAAATTTAAATAAATTTGTTCCTATACATGCTGCCTTTGTTGACTGTTTTCTTTGAAGTCGTTAATTAAGGTATTTTTGTTTGTTAATTGTAAGTTAATGAGTACATTACAATAGTTTATTACTGACTATTAGGACAAATTTAAAGCATTAATAACAAGTTATAACATAAGTGACACCTGTGAATATCTGACTAACATGTAAAATTACTTCACTCAGTGCAATGTTGGTCAGAT
Organism: Tenebrosternarchus preto; assembly: GCA_025802075.1. Lineage (NCBI taxonomy): Eukaryota > Metazoa > Chordata > Actinopteri > Gymnotiformes > Apteronotidae > Tenebrosternarchus > Tenebrosternarchus preto. Next base: position 1,619,823 of record JAOYMR010000003.1, read on the forward strand.
ATTAAGGTTACATATATTAGTACTGGTGCTTTAATAGGCACAGGTCACTGTTGCCTGTTATTTTTATGTATTGTTACTTCATAATAATGGCGTTTGTAGGAGTTCATGATTATCTGATTGGTTTAAAATGTTTTTAATGACTTTCTTATACTTTTTGTAAACAGACTCTTGCTGTAAGGTGTTGCTATAATTATGAGTGAGATATTCCAGTACTGGAAGGACCGCATTACAGGCTTTAAAGTGGTCCCCTTTCAACATATTTAAGGATATGAATGACTCGGAGAAACAGTCAAATTCCCAGTTGACAGAACTACGCTTCCTCAGAACTACTTCGTCTTAGAAACATTAGCTTTGTACTCACATTCAGAGGCTACATCACTGTGTATTCTGCTACCTGTCTTACAAGCGATCATTACAAGCTAAACGTGTCTATGGGTGTACACAGTCTCCCTTTCGACTGTTCCTCACTGCTCGGGTTCAGGTCGAATCCGAATATGCCGTTTTCGGGTGACAAAACCGTTCTCAGAACAGCGTTACCCCGTCATTCTTGTACAGGTGTATCCGGCGTAGTATTTCTGCTGTTGGTGTCACCGCTCCGTTATGTGACGGTCTCCACACAAGGTTGCTAAACCAGTCGCTGAGGGGCTGGAAGATGACGACCGTAGACTGTTGAAGGGCTCCTGCGTTTACAGGGCTGTAGTTCCAGAATGGCAGTTTTCCTGGTTTTTCAGCAACAGAGCAATAACGTTGTCGGAGGCTGACTGCAATAGTTTTGCTACTGTTTCCTAAACTACCGTCACAGGCATTGTTTTTTTTTTTTTTTTTTTTTTTTACCTTTGATTAACTGATTGAAACTTGACCTACAAATACTTTATTCGGCCTGGGTTTTGCAAAAGCTTTGGAACACATCCTAACTTTTTTTTGCATCTGTGACCTGCGCCTTGGACGAACGCAGTCCAGGTAGGTGAATTCGGTGGATTTCACCAGATGGGGGCAGCCCGAGAATGTATAATAATTTAAGTGACTCCTCATACCGCATCAGCACGAAGACAATAGAACCTCGTGCGAAGTCAGTACAGATTGTAAAAAATCCTTTTTTAATACGCATTATTATTTTTACTATTAAACCATATTAGTGAGGCGTACGTAAATAATAATACCAACCAAGCACTAATTCGAGCCCAGTTTCTGATTTCTTATTCTGAGGTAGCGATTACCCAGGCTAGTATCTTATATTGTTTTATATTGTGTTTAAACCATGGTTTTCTGCGTCGCTCGTCATTATTTAATAATGAACCAATCTCTGTAGTAGATTACACTGCCGTACAAAATGTTTTACATAATCACTGCATTTGAATATGATAATTGCGTCGCTGTTTTATGTTCCCTTGGGTACGCTTGTAAAGTGCCGTGTGCGGGGAGGAGTCGATGTGGATTGGGCAGGAACAAAGCACAGTTTCCCGCACACCTTCTACCAGGGGCACGTTAAAACAGCAACACTTCCGCAAACTGAAATCTAATACATTTGACATCTAAAATGGGCCTTGCGCGTTCCACCTCAATCCCGCATTACATGGGGCGCCAGATTCTCGATGCCTCGTACATTTTCTGCTAGGAGATCCGGAAAGACGTGGTCGTTTTCAGCTTGTGTTTGACAGTCGGAACAACAAAACCTTCAAAACGGTGGATCCTAGCAAAAGCGCCATATCGAACTTTTGTAGATGATTCACGGCGTAAGCGGTTTTCGATATTGAATGGGTTTTTTTCTGCATATTTCGTAATCAGTTTGTTTCTACTAACTTACCTGCTAGCCACAGGGCGCAGGATAGCCTACCTTCCTTCATTGTGTGCGAAAACATATTTTAACTGTTGGATTATCGCATTGGCAGTTATACTACTACTGATGACATCTGCATATTTCACCAAAAGATATCATTTTTCATCCAGAAACTGAGTTCAGAGTCTATATCTTCGTCGTCTTGTGAAAACAGCGCTAGCTAGCTGAAGTTAGTTCGGATGCTAGCTGTTTAGCTGTGTGAGGTAACATTTTAAAGCTGGCAAATTGTGCAAGGCTTAGCTTTTACAGAAAGCTGTTTAGAAGCAGCTATTGCGAGTGAAAGAAGATTAAGATTTTTCGTCGGCAAACTGAAAAATTGAGAAGCGCTGAGAAGCAAAGCGCCGGAATTGCACAGAATCGCATACGAGGAGACCAAACAAAGAGGTTTTCAATCCAAAGCGTTTTATTTCGTTTGGCGAAAAAAAAAAAACAGCAAAAAATTGACATGATGTTTCCACAAGCCAGACACTCGGTAAGTGTATCGTCCGGTTTTTGTATAATTTGTGTGTTGCGTTATTTGTGTTACACGGCTTGTTCACGAAAACGATTAGTTTACTTGATAACCCTTGAAAATAATCTGGTTTATTGAAACATTGTAGCCGTTCGTGCCTTTTGCTCGCGCGTAAGATGTGTGCCTTGCATGTGCGTTTGTTCATTGTAAAAGAATGGCATAACAGGTGGGGTCCTTCACGCGGATACATTTTTAAGTGAATCTGGACCGCAGGTATTTACTGTGTTCTGGCCCTTATATCACGTAGTTTCCATCATTTTTGCGTTGTTCATAAAAAATAAATTAACAAAAAAAATAGCACGTGTGGTCATAGGTTAGATGTCGTGGAGCAGGAAATTAGCATACACCTTTCCAGCCTTGCAGGCGGACATAAGGTAGGTTTTCATAATGGTGACGATGCATCACCATTTAGTAAACAAAAGCTTTAATATTTTTTGACTACTGCTACGAGCAGTACATGTTGTTGGCTAAAAATGTAGTATATTGAATATAGTATCGCAGTGTTTCTCGGATTCAATCCTGGAATGCCAATGTCGTGTCGGATTTCCCTTTCTCGTGCTTTAACACACCTGTCGTCTCGTGGTAATTAGGTGATGAGTCGAATCAGGTGTGTTACAGCAGTTGGACTCCTGGATCGGATACTGTTGAATTTCATTGGGGAGGGAGCAGAGGATTCACGTGCTTTGTTTGTGGTTTGAGAAATATTTCTGCCTTGTAGAGAACATGATTAACTGGTCCTAACTGGTACATCATCAGATTGCATTTAGTTTTTATGTATAACAACTACAAATGAAACACTAACAATATAGACTAACAATACATACACAGACAATACTACTTTTTATTCTGTGTTGGCCTGACATCTCGAACCACAATGAATCTATTAATCCAGACACACGGGCGGCCCGTGTTCTTCGATCGCTTCCTTTTTTGTTTTTAACAAATAAAGGTAGCAACTTAAAAAGGTCAAGTGTGGTTGCCAGACACCCCCCCCCAAACACACACGCACGCACACACACAGCCCCTCCCCCCGGCCCTCTTTTTAAACCCAGAGCTTCAGTTGTTTCTTTTCTGTGAATGAAGGCCTCTGAACACACCCCTTGTGTTCTATAATGAGTCCCCTGTTATTGGTTTTGTTTAGTGCTGATCCTAATTGTGCCTCCCTGGTCTGCAACACAAACAGATCTTTACGCAAACACGAGCCCCCCGGGTGGAAGAGAGAAGATTCTGTAATTAATGAGAGAAACCGCTCAGAGCTGCACCTGCGGCCATGGTTAGGAGCTGCCCTGTGCCGTTTCGGCCAAACGCGAGCAAATACGGTGGAATGTCACTCACATTTTTCCAAGTAATGAATTCTGTCCTGGCTTTTTCCTTGCAGTTTTACTCAAATTTGAGTGCTGAACCCTCAAACGACTGCAGCATTGAGTGTTTTAAGTACCTCATACTGATATGTTCACGTACACGTTGGGTTTTCCGTTTAACAGTGAAGTCCCAGACTGCCTGGGGTTTCCTTGTTGCGGGAAACTTCCCAAAGTCATCTGAACACCTTAATAAGTTCTACTACAGGTAATGCTTTCCTTATGGCGGAGTGCTCTGTTTGGCCATTAAAGATATGGAAAGGCATAGAAACGGTTCCAAATCCAGGATTAACCAATGGGATTTTCAGTTTCGCTTTCAATCTAGGATTAAAAGTAACTGCTGGATCTGTGGTTGAATCTTGACCTTATTGGTACGTGGGTTCATCTTCTAAAGCAGGGGGAGGATGTGGATTCAGACTGGCTGGCCTCACTGTCCAGGTTTGTCCAAGAACCTACAGAGGATGACGGGTGAATTGTTTCGTCTTTAAAAGCTGTTGAAAGGCTCTGTTCCTCGGGTGGGTTTGGTGTTCTTGTTTCCTGCCTGGTCCTGCCCAGTGTTGTGCTGTGAGCAGGCTGATAATACAGAAGGCGTCCACCTTAGACGTCTCTTGTTTGAAGGCTCACTGGTGCCGTGTCTGAAGGCTGCTTCGGGTTTCCACCATATAAACCCGTTGCGCTTAGCGGGAAGGTCTGGTGTACGAAAGGAGTAATTAGCCTGGTGCTGTAGACTGCGGCTGCAACTGTGTGCTGACATGCCATCCAGATAATCAGCGAACATTCCAGCAATGCTTCATTAAAATGCTTGGTGGTGCCAGTTCACCATTTGGTTTCCTGTTGTCTTGGTAGTGTGAGAGATATCGTGGAAAACTGCATGATATGCAAGGCTGTCTTTAATTATGAAGTGCTCTGGGAAGCACCTTGCTGGTAATTCCTTTAGGACTCTTATTTTGAATTCTAGCATCAGAATTTCTCATTTTCGTTTACCTGGAGTACCTTATCTAGCAAAATATTCATTGCGTTGATTAGTCCTGACAAACCACTAGACAAATACACATTTTAGCTAACGTTAAGTTCATGCACAATGTGCATCTATTAACATGCTGTCGTAACATGCTGAAATTGACAGTTATAACACTTTAATTAGACGCTAATAACATGCTGTTTCTAGCTGCAGTTTCTTGCTACCTTTCTTTCATAAGGAGCTGATGGCACTCGCTGAGAAGCGAGTAAACGGATGTTGATGTGATTCTTACGTACCAGAGAATTTAAACATTTCAGTGTTATACGCATGTACTGAGCTTCTATGTAGCTTTTGCGAAGCACAAAGCCTTTATATTGAGATGTGTCCTGGTTTTCAAGTACTGCTATGGCCGTTTGAGCGTGTTCCACCTTTAATGCTTAACACACAACCAAATTCAGCTCCACAGGGAGCAGCCAGGCACTGAATGGAGATTTTACACGCAGACCTTTCCATCTGATGTTCCTCTGTAACCAAGTGGCTTTCTGGGACAGCTTCCCGCTTCAGGTCGCATCACCCTGTTATCGCTCGGCTCCACCCAACGCTGTGCACCAACGTGCCGGTAATCCAATTGTTTAGCCTCATGCTTCTTGTTTGGGGGAATAAAATGCCACCTGGTGGATTATGGTGGGGAATTATGGATGGAGCACAGCAAGTCCACCCCTGTAAGCAGCCCACTGGCTGACGACGCCATCTTCACACTAGTTCCTAAGGCCTGGTGGTTCACTACCACCTCGGCGGATGAAGAAGACTGACCGAACAAGGCAGGCCTGGGTGGGTCCTGGCTCTCCATGGCTGACTTGTCTTTTTACGATCACGTTTATTTCATTGCGTCATCAACAAAAGCCACCAGGGGGCGCCACACGTTTCCAACGCGCAGCCGTCACCGTTATGATGCAGAGCGAGAGATTCCCCGTTGAGCTCCGTACCACGTAAGCGAGGAAGATCTGAGAATGCTGTGTAGGGATCGTAGAGCTTTGTGCTTTGTTGGGGGGGTACTGTGCCCGTCCAGGGTCCAGGTGTGATGGGAACAGGATACTGGGTTTGTTCCACCAAAGCTGCCAGTGTACACCACTGCCAGAGAGGAGGGCGAGGGGGAGCAGGGTGTGTGTAATCATCAGCTACCACAAACCACCCCCCCCCCCCCTTCATTGTGCGTACTTGCACCTATCCAGCTGTGTGTGAAATACTTCATCTGCTGGCTGAGGCACACAGCCCAGAGACGTGTGTGTGTGTGTGTGTGTGTGTGTGTGTGTGTGTGTGTGTGTGTGTGTGTGTGTGTGTGTGTGTGTGTGTG
>JAOYMR010000003.1:1632964-1643241 GCA_025802075.1 Tenebrosternarchus preto
TCTCTTTGGTTGGTGAGTCCCAGTGTAACCCAGCCCTCTCTTTGGTTGGTGAGTCCCAGTGTAACCCAGCCCTCTCTCTCTTCTCCCCGTTGCAGTACTACGAGATGTCGTACGGTCTCAACATCGAAATGCACAAACAGGTAAAGGATCGTCGTCTCCGCTTGGACAGAGCTCTGAATGTCTCCTCTCCTCCGGTCCTCCCCTCCCCTCCCCTTTTCTTGGCTCCCTGTACTCATCTTGTTGCTGTTCACACTGGATGTTTGCAGGCTGTTTTTCCCTCACTGGTGTTTTGCAGTCAAAGCTCAATGTGCTCAGGCTGCCCTAGATTTCATAGCCTTGACGTGTTTGTGTGTGTGTGTGTTCATTTCATACTCATTCTGTGTTTGCGTTTACATGCACTCTGTGCTTGTGAATATTTTTAATGTAAATATCATTTTTTCTATGAACATGTATAACATAAACGACGGCGTGTTCACAGGGATTGCTAAAGGTGTGTTATTAAGGGTCTCACGCTGTCCTCTTGGACAGGACGGTGCGTTTGAGTGGACAGGAGTGTGGCGTTTCTACATCCGTCTTAAATCGCGTTGTGTTGTTTTGCCAGGCTGAGATCGTGAAGAGACTGAATGCCATCTGCGCCCAGGTGCTGCCCTACCTCTCCCAGGAGGTACGCCCGATCCAGACGGACCTCTGACGCAAAGGCCCGCCCCCTCCGCCAGCCGCGCTGGGGATGCATATAAATATTCGAGCAGTGCAGGCTATTCTTAGCTTGGGGTGCAAAATCGAAGGAAAGCTCCCCGACAGCACCAGAGGAATCCTAACGTCCCACAAAATTGAAATCGTCTCCTTGTTCGAGCGGAGAAATCACGTGGCCCATCAGCATTGCAAAAGCATATGAGCTTTGTGTGTGTTACCTGTAGCCTGCAGAGGGGTCCTGTGTCGTCATGGTTACTAGGCGGTATATAGCACAGTGCGGTCCGGTATGCAAAGGGGTTCAGTTTTAGACCGTGTTCAGTGAGTGGATATCCAAACCAGCGCTGCCTCAGTGCTAGAACAGTCCCACACACATACGCTCCACTTTGTGTTTGGGTGATTTCGATTATTTATTTATTTATTTTTGATAACTATGGCTAGTGTCTGCAGTCTTCTGTGTGTTTATAATGGTTACACCAGCCAGTAATTGCAAGGTGTATGGTTCAGAGCGATAACGTGTGTGTGTGTGTGTGTGTGTGTGTGTGTGTGTGTGCGTGCGCGCCTCCAGCACCAGCAGCAGGTACTGGGAGCCATCGAGAGAGCCAAGCAGGTGACTCCACCTGAGATGAACTCCATCATTCGGGTAGGCTGCATGCTCTGTGTACATGACTCCCAGTGTGTGTGTATGTGTGAGTTTGTGTGGTGTTCTTGGGTTTCTGGTTGTGTGTGTGTGTGTGTGTGTTCAGTACCTAACAGTGAGACCCTTCACTAGTGTATATGTACATGTTTGAGCTCTGTTTCTAACTCTGCTTCATTCCTGTGTGTGTGCGTGTGTGTGTGTGTGTGTGTGTGTGTGTGTGTGTGTGTGTGTGTGTGTGTGCATGCAGCAGCAGCTCCAGGCCCACCAGCTCTCCCAGCTGCAGGGACTCGCCCTGCCCATGACCCCCCTCCCCCTGGGTCTGACCCCTCCCACCCTGCCGGCCGGCTCTTCCGCCTCGGGTCTCTTTTCTCTCTCCAGCATCCTGGCCTCGCAGGCTCACCTGGCCAAGGAGGAGAAGAGCGCACGTGAAGCAGCGGCCGCCGCCGCCGCCGCCGACAATCACCGCGGCAACGACGACGACGGGGACAAGTCCGACTAGCTCCTCTCTGACGCGCTGCGCCTAGGAGAGACTGGCAGAGAGACCGAGAGGAACTGGAGAGACTGCGAGGGAACATCACCCTCGTTCAGTCTCTACCTGAACCCCCTCTCTACTTTCTTGGCTCTTTGCTTGAGTTCAAATCAATTGTTTTTGTTTTTTGTTTTTCTTTTCATTCTCTTGTTTTTAGTAACTTCCTGTGCCACGTGTTTTCTGGTCCCCCTTCTCCCTCTGCCTGCTCCACCTTCCAGTTCCTCCTCCATCCGCCGTTCCTGTAGGGAAACGACAGCCCGTCTTCCCGGAGTCGCCCCCGCCTGTGGCTCGGTCCGGCCGGTTTAAACGCCGGATCCCGTCCTCCTTCGCTCCCACTGCTGTTGTAGGTCAGAGTCACTTATTGCTTAAGTGATGAGCACAAATCATCAGATCTGAATGACTCACTGGAGGCGTCCGGAGACGATGCACGTTGCCCTTCTTCTCTCTGATCTGAATTTCTTGTCCTGCTGAGCCGCTCTTATAGTTTCCTAGCAGACGTGAAAAACGTCACGATTTCCCGTTGTCCTGCACGCGCTCCACCGCTTCCGTCTTTCCAGGCTTCCGGGTGTTTTTTTTTTTTTGCGGTTTGCGCTCTCCTCGTCGTCGTCGGGACACCGCGGGCCGGCGGGCGCTACGCGGCGGTATCCCCGGGATACCGGATCAGCCTTGCAGCCCCGCCTCTCTCACGCACTTGTGCTCTCCCAGGAACAGGCAGCTCCTGCTCCACACAAAACAGAAGCGTCCTGCCTTTGGGGTGCTGATAACTGTGTGGGCAATGCAAAATTCATGCAAATTAGTTGATATCCAAGAGGAAGAACACACTCTCTTATACAAATTATCCATCAGAAATGCACTTCCCACAGATACTGAAGCCCAGCAAATTTGCATGAAGCCTAACATGCTGTCTGTGGGTCTTGATTAAGCACGTGAAACGCTGCTCCTGACACTTTGCGTGAATTGTTTCGTGCGTAAAGGGTTTGTATCCTAAAAGAAATGTGTCGATAAGGACATATTTATGAAGCTCGTGGTAAATTCGGATTTGTCTTGGTCGGTGAAGGACGCAGAGGTTACACTCACGTGTAATGCGATACTGCTCATAATGTTAAAACCAAAAGGGAGGGGGGGGGGGGGGGGTCGTGTAACTATTACCGCTGCGCTTAAAAGGATGGCTTAGTTACGCGAGTGTTTGCATTACGGCTAAAGGTTAAACCGCGACACGTCTCTCACTCGCAGTCTCGATTGTGCACTGTGGGTTTGCAGCCTCGGGCTTTTAACTTGGAATCGAGTAGCTGAAATGCACGTCGTCGGTGTTGTTCGAGACTGTCGTAGTCAGTCATTTGTAGGCTGGCCGCACGTCTGTTACAACGCGCAATCCGTCGTTTCACTTCTGAAAGCCCTGGTCATTTGTCAGGTCACCCCTGTATTAGTGCATATGAATATTTGCTTATTGAGGAGACGTTGTATTAAAGAGGAGGTTCACTGAAAACGGTTAACTTTGGAATTAAGTTGCAGTAGTAATAATTATAATGCATTTGTAAAGTATTTTTCCATAAAAAAAATTCTCAACCTCAACGTGTTTACGTCACTCGCTGAAAATAAATATTACCAATTATGCCATCATAAGAAAATACATTTAAGTAGTTTTTTTTTTTAATCATTTGAGCTGTCTTAATACTGATCGCGTGTTGTTTATGGTTCAGGATGCGAGACGTTGTAGGGCGCTTCGTGTTTTTTGTTTTTTTTCTGTACAAGTTGATGTACTTCCCATGTGGCTTTAGTTTAAGGTGCCTCAGCTGTCAATCAACTACAGATCTGAGAGCTGTAACCCCCACGCAATCCACATTGACTTTAAATGCTGAAAAGGCGGCTAATCATAAAACGAGTCGTCATCTTTATATAAAAAAAAAATATAGCAAATGCAAGTGTTTCCGCTTTAATTTCGTAGACGTTCGGGGAAATACAGCGTGGATTTATGGGCTTCAAAAAAAAAAAAAAAAAAAACAGCTTGCGTCATTTTCAGTGAACGGCCCCTTTTCATTTGTCCTGACCACAAGGTGGCAGCATTTCCGCGAGACCAATGAGAGCGTTTTGTCAAGTTGTGAAAAATGTGCTTTTTAGGCTCGTACTACCTATCGTTGTATATAACAAAAGTAGTACTTCTTTAAAAAAAAATAAACAAAACAATCAAACAGAACAGAATGATATTTGTATGCTGATTGTGTTGGTATGATAATTTGTTACAGAGCATGTGAGGGTTTGTATGCAATGTGATTAAGATTATGCCTGTTTAAGTACTGTATGTAATTTATTACATACCGTTGATGGTTCTCAACATGTGTCCCCTGTGCAGAAACAGGATGTGATGTTCTCGTTTGAAAGGGTTGGGTTTTTTTGTTATTTTATAAACCAAGTTGTTTTTTACTCTCTGGTCATTATAGAGATAAGGGCAGTAAATATCAACCTCTAGACAAGTAAAGATTCATGTACACAACTTGTGTGTGTTCTCTGCCATGGCTTAGTTCAAAATTAAACTTGCTTCTCCACTGAATAGTTAAAATATTGGAGAAAATGCGTGCATCACTTCCAGTTTAGTCCCTAGTTCTTACATTTTTTTTAGACATGCATAATTTAACCAAATCAACTCCCAGTCAACGTAATGAATTAATTGGATCAAAATTGTAAAGTTAATTCTGACATGATTCCCTACAGCAGGGCATTTCCTTTGGGTTATTGTTGTTGTTGTTGTTATTATTTGTGGGGTTTTTTTTCTTTTGTGTTCTGAATTGCTCTGTTAGTGCACTTGATCTCTATACTTTCCCAGCCAACAAGACAGTGTCCTGTTAGGCAAGCAGGTCAGTTCTACCTTACTGGAAGATTCATATAAAATGAGTAGTATGTATGTACGTGTCTGTATGTGTGTTTTATGTTGTGAAGGGCCAATTTATATACATATATAAATATATCAATATACGTATACTTTTGTAAACATTTTGTATGTATAAAGATGCATTTATGTGTGGGTGGGAGTGTCCAGGAGGACAAATGTTGTAGTGTATGCAGTTTTGATGCGCTAATAGATATATACATACGTATGTATATTGATGATCATACTTTATAATAGGGCCTCAATATGTGTGCATGCTGATGACTTGGCAGGTACAGATGCTTAAACTGCTTTCATAGTTGAACTGGCTGTAGTTGCTAATGGGTTGGCAGGTGTCTCCAGTGTCTCCAGGGGGAAGGTCGGCGTTAATGGCGTCCCAAGATGGTTTTCCTTTCATTCTGTTTTTTTTTTTTTTTTTTCTTTTCCCCTTCGTTTTTTTTTTCCATCATACCAATAGCAAACGTGAATGTGTTTTCCGGTTGGTAGAGAGAAACTCCAAAAACAGCTGTGTGGTGTGTGTGTGTCTCTCTCTCTCACACACACTTGCGCACGCACGCACACACACACACACGAGTAGATGCAATGATGCTTCGAGAGTCGATGTGTGTGTCATAACTTGCACTTCCATTGCTTGTACAGTTGACGGTCCGTTTTAAATCGGGCGTCGTTATAAAACTCAGTCATTCTCCAAACCATATCCTTTCTCTCCATTCAGGATACACAGAACGTGGTGACTTAACAAAACAAACAAAAAATTATTTTGTAGCCTATCAGTTATTTTCAGCCTCTCATTTTGTGATGTAGGTATAAAAAAAAATTGAGTGTATACTTGGCAAAAAGTGTGTCTGTTGTGTTATAAAAAATCAATATTGCAACTTTGTTTAAGCAGAAAATGTGGGTAAAAGTCAAGTACCTTTTACCTGTTCATGAATGAGATTTTGCAGTAAGGAAGTATTTATGGTGCCTTACAAATTAAAGCTTCAGTGTACCTCCGTTTGTGTGGATGTGTCATTTCTACGTCCTCATGAAAGATTTCAGAAGCTCTTCAGTATATCAGAACATAAGATAAAGTGTAGACTAGGTTATAACGTTAAATATGATGGTCAGTTTTAACAGGGGAATGGATGTATATGGATGAACTTTATTAACTGGTTATAGATAGATAGATAGATAGATAGATCCATCTAACTCGTATAGACTAAAGCATTGTCCGCAGCACCTGCCATGGCTGCTAAGAGACATTCCTTTGTTGTCCAGCAGATGGCGCTGTTTCTTCGGGCACTTCATCAGTAGTCATCTAACTCGAAAATGTCCAAGATGCCGTGGCCCCCTTGTTTTCTCCTTCCATATCATCTCTCTTCCTCTGTTTATTCACGATGCACACTGTTCTTCAATCTCTCAGCCCTCTATTTCCGACTGGCTCCTCCTGCGTGTCCAGCGCGCTCTCTCAATTTCTCCATCGTTTATCAAGGCCCACCATTCTTCCATGTTTTCCCTGCAAACCCCCCCCCGCCCCTCCCTTTGATGCTTAACTTCTTTTTTCACTATCCGCGAGGCAGGTTTATAGATGCTTTTGCGTGCGCGTTAATGTTGTACCTGGTTATTAATAAAAATCTAAAGTTTAAATAAACCAAACATGAATCAGTATCGCGTTTTTTATTGGTAGTGCTACATTCCATAGGAAAATACTAATAGATTGTTATCAATGCAAGAGTGAAAGTTTCCTTTCCCCGTTTTTTCCTGTATCCCCAGATACAACATCAGTTGAACAACTCAGTCCTCGAGAAGCCTGTTAGAAGTTGGGATGTGTGTGTTGATCTCAGCGGTATTAAGAAGGTGTAAACAAAAATACTTTCAAATAACCATATTAAAACTGTCATTCATAAAGTTTCCCCAAAGTACCTTTTCATTTTGTCAAGGTGTAGCCATTTTACACCCAACAAATCACTATATATCAGAATGACCTTGTTAGTTATACGAATTTCTCTCTTGCTTTTGTAAGCTACCAGTCCCCTTTCTTCTTGATACTAGGACAATGTTTCTGGCCAGAAACGAAAACAGGAACGTTTCATTGGAGTTTTTGTCAAAGTGCAATGATTTTACAGCTGTAATAGACACACCCAGTATAGGAAAAAAAAGCAAACGGCAATAATCGAGAAGAATTCACTTGGGTTGAGCCTTAGCATCCAGCGCCACACCTCTCTGGCAGTAAATTAATTCTAAGTTATGTATTGTTCCTGTCATCTATCACTTGCAATATCTTTGAATATTAATCGCTGAATCATTCTATCTTTGAACAAAAGGCTGTAAAGAGGTTTGGCAGACTGTAGATTTTGCAGCTACTTCGCGCTGATTTCGCTGCGCATCGCTCTGTAATGAAAACCACATTATCCAAGTCTTGCTGTGCTGTTTTTTTAAGGTCCTTGATGAGTCGCGAGGATGAGGTTGAGTTTAGCTGAGTAAGCACATCTCTCAAGGAGAGCCCACGAGACCTCACACGTTGTTAAAATATCCACGGTTTTCATTTGGAATTATATTTCTCTATGCTGCATTTGCTTTTAAAAATGTTTTTTATGGTCATTTGTTTGGTTACAAGTAGCATTAAGCAGTCATTCGTTAGACTACACCATAGTACTTCATTACCCACAATCTCATATTAAGCACATAGAAGGAGGTTATTTAAATCCGCCTCTGTAATTGGTCCAGATGTAAGCGTATGTCACGGCCCAACGTGGGTAATGGAGTCACTTATTGGACTTGACTGCTCTCGTTGTAGCCAGTGAGGGAGAGCCTGGGTCCCGAGTGGAGAAAGAGATATTAAGGTAGCACGTGTACATCATGTGCCGACATGTTTATAAAAGCTACGTGTTTTTGCGAGTTTTCGCTTCTTCGGTGTTTAATAATTTGTCAAGAAACACCAGGAAATACGAACGAGGGTGTGGTCTCGTTGTTAAATCCTTTGCTTCGACGTTTTCTACTTTTGATTTCAATGTTTTCGCACTGTTGTTAGGGAAAATTCGCAAGCACTACGGCCGACTCCGATGGCCCACCTTAAAAGCAGCTTTCGTTCTCTGCCAAGTTAATGTCAAGCTCAGAGGCACAATAATACAGTCTGGGGTCTGCTGCTGTGAAGCCTACTGGATCATCTGCTGACCTGCTGTTCATTCTCTCTCTCTCTCTCTCCCTCACTCTCTCTCTCACTCTCATATTTATTGTGCATTTCCAAGCACCCGATTCAACGTACACCGTTTGGTTCGCCGTCAGCCGATAGCGAGAAGCGTGGGTGGCGGTGTCTGCGGGACGCGGGCGGTCAGCGGTGTTTATGTTTTTATAGCTCAGCTGCGGAGAGGGAGCAGCGAGGCGGCGCGACTGACAAACGCGTCGTGCGTGCGCAAAACAGGATCTGGTAACACTACGGCGCGTAACCGACACCGTCGTCCACCACGAAGAAGAGATTCGAAACCGAAGTGGGGTTGTGTTTTGTTTTTGTTTTTTTTTGCAAGGGAAAGAAAAATAACTTGCCATTTGAAAGATCGATTTTTTTTTTCGCGTGTTGGGCGCTCGCACACTCGACAGCGCAGCGCCGTTTGGAGCGGAGAAGAGTTCCCGCGTTCTTCTGCGCAGTCGGGGTGGTGTCGGATGCGTAGGGTGTAGCGGGCGACCTGACCACCGTGAGTTCCGTGGATGACCTCCAGAACCACTCGGATCATGTACCCACACGGAAGAGCCCAGGTAAATGATCTAACCGCTACATTAAAAGTGTCTTCACCCTCATGCCTGAGCTAATTAATTACTTTACAGATATTTCACGGCGGGTGAATACCGAGCAGCCGGACATTAAGAATATGCGATTAGGATTAGGACTGAGATGTGAAAGGGGAATCATTAGAGTAGTTTTAGATTATACACATGATTAGTCTCCGGGCAAACAGTTTATTATCTACGCCGAGGTAATTGATTTGGTTTTTAGTTCTTTTATATACATATTTACCATATTCGCTGTGTTGTATAAGGCTACAGGGGCGATATTAGCCGGACTACTAATGCAGTCAGTGTTTGTGTGTGTGTGTTGCATACGTCAGCGTGCACGAGCGAGCCGCTTTATGTGAAGCTCTGTCTTCAGAGGTATGTGGATGTCACTGAGCCAGAGAGGCTGCTGCTTGTATATAGAGAAGCGATTATGTGTGTGTTTGTGTGTGTGTGTGTGAGAGAGATGAAATAGCTGCATGTGGTTCCAAGCCACTTCATTCTCCACTGCAGTTGTCATGTTGTATTACCTTCAATGGGAAACATGATATTAGACACGCAGGCTCTGCTGTAGCTGTGGTTATGATGGTGAGGTTTTACAAGACAACGAAGATGCAGATCAAACAGGTGTGTGTGTGTGTGTGTGTGTGTGAGAGAGAGAGAGAGAGAGAGGGAGAGAGAATAAAGGAATGAGAGTATTATCTGTGAGTATGTAAATATGGATGTATGTGTATGAATGTTTGATGGAGTGCTGGCTTTGTATATTTATAAATAACCAGTGTGTATGAACCATGTTTTATTGTACAGTGTGAAGTATAACTATTATGGTTTTTACTATTATTATTATTATTTGTGTTATTATAAAATACGTCATCTAAACTGTTATTGAGGTTTTATAGAACAGAAGCCATGCATGCAATAGAGTATACTGAGTGTTCATAAACACACACACAGTATTATACATAAAAACACAGTTTTACATATACACACACAGTAATGCACAGACACAGTATAATACACACACACATGCATACACAGTAGTGCACAGCTAATATTACACAGACACACACAATTACACATGCACAGACAGTCTTACAGACAGCACATACAATATTACAGACACTATTACTCAGACAGTATTACACAGACAGACAGTATTACACACAGCGTCAGACGTACAGATCCAGTGTTGTGCATGTGTACCCAGCATCTGTTGCCATGAGATTTGTTGTGTTATTTGGTCTCCAGATCCTTCTTCTTTACACGGCTCCGAAATAATCCGGGGATTTGGAGCTCTGCTTTTAGCCTAGCCGAGCCCGTGCTTCCAGAGCCCGTGCTCCAGCGACCGTCCCCTCGGGAACAGGTCGGACTGGAGTGGGCGGGGCCGAGCAGAGCTGTTCCACCGTGCGTCTGGGATGGGGAGGGAACGCCACGGGTTGCGAGCGTTCCAACACGTTTTTGCCGTTGAGTTATAATGACATGCAAAAGTCATTATGAACAGCCACCGTCACACAAGCTCTTGTAACAGGATATGGAAGCTCTAAAACAGGTTATTATTATGACTGGAAGGACAGGAAAATTAAAAACTCTGGAGGTTAGTCAAGTTTAATCACGAATAGAGACTGGAAGGTCTGTCATTTGATGACCTAGATCTAGTCGGATTGTCTCTAGTGTAGGTAATCTGCTGGTTAGCCTTTAAATCGGATTGTGTCTAGTGTAGGTAATCTGCTGGTTAGCCTTTAAATCGGATTGTGTCTAGTGTAGGTAATCTGCTGGTTAGCCTTTAA
>JAOYMR010000003.1:1655114-1670523 GCA_025802075.1 Tenebrosternarchus preto
CCCCCCCCCCGCGCATGCGTGTGTGAATGCATGTATGTCTGTTTGTGACTTTCACTGTCTGTTGAGTAAATGTGTGTTATTGTGTGTTTGTCCATATTTGTGTGCCTGTGAGGCAGTGGCTTGAGACACAGCTAAATGAGCAGTGTGTTGGAGTCATCACTAGGGGGCAGCAGAGGCTTCTCAAAAGGCTGTAGGTTGTGCTGTGTGTGGTAGAGAGGCTTCTGTGGCTTCTGTCAGTGGCATAGTGGAAGGAAAAGTACATACACACGTCATTTCAGATGGACTAACACAGAAATCATGAAAACCAGTGCTAAGCACCTGTGTCAGTGTTTATGTATTCTGCTTATAGATGATTTGTGTGTGTCTGTGTGTGTGTGTGTGTGTGTTATCCCTTCAGGCAGAGATTGTGAAGCGGCTCAGTGCTATATGCTCTCAGATCCTCCCTCTCCTCTCCCAAGAGGTGTGTAGAGCCAAACTCAACCCCCTCACAGACCCACGCTCCACCTGGCTCCACCTGGCTCCACCTGGCTCTCACCCTTTCTTCCCCTCATGACCATTGAGATATAGATAATGTACTATGGGTCATCAGCAGTGCCGAACCTTCTCTCTCATCTATTAATATTTCATACAAATTGTTTTATTTTTTTTTTCCATGCACATGGAAGTCCGGAGGTGGAGTTCTGACTACAACACCCTAAAGAGCCCAATAGAAATGACATGTGGCTTTTTGCACTGAGATAACAGTCTTTTTAAAATAATTTATCCATGTCTGACTCTGTCCCTGGACTAGTTTTATGTTAATATCTTAATGTAGCTTTTTATTATTTATTTATTTATTTATTTACCTCTGCAACCAGAGGTAATGATGTTTCAATGGACTTTGTTCTTTACAGGAAGAGTTAATGGAATAACGAATGTATTCCAGTTAAGGAGCTGTAATCAATTTTTCACTCGTTGCTTCTGTCAGACAACAAGGAATTTTGCCCAGCCATACAGTCTTCATCTGCCGCTTCCTCCCCGTTTCCACAGATAATTATCAATGAGTAGATAGTCTTCTATTGGCTTTATCATTTACAAACCTATAAAGAGGCTTCCTGATACAGGTGTTGATGTATCTGGGTCGTATTCAAATATGATCCAGCTGCTAATTGCTAATTACTTGCTAATTGCAAAGTTCTAGAACAATCGATTAGATTGTTGGTGCAACTAGAACAGCTATTTAAGTGACTGCATTCATGATATAGACAGTTCAGCTTAAAGAAAATCGCTAACAAATGGTTTAACTTCAGTTAAACGAAGAATGCAGTGACAGAATCCAGCTTTCTAGACATTTTATCAGGTTATTATTGGGTTTTAAATTGGGTGACACTATAAGCTATTTGAAGTGTATTCTACTATGTGTTTGTGCATGTATATATAAGTGTGTGTGTGTGTGTGTGTGTGTGTGTGTGTGTGTGTGTGTGTGTGTGTGTCTATAGCATCAGCACCAGGTGGCCCAGGCAGTTGAGCGGTCCAAACATGTAAGCATGGCTGAACTGAATGCCATCATAGGGGTGAGTGCCCTCCCCTCTCAGCTACCACACCAATCACACTTAGTCTGACCAGCTATAGTGATAAATAACTTATTATTGATAATAAAATTATATATGAATCCCAGCATTATTTTTACGTACAATAACGTGCAAGTATAAATGTTCCTTTTTAAGTAATAACTACAGTCACACAAAAGCACATGCATTCACACACACTCTCTCTCTCTCTCACACACACACACATACACACTCTCTCTCACACACACACACATACACACTCTCTCTCTCTCTATCTCACTCGCACACATAGCAACAGCAGCTGCAGCATCTTTCCCATCATGCCCCTGGCTTCCCCCTGACGCCACACCCCTCCGGCCTGGCTCTTAGCACGGGGGCAGGGCTTGTGGCCCTACCGGGGGCGTTCCCCTTCCCGCCGCACCTGCCGCCCAAAGATGACCTCACTCGCCCTGAGTCTGGGGACGCCCGAGGTAAAAACATGCTGGAAAGGCAGCACCTGTTCGGTGTGGTAGCAGGTAATGCACACAGGAGCCCAGCAAAACACAACCACACCTTTGTCATGTGAGTATATAATAACACTTAAAGTAAAAACTGAAATCTCGCTTTATCTTTTTAGATGGCGCTGCACATAGGGTGAGTGTCCTTGTGTGTATCCGTGTGTGTGTCCGTGTGTGTGTCAGAATGTAGCTGAATGGTTCCAGTAGACAGTGTTTGGCTATTATTCATAGAAGCTCAGAGTTGTGCCCCTGAAGCTAGTGTGTGTAAAGCAGGCCGAGTCTTCTTGCTATTGATTGTTTTATGTATGTGTGGGGCTTCTTGTATAACAATCCCACGGTGTTCCCACGAGAACATCAGCCAGTAGGAGAAACGGAGCGAGAATTATGGGGTTTTACAGTACTACACTAGAGAGATTGTTTATTTGTTTACCTCCAGTGTTCCTTTAGCTATTACGCTAAAATGGGAACAAGTGAGTAAGATCTATGCTCTGCAGGCAATAAGTCAAACATTTATTACTTATCTGTATATACTGTGTTTATTACATATGTTTATATACTATGTGTTTATTACATATGTGTATATACTGTGTTTCTTACATGTGGTAGCGTGTATAGAGGAGGCTGTGTGTGATGATGCTGTGGTAGTCTGTATAGAGTAGGTAGTGTGTATAGAGTAGGTAGTGTGTGTGATCGTGCTGTGGTAGTCTGTATAGAGTAGACAGGGTGTGTGATCGTGCTGTGGTAGTCTGTATAGAGTAGGTAGTGTGTGTGATCGTGCTGTGGTAGTCTGTATAGAG
Source organism: Tenebrosternarchus preto (assembly GCA_025802075.1). Taxonomy (NCBI): domain Eukaryota; kingdom Metazoa; phylum Chordata; class Actinopteri; order Gymnotiformes; family Apteronotidae; genus Tenebrosternarchus; species Tenebrosternarchus preto. The sequence goes on from JAOYMR010000003.1 coordinate 1,657,959, forward strand.
TAGACAGGGTGTGTGATGGTACTGTGTTTGACAGAGTTTCCCAGACTCGAGTGTGATGACTCAGCCTGTGGGGCAGCGACTGGGTTTGTCTCTGACCTGCCCGACCGAACCAGAGACTGACAGCAAGAGAAGCAGCACAGAGGAGAAAACCCGCTCTCCAACACCCCGGGTAAAGATCATGCAGACACACACACACACACACACACACGCCGAGTCATCGTGGTGATGGCTGTTTCCCACACACACACACACACACACACACACGCCGAGTCATCGTGGTGATGGCTGTTTCCCACACACACACACACTGTGATTCATCCATGATCCGTTTGTTAATCACTACACATTGTCTGGGAAACTAGTCATTTCATTGCTGTGCATTTTCAGTGTCATGTTCCATGTAAAGGGGGTTAGTAAACATGCCACAATTACCCCATTACATTTACTTAAGTAAGTAACTTTGGAACAAATTGAGCTTTTATGAGTAAAAGAAGGTACCTTATACTCTTATTTATACTCTTATACAAGTATATTTGTACATTTACTCAGTACATGCATCTGCGTTCCTCAGGCATGTTACCCGAGTTCATGTTTTTCACACTTCCTTCACCTTCCCAGTTGCATTGTCACGTTTGAGAGGGTTACTGACATCCGTCGAGGTCATGACATGGTCGTCCTCTGCCTCGGTAAAGACGTGTTTACGCTGCACGACTATCCTGACCGTTACGGTGTCCGTGACCACAGTCGAACGTTGATCGTTCAGATCTTTGGCCGAGCAGCGTGTAGTGATCCACGCTCTACTGCAGTACGTTTAGATTCTCGTAGTGTAACCGCTGCTGTGACAGGTGTCTAAAATCAACCAGTAGGGGGCGTCCTAGAATTACACACAACCCAAGTAAATTGATCTCCGAAACTTCCTCATGCTCTCTTGGCTTTGCTCATTGGCGGATTGGATTTGGACATCTGTAAATCTGCTTTATGACAATGGCTAATGTAAAAAGGACCATGTAAATAAATTTGACTTGACTTGACTAGATGGGACATAATTTGAAGGTGTGCCCACAAGAGGTTTTAGTACAGTTTCTTTGAAGAGAAGTTTTTTTCATTTGTAGACATATTTGAATAGGAGTTTCTATGAGCTGCCTAAATCAGATGGATGTTGCAGTTCTGTTTTGATTATTAAACGAGATTTCACCATTTTTTCCAAGTTTCTTTCCTATCTAAGGAATCATTTAAGTGAGTTAATTTAGAAACTGATGGCATTTGACGTCTTTCCACAGGACGGCGAAGCAGACAAGGACGAGGACAACGTGAGACGAGATGGTTCTAAAGAGGTGTGACCTCGGTCTCAGTGTGGTCTCTCGCTCTGTAGCACTGCGTCTGTGCAGGAAGTTGTTCCAGCTAGCAGGAAGTCACCGCTCACTAACAGAAACCCTTGGTGTTACTGTGGTGACTGTTAGGCACAGATGAAATGTAATGAGTCTTAAATCTTAAACAGTTGTTGATCTGTGTCATTTTTACTCATCTGCTAATTGCTAGTGAGTCCCCACTGAAAATAATTTTCAAGAAATTTCAGAAAATGTTTTCACACTGACTTAATTTAAAGCTGTATTTGTGTTATTTCATTTCTCTTTCGTTTTAAAAACACAAAGTAAGTGCTGTGGTGGTATTTTGATGACATTCAGTCCTGCCGCAGTTTGCTTTGTGGTTTATGGTTCATTTCATCTTTATGCGGTTTGCTGGTCTGGAAGAGTGGGTCCCCGATAGGAACCATCGCCCGCCCGCTGGACGGGAATGGCCTGGATGGATCGCCGGTCCTGCGCAGGAGCCCGTCTAGAGACGCCCGCTCGCCCGCCTCGCCCTACACCCACCCACACACGCCCGGACGCCGCCGGTCCCCGCCCCAGGTACGTCCCTCACCCTACACCCATACACATGTGCCTTGTCACCATCTCACGCTACACCCCCCCCCCACACACACAAACACCTTGCTGTCGTTAGTTGTGTGAGGACCTTGTATGCAGAAACACAACACAAAGCAGACACAAGCCTCCGCGATTTACGCTTTGTCTCTGTAGCCTCCAGTACTGAGCATAAGCTTCTGAAACCCAACAGTGGTTTAGTACTTTCGTTCATGTCTATGGAGTAAAATGACTTTTTAAAATCTGATTATCAAGCAGAATTGTATAATCTGTACTATACGTTATTGGATGTGTTTCTTAACTTGTGTGTGTGTGTGTGTGTGTGCATGAGTATGTACATGAGTGAATGTGTTTATGTCTGCGGGACTGGAGAATAGTGGAACTGGATTTTCCAGATTCAGACGGTTCATGACCTCTATATTTGGATCTTTTCAGGAGGAGAAAACACACTCCCCCTCTCGCTCTCCCTCACGCGACGCTCCTTCCCGAGGCTCCTCTCCTGCTTCTCCTCCTGGCCTCCCTCACTCCTCCCCAGTACGTGCTCCCTCTCCTCCTGTCCAGCACTAGGTGAGACACACCTCCCCGTAGCCACATCACCTCCTGTCCTGCCTCCTTGTTTCTGAACGCTTGTGTCTGAGAGCGCTAACCGCTAACAGCTAATCATGGATTGGGATTTCATGGCACACGTGAGAGTGAGGGCTTCTGGTGTGTCGATCTGCTCCATCAGGATCTGCTCCACCCTGTGGAGTGACACCGGTGGGAGACGATACGCCCCTTGCCCCCGCCCACCCTACCCAGCATGCAAAGTGGCTCCGACCCAGAATGCAACGGGCTTGGGTGCAGTCTGGGGCCCGGGTGTCCGCCTCTCGGAGCCACACGGCGAGCTTTTACGGCATTCCTCGTCCAACACTGCAGCGCCGCCTATATGGCACAGCTTCATAAGCCAATCAATCAGCTGTTATGGTGATTGACAGGTCTGTCAGCCATTCAGGCAGCTGGAATGCTGTGGCAAAGCTGAGCATTTTGGTAGGTTTCTATAATCATCAGTACAGAAATTATAAGTATAAAACTATTCTAATATATAGTTATTCATGTTGATACCTAGAAAATATACTTTACTATTAGTACTACAGCAGATTTCCTCGTTTTCATCACTAGTAGATAATTAGTACATTACCTTATTAATGTACTTTTTATTCTGATTTATAATATATGGCTTTCTGTGTGTTCTTTTTCCCTGAAGTGTTTGAATGGTTAAGCCAATGAGAGCAAGTCCTTGTTCTCCAGACCAAACAGAACTTTTACACAGAAATGGACCGGGAACTTGTGTTGTGAACTGGACTTAAGTGAAGAAGAAGGGCTGTCTGTGTGCGCCATTTCTGCACTTTGTTTGGTGTTTAGGGAATCGGCCGCAGCCACACTTGCACCAAGCTGGACGAGCTTCTGCTCCTGTTCCTCCTCGAGTAAAACCCAAGAAAGTGCCTCTTCCCAGGGCATCGAGGCTGTAGAACTCTGTGCATTTTAACAGCACCAGCACCCTGTACAAGCTGTAAAAGGCGGTACGACTTTGATATTATTTTGTATCCGGAGCGTTTTTGCTAATGTCGGAAACATTTCGCTTATAAATAGCCACCTCGCTTTCGCGTTTGCAGTGCTGTTACTACTCTATAACCAATGACGGTTACATTTCCTGTGCGTATTCTACCTCCTTTAATTGGTGGAAGGGTGTAAACGAACTGTTATAGCGGTCTACTGTTATATACAACCTGCGGGGGCTATATTTATTATACTACTGTACAATTAACCCGAAATAGTCATACTTGCCAGTTAGTTTAGCAGCTGCTGGGCGTGTAGTCATCGTCTGTTTGGCATGCTGACGTAAATAGTATACTCGACCTACCAGCGTGTCCCACTAGGGGGCGGTATTGTCAAGCCTAGTCAACTAACGGAGAACGTACGAAACGTTTCTTAGACGCGATCACAGAGCATGGTGCACCGGTTAGTTTCATCAGCATCCGTTATCGACATCATTCTGGGTTAAATGGGATATATTGCTTGTAGGGAAAATGTTAAATTAGGCAAGGCTGAGGTCCCATAGGACAGCGTTTCTGTCACAGCGGCCTCATTCATTAGCTTGAGAGAACAAGCTTACTGCAGCTACCAAGAAAACCAGCATAGATTCAGCAGCAAAAAAACACGTCTTCCACTCTGGGATAGACTTGGATTTACTTTGACAGTGACTACCGAGATTGTTGGTATGATAAATGAACACCTACTGTGTCTTCATGTTCATGAGGAAATTACCTACCAGTCATCTATACATACGCTGAATTTGACAAAAGATACAATTTTTGATGTAATATCTATGTCCAGTCCTAGGAAATGGCAGAATAGCAAGTGAAGATGTTGAAATGTGCTCTCGACTCTAATATTTAAACATAATAGATAAGGCAGTATTTAACAACCATCATCTGTATTCAGAGCCAGAGATGAGTAGGTCATTGTTTTCTCTTCAAAAGGTCAGTGGGCAGAACCCTTGGGTCATGTTACAAGGTGACGATTTTCAGCCTGTTGTCAATACTCTCCCCATTCTATGCCAGCAATAAGATGTCACCAGTTTCTAGAAGTAATTACAGGTTATTAGTCGTTATTACAGGATACTAGGAGCTTCGGTTTTCAGCTCTGTCCATGACCGCATGCTTCCTGAGAAAATATTCACGTGAATTTCTGCTATTTTTCTGAAACGGTTTGCGGTTTATGCTTGTATTCATCCAGTCTCGGTCTTCTGCCCCCAGTGGCGCATGTCTTCACATGCAGCCTGGACTAAAAACATCATTTTCTCAACTGTGTATCTTACTGCATATGCAAAAGTGTGTTTTAGTACAATAAACTGCGGTTTTCTTACCTTTACATAGATACGCATAAAGTTCTTCCTATGCAATGGTGTTTTCAATTCGGAATTATAAAGACGGCACCAAGAGTTTATTGACTTTATTAATCAACAGTAGTTTTACACAAAACATAAACGTATAAAATTGTGTGCAACAAGCTATGTAGTCAAAAGCTTTGAGAAGGTCTCTGGGTAATCCTGAGATCACAGCGCAGGTATTACAGCTGGCCTGTGGGCGCCAGGGGTCACGCGCAAACACGAGCGCAGGGGTCTAATCACATTTTCACAAAGCATTAAAAAAAAAAAAAAAGTTCATTTTTACTCCTGTGTGTCGACAAGTGCGATACCCTCCCTAGACGAGTCTGGCTTTGCAGACGGATACGCGCTGCCAGAATATGGTCGGGTAGCCCACGTCTGCGGCTGGAACGGCCCAAACCACTTCAGAGAAACCTTGCACCACCGCGAAATGCTCATTTAGTTCTAGTCATTAAGATCTGCTCTATTATAGGCTGTGCGTCTGTCTGTTCATTTTAAAAGGTACTGGTGTTGGAACAGTGCCAGAATAACATGAAATTTGATTTGTCGCTTTATTTATTAATTAATCTTAGCATTTGCAAGAAAACGATATGGCAATTTTAGAATGCAGTAATTTATTATAACCTGTACTCAGAGTTAGTATTGTAGTAATAACCCATTATAATCTGTACTCAGAGTTGGTATTGCCAAATATTTAAGAGAAACATTGCAAAATAATCTATTAATCGGTGTGGACTTTACCTACTAAAACTGAATATAAAGAGATGAATTAGAAGATTAATTGTATTACTTTATTGAAAAATCTCTTGCAAGACTAAACTTGTTTAAAACACTCAGTGTCTATCAAGCAGCATTAACACAAACAGCATCGAACAGGCATAACTGTAGTAATGAATCTCAAATTCTTCACATTCAGTTTAGGATACAATCGATGCTAAAATTGCTTCGCAGACTACATACTGTCCACCCAGTGCGGGGGCCAGCGCTATTTTAAGGCCTTTCGGATGAAGCTACATCGCAAGAGGCACCGAGTCTCTGGGCGGCAGAGAGAGACAGAGAGAGAGAGAAAAGAAAAATAAATGTAGTCCATTAAAATATTGCAAATTAAAGCATCATCGGCGAAATGCGCCTCTGATAGCAGCATTCGGTAACAATGTTAATGCACTCGAGCGGTGGATGTCCTTTTTTCCCTTAAAAGGCAAGCGTTTGTATGTTCAAACAATAAGCAAGATTAGGTTCCGTGACTCCAGCCTGTCTATAAAGGAGACAGGTATGGGTTACGCAGGAAAAGGCTGGTTGGAGTGATCCGGTGCAGCCTACGTCAGTCTTTCTGTCCACGGGCATTCGAGACAGGTGTCACTACATACACAGAACTGGGAGGGGAAAAAATACTGACGCTTTCCATGTGAAAAACAATCATATGATTTTGAAAAACATTTACTACAAGTTGCACAGTGAACCAATGGAGCCTCTGTTGACGTCATGCATAACAAGGCAACATCACCACTGACAAAACTGACATATTACTGCTGAGCTGCCGTCGACACAGTCCGTGTAATCCAGGTTAGCATTGTTGCTAATTGTGCTTGTAGGATCCTTTTTTCAGTGAGCTAACGCTTTGCTTACTCAGGACTGGTGTTTCGGCAAGGATGGGATGGCAATATTAATAAACCCATTTTTCAGCGTTTTACTTGATTGCTTGAGTGTAAAGAACTTGGACTGGCCCTAAAAATCACATTTAAAAAATAAAAAAGAAGGAAAAATGTTATAGGCCAATAAATACGCAATAGTCAGCTAGTGGTATTCACTGAGAAAAACGGTTACATACAACATGAAATTGTTTTTAAAAATCAGTTACAACATGCAGTCCAACTATGAAATCCTTCAAATGATGTGGTCATAGAATAACATAGAACGTTACTGCCAAATAATTTCACCAAGACCATTTTCAAATAAAAAAAGATTCAATCTTTGCCACAGGATATATTCTCTCTAATAAATTGCAATGATCTGTTAATTAAAAAAATAATAAAAATAAAGAGATGATTGAGACACCCCCTTAGAGTCGCGAGAGAGGGAAAGGCCATCCAACTCGCATGCTTTCAGAACACAAGAATCAGTTCAGGACTTCACTGAATTTCTACGGACTGACTTGCAGTCTACTCCAGGCTTCTGAGCCATTTCCAACCTCATTTCCTTTTCCACTCTTTCACACGGCTGGTCTGTGATCAGGGTTTTAAGGCAGAATTTGTTACCTTTTGCCCCAATTGTCTACTGTATGAGAACTGAATACAATACATACAAATAAAATATAAATACAAGTTATCAGACCCGCTACAGTAAGGACAATATGTTGAAATACTGCATGCAAGCCCACAGTCATACACAAACATACACAGGAACACAAATGGGAGTATATCAACCTGTACAGGTGAGCAGCTGGTCAGCGGCTTTCGCGTTGGGTGGCTACAGCTGCTGAACTCCTGCCACTGGGATGTGGGGTGGTTACCGTGGGGACGGCGGGAGGGTAGGGGGGTGTATTAGAGTGATCGGTGCTGCAGCCTGTCCAGTGGTTAGAGCTGAGGAAGGAGGGGCACACCTGGCTGATGCACCAGCCTAAAGGTCAGAGGTTAAAAGGTCACTCATACTGTCCCAGTGAAGTTGTAATGGTTACTCCTCTGAGTTTCTTCCATCTGCAGCCTGGGTTTGCGTTCGCTCTCCTCGCCCTCCACAGTGCCCACGTCCTGGCACAGCGGGGGACGCTCTTTGAAGAAGTCAGAGACGTATCGCACCTGTGGACAATTCAGAACATCTCGTTGGACGTCTATGTGTTGGAACTCTTGGGGCAAGAAACCAATGCCTTATAGAACGCACCAAACGTTTCAAATATGTCATGGGGTGTTTATCTGACCAGCTGGTCAATGTGAGAATGAAAAGCACTTACATTAAGGATGGCAATTAGCGCCCCCTGGAGGAGACCCACCACCACATCACTCCAGTGGTGTTTGTAGTCAGACACGCGTGTGTAGCCCACATAAATTGCAAATGCAACCAAGAAGAACTGAATTGTGGGACGGAGGAGGCGTGCCCATTTGAATGCCATGCGCGCCTGCACATATAACTACAAAAAGAAATGAGAGAGAGAGAGAGAGAGATATCTGAGATTAAGTAACACAGATAATTTCCAAATCTTTATAACCTTTCCAAGACTCAGCATAGTTGTGTCAGCAGTGAAACAAAGGCCTAGTGATCAGGCTAAAGGTCTCAAATGATTTTCTCCATTTTCTCCCAGTCCCAAGAAATGATTCAAACCTCCACAGATGCTGTACCAAAGCAGAGCTCCAGGGGATCTAAAACCCTTCTCTGACCAAGTCAATGGGGAAAAATCCTTTCACATCAAACTGAACAAAGTTCAAACTGAAATCCAATACCAAACTTCCTGCATTCTTGAATTTCTTTATTAAAGCAAAACAACAAACTCTACTGGTTTGCATAGGTGTGTGTAACACTGCTATGTTACAGCTGTTAGCATGTCTGGGCATGACTAAGGGACTTAACAAATAGTAAGTATGACTTCTGAGCCAAAAGCATTATCCAGACACGTCAGCGTTCAGGGGCTGGGCATAGTTCCTGCACCATTCTGTCAGGTCAGCCGACACCATAGAGGGTCGTTGGCATCACGCTCAAACTAGAGCTCCTGGAAACCTGTTTGCACAAGCGGTCAGTCTTGTCCTCCAAGTCCGGTGGCAACTTACCGCCAGAAACAGCATGCAGTACATCCCAAAGGACGAGTGGCCTGAGTAGAAAGACAGCCTGAGGCAAAAGCACAAGAGAGAGAAAGTGTAAACAGAACTGTGTTTTCTCCAGCCTTTAAACTTAAAAATAAAATAATGACATTGCAGATTGGTTTATGGCTAAAGGCCCCATAAAGCCATCAGGGTATGTCGGACCACAGACTTACAAAACAAAAGAATTTTGCTATTTATGGGAATCACTTGGTTTTATTGCATAGATGTCAGGCTATATATATTGGTGACTACAGCACGAGCACAAATGTACAACCTGTTAGAAAGGTCCTATTTAACAGGGTACTGATGATGTACGCCTGTTATAAAAAAGGTTTCTATAGGTTTTGGAGCGCAAACAATGAAACCCCTTGGAAAAAGGTCAAATCCTATGACCACATAAGCGAAAAGAAACAGGAAGTGAGAATCACAGCTGACGCCAAAAAGAAACAAACACAGGAAGTGAGGTTAGCAGCAGTGTGAGCTTTGGCCCTGGACTTCCTGTCTCCTTTACGGTACCTGGATTCAGTGACGTTGCGTGGCTGTCCTGTGCAGTTGATGTGCAGCATGTACCCTTTGCACACAGTCGGGGCACACACCGCCATGAAGTTGGGACGCGGGCGTCCGATCGTGAACTTCGCCATGTCCGTCAGAGACTGGCTCACGCAGCCACCGAACAGAAACGTCCCAACCACTTTGTAGAGGGCGGCGGCATAGTGGTTAAATCCAGAGTTCGAGTAGAGACGCTTGGTGTAGACCAGGTATGCTTCTCCTGAAGTGATCTGTACAAGGAGGTTAAGTGGACAAAAGACTGACTTAAAACACATCCGATCTTTTGCTTCAGCCAGACCAGGTTTTGGTTCTGTTCTATCCCCCCTCATATATCATCAGAACCATGTAGATTAATCAAGAGAGGTGGAGATCCTGATCACTGGCTTAGAAGTGTTTCTAAGCAGGATAAGAGTAAATATATGGACTAGCTATTTTGGACTGAAACCCTCAGGTTTAAAGGTTTAATTCTTTTCCCAAAAGGACTAATCTGACGACCAAATAAACAAGACTAGAAGGGGCGAAGGTCTCATTTGCATCATCTTGTCTCGCTCAGATTAGCATTATAGAACGTTAGCATTACAGAATGTTAGCATTACAGAACGTTAGCATTACAGAACGTTAGCATTATAGAATGTTAGCATTACAGAACGTTAGCATTATAGAATGTTAGCATTACAGAACGTTAGCATTACAGAACGTTAGCATTACAGAACATTAGCATTACAGAACATTAGCATTTTGGGGTGTAGCATGAAGCTTTATTCATTCAGGAACGACTGCATTTTTAAGGGAAGTTTTTGTTGTCAGTTAAATCCTTTCACACATGCTGCAATAGCAGTAAAACATACATTCACTTGTTTGTTTGTTTTTTTGCTGACACCAAGTGGATTGTGCAGGGCAGAGGATTGGTGGAGGCTTACGATGACGATGGAACAGGAGATGGTAACAGCAGCCATCATGCCATGAGAGATGGTGTCAGACTTGTATGGATACCGGATGCTCTCGTCATCACAATAGATGCCGCGCTGGTATGGCTGGAACATTAATGTCAAGATGGCGCAGGGCATCGCGGCTGGAAGACACACACACACACACACACACACACACACACACACACACACACACACACACACACACACACACACACACACACACACTTAGAAACATGTAGAAGAGATCAAGGCTGCATCATCTTACCACGCTACACTTTATTTCCTGAACTCATCAGTAGGGCATTTGCAGATTCCACCTTAAGCTGTCAAATTCCTGACACCAGCATTGTTCCTGAGTTCTGTTACCCCAGCTACCCTGTGCAGTTCTGTTACCCTGAGTTCTGTTACCCCAGCTACCCTGTGCAGAAACACCTCATAAAGATGCACAACATACAGCACAGCGCAGAATTGGACATTTAGCATCAACACGTAAGGATAAAGCAGGAAGTACAAAGATCTCACACAACAAGGATTACCAGGCCGTGACCCCTGGCAATAAAAAAAAATACACCAGATACGCTCCAGTAGGCAGATGGTCTCTGCTGCGGACCCCCTGGGTGCAGATAAAAGTACTGAGGAAGCCTTATCTGCAGCTTGTGCAGGCAGTCACAGCAGCCAGTATCTGGGAACCAGGAACCGTGCTACCAGGCCTGGGGGTTTTGCGGCTGTAGGACGTGTGGTTATCTGCAAGGACCTCCCCATTTCACTGACAAAAGCAATCAGCATCACGGGGGCAGAGAGGAAAGAGCAAACGTGCCTCCCAGTGTCAAGACGGTGGTCTCGCTGCCTGGGGCAAATCTCTTCCCACAGAAGACAAAACATCCCATGCACAAGATGCTGCCCTGCTGGGCAAATACGAGACGGTCGAGAAGCAACGTTACCTTCGGTTCATCCATCTGTACCACGTTCCTCCCTAAGCCTTGCATATGTGCCTGAGCTCTTGAGCCTGGAAGTGAATCACCGTTTACTTGCGCTGATCTGCAAACACAGCAATGCTCTGCAGAACCAGATGGTTCTGACTGCAGATGGTACCGACTGCTGGACCCATGTTGGTACAGGCAGGGCGGACTCAGACACCAAGTTCCTAAATCAAGGCATACAAAGGAGGTCATGGCAATCTACTGCCCTGCTGAATTCAGTTCCAGCCATAAACCCACACACCTGATCCAGGTAATCAAATCCTTCAGTAGCGTCTTAATATTAGAGCCAGATGTGCTAGGTTAGGGTTAGAGCTAAACTAAAGCGTTTAACATCTCCAGGACCAGACTGGGTACCCCTGGCCTAAATAACACTCACTAGTGCACACTATACACTATACCTGAGAGAGCGAATAAGTATTAATCCAGACTTAGTGTACAACTGTGTGTCTAAGTCTTTTAAAACCTTAGGAAAGCCTATTGTGTAGGGAAGCCTTATGCAGAAGCAGTGGAATGAAACACCCATCATCCACTGTGAATTGCCTTTCTCTCCCTTCAGGAAGAGTGAAGTTGGGACACAGGATAACAGAATTTGCTTTATGTACCCAAACACAAAGCCTTGTTGGCCAACAGGAAAGTCTTCGATTGTTCCTGTTAAAGTTGTGTGTGTGTGTGTGTACACACTGGACTTGGCATGATTGCCCTTCACCATCTGGACAGTGTCTTCTTATTCCAAACAAATCACACACACATTGGCTGAGCAGTGTTTAGAACATGTGGTAGGACACTGAAACAGTGCTGTGATGATCAGTTATGTGTAAATTAAAGTTCCTTCAGAGGATGTGTTAAGCCAGCAGAGAGACCCAGGGTTGGTTTCACATGAGGGGAGAGAGGCAGGGGAAACCTGACTGCTCTCCAGAGCCCCCAACAGCAGCCTTGGCACGCAGGCATTTGGCTATAAACCTGTCGCTCTTATTCATGCCTAAAACAATGATTAAGCTTCGGTAGTCTTTTTGGGAACTTGTTAAACTCTAGCAAGATTGTTGGGGAGGAGGAGGAGAGGTGGTGATTCATTCAGCCTTCAGGTGAAACCCACGTCATGAGCAGTTATTTTGGGGTCCTTACAACCACACTTATAGAACCATGGGAAGTCTGAACGTGCTGCTACTGTAGTGATTTTATGTCTTGTTGAAATGTTTTTGAACACGGAATTCTCACGATACTTCAGGATGGGGTGATCACACATACATTTCAGAGATCAGTGAAATTTTACTGGAAAAAATTACTTTGGCCAAGACAGTTCTCCCCTCCCCCTCTCTCACCGTCCGTCTCTCTTCTCAGTCATACATGGAAGTTGCATTTCTGGGTCACCATGAAACAGTATGGAGTTTAGTGCTCCTTTGTGAGATGTGGGATGTGAAACCCAGCAGAACAATCGCACGCATCATCATTCAGGAACTGAACACTCCTT
>JAOYMR010000003.1:1683320-1696597 GCA_025802075.1 Tenebrosternarchus preto
CCCTCCAAAGTGGATGTTCGGCTTCGGGTAGATGGGGACATCAGCACGTCCCCTGGCAGCACAGGCGTCCCCTGGCAGCACAGGCGTCCCCTGGCAAATCGGAGCATTTTCTAGGTCTTTGTTTTATATTATGGTAACGGGTCTTCCACAGGCCACAGTTGCGCATTCACAGGCAAACTGGAGAAGTTACTAGGCTGATCTGACCTCCAAGTGATGCAGGTGTAGCTCAACAAGTACATGGCAAAAACATTAGAGCTCAGTCTCAGTGTCGCAGAGTAATACTCAAAAAAGTGTTGCGGAGCTCTATGTCAAAGCATCATACAGTATCATGTTAAAGTATTATAAAGTATACTGTTAAAGTGCCACAGAGATCACTCTTGTTGATGTAGAGAATACACTTAAAACAGTGTAGCATAATTTAGAGATGTACAAAGTAGATCCTTTCTGGAACTGTACAATCACCGTAACAGTTTCTCTTTCATAACATTTAACGCAAATAACAAAGTTCAAATAACAAAGTGATTTAAGAACCGGTGAAAACAGGGTGGAGTGCGAGCAGGAAAAAAAGGCCTCTTAACTCTTTCACCTCGTTTAACCTCCTTTTCTACAGATTCCTGCCTGTTTTCTACATTGAGGCTGAATCCTCTCTTACGCTCATTGGGAAGAAAAGTTATGACAACAGACACAGGAAGTTTGTAATTAATGGGCATTTACATTCTAAACATATTCAAAGAGCCTTTATAATTAAGTCACTTAGGTTATACTAAGATCGCTAAAACTGTTGATCTGTCTTTCACCCTGTCTTAATGGGATTACTAAAATTAACACCTCCTTTGTTGTACACCAGTATAACTACAACTGGTATGTAATCATGTCATTGCTGTGCCCACACACACACACACATACAGCATGCACACACATGCCATAGTCAAAACCACCAGCAGGTTTATAAATGCAGTGTGAAGTAGTGATCAGCAGTTAACACTGAGTTTTTCAAACCTTTTACTTCCAGTTATCCGTGGGCCTTTCACACACAGCGTATTCCATGGCTGACTGACCAATCAGCAAAAACTGCTCAATATAGCCCCCTAGTGTTTGAGATATGGAACAACTACCTGATGTATGTCAGGTGGTATAGTTCTATAAAATTTATAAAAAACAAAGTTAAACAATTTGAAATGCAAAATAAAATGTCTGAGTGGTACAGCATAAAAATATTTCTTAGCATGACAAAAGCATGCAGCATTATACTGTTATGATACCTATTACTGTTAATCAAATCTGGGATTTTAAAGAAAGTTGGTGAGTATCATACATTTTATGCTTTGAAAATGGTGGCATGTCTGGTATTTGATTAAAAGACCATGTGTTTTTTTAGCCCTATTCAAACCATCAGGGGCCTAAGCAGGGGGTCTAAGTCTCCACTGTTAAGCACCTCTCTGGCCAATGTCCATTCAGAAATGATTTCCTGAACTCTATATTATAACAATGACTGGCCAATCAGTGAGCTTTTGATAGAAGATGATGTAATATCTACTTGGATCTGAAAGCAAATAAAATAAAGCCTAAACAAAAAAATGAGTGAGAAAAAGATGATCAAAACAGTGGGAAACACAAGCCAGTACTGAATCCTATAATAAGCTGTTACACAGGCTGGCAGGCCTAAAAGGAGCTAAAAGGAAAACACTCAAAACACCAACAAAAAGCTCAGTTAAACCGGAGCTTTCCTAGGAAGTTAATCTCTATCCGTGTCTGAACAGATGTCATGTATGTTCTGTAACTGTGGGGGTGCAGATATGGTCAGTTTCATCCTTTTAGACTGGAGAGGAGATCAGATTAATGGTGATGCATTTGAAGAAGAGAATATAGAAGGTGTATTCTTGGGACAGTTGGACCCTTGGGACAGTTTTTATGTTAAATAGGTCAAAAACCTGATCCGTATTGACTGGCTCATCCAACAGAGGTTCCGTCAGCCAGAGCTTCTGTTGATTGTACTGCAGCTTATAATCAGTTCTAACTACAGTAAGGCAGATTTGAAAAGAGAGGTGCTGTGATAGTGACGTAATTCTATCATAGGTGTTGTGATAGAAGATTTCCGTCTGAGTCATTTCCTTTGTGCTTTACTTGGTGTTTTAGCACCTCAGTTACACCTGTTGGCTGAAGTTATTAAAACGAAGTTAGAAAAACCCTTTCTATGTCTCCTTCTAAAAATGAACAAATCTGAATTCTACTTCTTTTACGTCGATTATAACTCATTTGCTCAAATTAAAATTAAACCTCAAATATGTGAATTAAACCAGAATTTAGTGGGAGCAGTTTAATTAACCACAGAGAGGCTCTTAGATTTCATTTTGTCGTTGGTTATATATAAAACCTTTGGATGAATCCATGTAGCTTCTCCAAAGGAACAACATCCCATTTAGTCACATTATCCGTAGAGCTTTCAGCTTCGGACCAACAGATGGCGCTAAAAGACAGAGAAATGAATAACTCGATGCGAAATAATGGAAGATGCCGAGTTTTGTGGGTGGTTCTGTTTGCATTAAGCGCCAGAAACCATATCGTAATCATCATTTTAATATTACCTCAAAAGCAGGACGTCATATTCTCTAACCTCATGCTCTGATTGCCTCTGTAAAATTCGCTCATCACGGATTTCATTAGAAACATCTTGTAGGTGCGCAGTTAGAGACTATAAACCGCTTATTCCCCTGCTTTAGCGGGTCAAACATACAGAGCAGGGAGAACCCAGAACGGGCCTGATGTCAATACAGCACCTACAATCATGTCCTTGTAACTTCTGGTTCACTGTTTTGGTCAGCTGCGATTCCACGATCAGAAACTGACCAATGACGGCAACAGACGGGTTACAGTCGGTGCATCTGTAAAAAAAAAAAAACAAACAAAAAAAACAGTATTTCCTTTCAAATGTTTCACAGCAGCCGGGGCTACAAACACTCACGGATTGCGTTTTCAAAGACCACGACTACCTCCTACCAGGCTGCTAAAAGTCACGTGAGAGGCCTGCTCATTCAAATCAAAGGGAGCGTGTTTTTTTTGCTTTGAGAATAGAGTGCACGGGTTGCATTTGGAGACGTTTCATAAAGTCTGTAAGTGAAAATCACTGCCAACGTTTAACACTGGCACTGTAGTTCTGCCGAATGTACAGATGAAACACAGACACCTCATAAGGTGCGAGATATCCTCTCCTATACAGTTGATCTGAGTTTATAGTTAAATATTAGGTAATAAATAAACTAAGTAATAAATTAATACCGCGATCTCCTGTTCTACAGGTTTAATGTGAGCTTTGAGACTGAAAGACTTAAACCTACAGTAGCTTTCTAAAACGAATCCGTCTGGACATACAATCATGCATTTGGTATTTAAAATATGATGTTTGGGGAAGACCTGCGACTCAGTCTCCAGCTTCGTGTGTCCATGCTAGCGGAGATGTTAGGCACAGTCCAGTAGCTGATGTCGGGGAGGCGGAGACAGAAACTGGACAGGAAGTGATGGAGAAAGGCCAGATGACAACGGTCAGGTCAAGGTCACTCCAGCATAATGTTGCATAGCGCAAAATCACATCATTGCCGTCAGGCCAATGGAGAGGCTAAGAAAGTGAGAAACCAAAGACATCCAGATCAGTGATGAGTAAATCATCACATGATGAATCAAACCCAGGTGGGTACCTGTGCTCTGTATGTGCTACAGTAT
The DNA here is from genome assembly GCA_025802075.1 of Tenebrosternarchus preto. Taxonomy (NCBI): domain Eukaryota; kingdom Metazoa; phylum Chordata; class Actinopteri; order Gymnotiformes; family Apteronotidae; genus Tenebrosternarchus; species Tenebrosternarchus preto. The sequence goes on from JAOYMR010000003.1 coordinate 1,687,038, forward strand.
GGGGGCCACTAACACGATTAATAAAAATGCAAAGGACACTTAAAGCCTTTTAATTTTTTTTAAACAGATCTTTCTGTCTGAATTGTAATCCTCTAGAAACATCTACTAATAGATAGCAGATAGTTTGTATGATTTGTGAGACATTAACATATTAGGGGGAAAACATTCTAGTTAATTAAACTTAATAACAAGTATGATACAATTTAATGTATAAATTAACAAATCAGTAATGTTTCGAAACTATCAATAACTCCTACATCACATACATTTTTATATGATATTTCGTTGTTTTTACAATTTTAATACATTTTCGGGTTCTTTTATCATTTTCACTTATGTGTGTTACTGGGTGTAAAAATAACAACTGAATAAATGTAAGTTAATGTTTTCATTTACATTAAACAAAAGACTTTAGCCAGATACAGATGATCTCTTCACTGTTACCAGTCCAACATACATGAGTCAGAGTGTAAACAGGTGGCTTTAATGGAATGTTTATTGTTATCAGTTTAAGATGAATCTGCATGAACACATTTATATAAGTAGAGAAAGATGAGATACCGCAAGTATGTTGTGCTTCATGGCTCCGATCCAGACTAAAAACAAAAACAAAACATCCAAACAAAACATCCCACCCCAGTTCCCAGCTTCCTCTGCTCTGGCAGACTTGAGTTTTCATTTCTGTTTCTGAACTGAAGTTACCACTTAGAGGGTGGGTGGCATGAAGGTGGATGTCATGTGGGCGTGTTGCATTTCCCCAGATTTAGTAGCATGCCTTATTTCCTCCTGCACCTGCGTGCTGGGGGAAAGGAGAGCTCTTGTAACCTTGCGGACGCGGTAGCAGCGCGGGCCGCCACGCTCACTCGGTAGGGGTCGAAGGTCTCGTCCGAGGCCGTGCGGGGCGTGGGCGTGGCCAGCTCGTGCAGCCTCTGATTGGCCACAGCCTGGAGGGCGGATTTCGACACGGGCCAGGACACGGGCCGATCTGGACGATACCGATCCTGCTTGGGGGCTGAGGACAGGATGGAGAGATGGAGACAGTGAGAGAAAAAAAAGATTGAGAGAAAGACACACATTGAGGGAGGCAGGGTTAAGTACGGTCTTATTTCAATTCTATAAATAAAAATACAGATCTATGCCTGTTGGTCTGTATGCTGACTAAGGCTGGGCAACGCTACACAACTTTTAAAGTCTTGTTCGATGTAACGCAGCACTGCACACCGATTCCTCAGCGCAGAACACGCCGGTGAGGGTTTTTTTTTTCTTCCCTCTCCTCAGGTGTGTTGTGATGACATGCCTTTTGAATCTCGTGAGAGCAATGAGGTATTGAGGTATGCAATTATAAGATCATGAGAGATGACAATCTCGTCAGAGCAATGACATATGCTGTTGTAATCTCACGGGCATGAAGACATATGCTGTTATAATGTAATATAAACCAGAGCAAAGATGATGTTATAGACACTCACAACTGGGTTTAAACTCCCATTTAAACTAAAAAGATTAAAATACATGTGACATAATAATATGGAACATTTGTGGGAACTTAAACAGTAAAAAACATGATAATTAATTCCTGAAGAGTTTAATTATAGTCAACCTTAATCAAGAATTAATGAAAAAAAAAACCAGGACAGTTTAATCAAACTCTAGTGAACACTGGTGAATTTACCCACACTCCTGGGCTATTTCCTTATGCCTTACATGGCCTAGTGATCCTGCACTGGACGTCAATGACGGGAATTAATGTAAAGGTGAAGACACCATCTTACTAGCCAGGAGAACCGTGCGATAGGATGGTGGGGTTTTTTGAGGAGCAACCAGTGAGATGTCTGAGCTGCTGGATGAGTGAGTCAACGTCCTTCCTGTTTTTTTGGGGCAAGCCAACTGACGTATCCGTGGAGTCACCCTGGCGGTTCTCACAGCCATGCTTATCTGGGAAAAGAGGGAGGATATGACAATGCCAGTAATAACAGGCTGGTAATAGTACTTAGGTTAACAGCTGTGGTATTACTCACTGTGGACAGCAGAGGGCGATCAGGCTGCCAGCCTGCTGCAGGCGGGCGGGGTAGAGCGAGCTTGGACACTCTGTCAGAGGGACAAGCCTTTAGGGCTGCCAGACTCACCTTCCACTCAGGTAAACGACTAAAAGGAGAAATCACTGCTATATTAGACACTATAGTCCAATAAACTGGAGGTACTCTGGTGAATTAAAGGATACAGAGCAATATGGTGCAGATATACTGGTGCACAACATGCCATAGTGCAATATAGCACAGACACACTTGTGTATTAAACATCATAGTACAATAAAGTGCAGATACACTGGTTTACATGTGTACACTACATAGTGTCCTATTTTTAAGGTACCATTAATGGATTTGGATACGATGGCCACTTTAAGCCTCATTTTTACACCATATGTCAAATAGGGAGATGTTTGTTTTATTTCTGGACTTTAAAACAGTACAGATCTGGGAATGACATCACTATTTCCACCCAGTTTAATACATTTAAATGAAAAATGTAAAGATCTTCAGTAACAGTCTGATTATTGTTCATGTAATACATGATCATCCTTTCAAGATCTTCAAGAATCCATTAATAGACAAATTAAAGAACTATGCAGTAGGAGCTTTTATGGTGTTCAGTAATGAAACACTAGACTATTCCTCAGGAAAGGAAATTTAAATACAGTATACTGCATCCCACGAATATCAAATGTCATGCACTATAAGACAGTCACCTGTTGTCTTCAAAGTAAGGGCATTTTTTACTCTCAGACAGTTGGGACAAGCGTGGAGTTAGGTCTGCAGAGAAAGAGACCAACAACTAGCATGTAAAATCCTCCTTGAGCATTATTTACATACCTCATGTTTCATAGGCAAGATCCAGATACCATATGAAGCTGAATATTGGACATGTTACTGAGAATTCTTCAGTAAATATATTATCAGTTATCAGCCTTGTGTTAAGCTTTACTAAAGCTGGGAAACCAACACATAAAGCTCAATAACATTAAAAAAAGGTTTCAGTTGTTTTTCCACATGATGACTAAAAATATTTCGAATAAACATGAATTGCATAGTTTCAGGTTAGTGTAGGGAGACATTCACAACATTCAGAGCATTTCAGCTTGAGTGAGAAAAAGGTGTTAATTTTTGTCACCAAATGCAGTTGTGGAGCTGTTCGATTTTGCAGGAACCTTATCCAACCAATATACAGAACGTCTGCAAACACAGAAGATCACATGTTAATCAAACCAGAAGGAACAGCACAGCAAGTCAAAACAACAAGTTTGATTTGTTGTTTTGTGAGTTGTGGTGAAAGTTTTAGTGGAATACAGATGCCTTTTTATTCACACTGGTTTTTAAAAAAAGATCAGAGATTCACAGAAACTTTCCATGCCTAAGATGAAACAAAATCACCTTTTGACTACTATAATTTACTACTTAAAGATGTACTCTGGAATTCGGTGGCATTTAAAATAGCCATAAGAATGTGACAGATGCTGGAGGTGCTGGAAGGTGGGGCACTGGGGTGTTGGAAAGTCCCTACAGCAGGGGCAAGGGGAGGTTCACATGGTCTCCTCCATGTAATCTGGTTTTGTATGTGAAAGAAGCCCACCTGTCAGGAAATTTGAGCAGGTTGGGTTTAGGCAGGGCAAGTCGGTCAATCCGTGTTGCCATGGAAGCCAGCAGGACTTGAAGTGTAGATGATTATCAGTACTTCTCAGGGACAAACACACTGCAGCAAGACGGTTTATAGCTAACTGATGAACTGACTGAACAACAAACAAATAGCCTGAAAGACATTACATGCATTACTCAACCAATCACAGAGACCCACACCCATTACTCAACCAATCACAGAGACCCACACCCATTACTCAACCAATCACAGAGACCCACACCCCTCTTCTAAAATGATCATACTAAAATAATTGCACTCTTTGCAGGATTTATGTTCGATAATTTCATGTGCGTCATTAAAGAATACCAGCTTCCTGTCCAAGTATAGTATCTAATAAGTAGAGTATCTTTTCTATAGTATCTAATAAGTACAGTATCTTTTCTAAGTATAGTAACTAATAAGTATAGTATCTAATAAGTACAGTATCTAAGCACTTTTTTAAGTGGCGTATAGATACCTGGGTTCAAGGCGGAGGGATATACTGTAAAGCGTACAAATTTACTGCTAATAAAAGCAGTTTACAGTAGGCCAATCTTAACTACTTTTTGCATGTCAATAGGTTGTAACCTGAAGTAACACGTTACGTAATTTAGGAAAAGGGTAAAGTTCTACTACAGTCAAATCGAAGAAATCTTCCTTTCTTCTCTGTTCAATCTTTAAGTAAAAAAGCCTATCTTTATCTTATTGACCTCTTGTTGTGTGGTGCTAAACACTCTCGGATGTTACTATAGGAACAGGTGACATAAGGAATTATGGGTTCCATTTCAAGTTAACTGAGATTATAATTTGTTTGAACAAAAGACATAACATTAGTGCTGATATAGCGTGTAGAAGCACTGGGACTTCTAACTACACATATATAAGCCTACTTTGCATTATAAGCCTACTTTGTTCTATTAACAAAGGCAATACCTTTAACAATTGTTGTCCGTTAGATTGCTTAAAAAAACTTTGCACCATAAATACGTGTATAGTTACACAATTAGGAGAGGAAAGAAGCTATTTATGTTGCTGGAGCCTGTCTTCGGAGAGAGAGAAACGATGGATCAGCACATTGTCTCTTCAAACTGTTGGCTCCACGGAATCATACGCCACCAAAGCGGCTGGCGACACACTCTTTAATTAACCGGCTCCACAATACATTGAAACATAAATGTACATGGTACAAAGTAGCGATCCTGATGTAACAAAGTAGCGATCCTGATGTAACAGAGACAAAGTAGCAAACCAGCGTACAGGAAAATGTTTGTGTTGCCTGGCAACAGTCCGTTACCAGTCCACTTGCGGAACAGTTTGTGTTGCCTGAGCCAAAATAAATAATTAAACAACTAGTCACAATCTGTTGTCGTATTGCGGTTATTTCATAAACTGGGCTTATAGATCTGTTGTATAAATATTAACATCACACTCGAGGTTCTGCGATTATACTGAATGCACGGCGATGAGGCACTGTAGGCACGAGGACGCTGGCGCTGAAAGGAATTCAGCACAATAGCACTCCCTCTCGTATGATTTTGTTTAAATGCTATTATTAATGGTTATTGGGTTATAAAAACGTCGTAATTGCCGAAAATGCAGTTTTATGTAGTCTCTCGATGTGAATAAAGTTATACTTAGCGCCCTTTGAAAGTTTGGCAACATTTTGGTTGTCGAGGGCATTGGCACCGTCTTATACTTTCATCTTAACTTTTATAATTCATCGTAACTCTGTAAGCCAACCCCCAAGCATGAAACTAGTCCAATATGCTGATCGGGACAAACTGGTCAGACTGTTTCCTACCTTACAGGGCCGCAGTGCTCTCTGAGCTCACAGACCTGCAACACCTGGTTACAACGCTAGATGGGACACGTGACTTAGCCGTATCTAAGGATAGCACCTGCCAAAAATCAGATCCGAGGGGAGCTCGCGAGCGGTGAGTCGAAGACGCGAGGGCGTTGGTTATATCTGAGATTTGAGCGAATCATAACCGCATTGGCAACTACGCGCAATGAGTTATTCCTTTCACGGAAACCCCTCGGGTGTGTCTTGTAGGCTATAAACGCTGAAATATCCAGATTAGACCGTCAGTGTCACTGAAAAAAACACAGCTGCTTAATTAAATACTACATGGTTAATCCGAGTTGAAAACTAAGAGTAATCGTAGAGTTTTGTATTCATTTTCTAGGCTGTATTCTCTGTTAAATTAATACAGGAAAGTATTCCGTGTGTTGGCAGTAGTTTTACGGCGTCCACTCTAGGTAGACGAAACCCCCTTTAAAAAAAAAATATACGTTTCAAAATGCTTTAAATTTCGCTGTCAGTCAAAGTTCTGAACTCCAGTAGTACCAAACACTTAGATAATTGCTGGGATGAAGCATAATTTCATATACCAACAGAAATAGATTGGTTTACTTCCAGTGGAAAGTTCAAATACAATTATAATTTCTCTTACAAGTCCAGACACTTTATATGTTCCTGTCTGGTTAACGTGGTTCTGTGTATATTGAAGAAAAAAACTCAGGAGTTTAGGTAAGGATGGGCCATGAAAATAGTTATTTTAATACTGAACTTTGATTATACTGTAGGAGTGGTGTCACGTACTTTTGTCAAGAACAGACTTGTGCTCTCCAGCCTCAAGCAAGTCAAACACCAAGTTTCATATTTCAGACTTTCAGTCCTTTATATTAACGCCAAGCGTATGAACATGACTGATTTTCACCTAGAAATACTGCATATATTAAGACACAGTTTCCCTTATTCTCTGTAGGACTCTACCTGTAGGACTCAAATGGATGAAAAGATTGATGGTGGTAGTGGGTGTCCTGTTGGAATTCTACTGTTGCCATGGCACCCACAGCCCCTCCCACAGTTATTTTGGACTTTCCTCTGACCCGTCACTGATGGAACTTTCCTGCTCTTTCTGCTTCAGTGGCCTCTCCATCTCACACCTGGTCTCGGGAGGCAAGCTGGCAAAACTCACACCCACACGAGTGTGTATTTACTCCCACACTTCTGCCCCCTTGCCGCACAAACTGCCTCGCGGAACAGACGCGAGCCTCTGCGATGTCTGGATTAGGCGCCGTTTCGTCTGAGCCCGGATGCAAAGGCATTCTTGCAAGATCTTGCAATCCAGATCATGAAAACTAGGACACGTTCACTACTGTATAACGGCAGGATGCAAACGCTTTAGCAGTTTATTTGGACAGACCAATGCAGCTAGTTGGAAAACACATTAATTAGGTTAGAACCACACAGCACTGCAAATGTGGTGTGTGTACAGCTTGCAGATAGCATGAAAATAAATAACACAACCAACAAGTTTCTGCCTTTACACATCAGGACAAACTACAAAAAACCAAGAACAGAACAAGTTTCAGTCTTTAATCTAATAATGGTTTAAGAAACTCCATAGCGGCTTCCTTGCTACAGAAATGATACAGTATGAAAGTCAGTGTCATGTTCCTGCAAAAGAGAGGTTAATACTCTTGTCTTTCACACACATACACACACACTCCCGTTAGCCCCACGTACAAACATCGTGGCACATATAGAGCAAGCCCCATGTGGGAGCCATGACCTATTTTTCTGCTAGTATTGTGTGAAGGTTTGAAAGAACCGTCTTCGATTTTACTTTACACTGAGATCCAGAGCACAAGAGGGAGAGAGAGGAGAGAGAGAGAGAGAGAAACTGCGAATGCAGTGAGAGAACAGAGCAAGAGAAAGCAAGACCTGGTTTTGCTCTGCTTTCATGCTTCACTTCCCTAGAGCTCAAAATGTTCTTTCTAAGCCCCGTCACATTCAGTTGGTGTGTGTAGAACAAAAGAATACCATATGAATTTGAACACGACTCAGGTTTTCCTTTTAAAACGGCATACTTTATTCAAAAGAACCAAGGAGTTTTAAAACTTTACAGAACGTCAGTAAAACTGGTTATAATCAGTCAGCATAACCGAGACACAACTACAGTGTAGTTCTCTAACATTACACTCTGCAACAGAGTAGAACCGGCACTACCGCTACTGTGTGTCAGGATGGCTTTTCTGTGTCAGTGAAACACTGGACCAGGTTACCAGAGGTGTTGCACTGCCTTACACCCATCAGATGGTGACCTGGTCTGCAGGGTAAAGAATGACGAAGCAGATGTTTTGATCTTTACTGCTTTATTCTCACTGCAGCAAACTTTACTTTCACCTAAGAGTTTTACCTAACGGAGAAGTCGGTTACGAAGGGTGTGAATCATTCTTGTAGTGATTCTTGTGATAAATGCTATATCTGTATATTTATTAGAAAATGTGCATTGCCTCTATTTACAAAAAAAACAAACAAGACAACTATTGCAAATTGAAACACTACAATCACAACAGAGAAGGTGTTAACGTGTGCTCAAGAGCTCAGTAGTTTCTGACAAAGAACTGCAAGTTTGCCATTATTTAGGTTTTTTTTTTTTGTTTTTTTTTTAGCTGTGAGAGTTGATTGGTTGTTGGTGATGTGCCATTTGAAAGCAGACAGGAGTCTAGAAGAGAGACGAGAGGATGGGAATGGAGAGGAGAGAGCCAGCAAGGCGGGTAGCGCTCCACTCTGGAGGTGCGGGAGTGCCCTTCCCCGCTGGTGCCTCCTTCGCCTGGTTGGGCTCAGCTGGCACAGCCCTCGGCTGCCACAGGGCCCCGACTCTCCACGCGCCCAAACACCTGTCACCACACTTCCGCTGGGCAACCAGGACTTATTAAAATGGCATTCAAATTTTACTGGGCAGCTACATTTAGCCATATTTGTCCTTTATGGCAATAATACATTTGCCCTTTAAAATTCCAGACACGTCTCATCCATTTTGGCAGGTGCTCTTTAACTACAGAACAGACACAAGGTACAGGTTAAAGTTAGAAGATCTGCAGGTAAGATGGGACTGGGAGTCCAGTGGCGTTGCTGATGGAGGTGAAGGGAAAGGACTTGGGTGGATGTTGCCCTGCGACAGCATCGGGCAAATTGTGTAGTATGAAAGATACCGTAAGAATGTGGATGTGTGTGTTGGCTTTCAAATCTACAGTGCCGACCACAGCCAAAGTCGCTCACGTCAGCTTGAGGTTCAACGGCACTTTAAACTGCTATAACAGAACATAAATATCCATCATTTCAAATCCACACACACACACAAAACACAAAGCCCTGAGTGCGCGCGTGTGTGTGTGTGTGTGTGTAAAAGAACAGGAGTCCAGATCTACCTGCTGGTGTGTGTGTGTGTGTGTTCTCAGAGTGTCTGTACCACCACAGGGAAGAGCAGGGAGAGGTGCTCCGCCCCACGGATGGGCAGCTTGTGGGTGGTGTAATAGTGGATGGCCGCTGGGATGGTGTCAAAGGGAGGGCTGTTCTCGCCCAGCACGAACTTCCCCAGACTGGTCAGGCAGAACTTCATGTGCATGAAACCGTGGCAGCTTCTGCAGACACACAGGACATGAAATCAGTGACCAATACAACGTGCTCTGGTAAGGTTTGGTTAAAAACAAACAAACCTACAAGATAAGTGATGGATACAAAGACAGACTGACGAAGAGGATGCGAGAGCTTCCATGTTTCTTTGCATCATGTAAAACAAATAATTTGTATGGAATTTGCCTGCAGTTCTGAGCAGTCAGTTCTGATGAATAGGAGAAGAAAACCAAGTGAAAGGATGTGGTTTTCTGCTGAGGAGCCAGTGCAGGGGGCACCTGAACACAGGAGGGGGACGGTGAACAGCAGGAATGCCCAACAGTGTTCCTGAACACAGCTGAGGATCTCCACATGCACACGAGCAGATGTGCAAGGATTAAGAGTGCAGTCAACAGGGAAGGAGACATGGAGAGAGGCGGGGGGGGGGGGGGGAAACGAGTGAGGGCGATCTGAGGAACCAAAA
>JAOYMR010000003.1:1697075-1711834 GCA_025802075.1 Tenebrosternarchus preto
CTACACATCTTTTGTGCCTCGGTTCCCCCGTGTTCCGTGCGGCGGTTGTCGCGGGCGGGGGGGGGGGGGGGCCGCCCTAAGCGCGTGAGGGAGCTCTGAGGTACCAAGAGGAAACTGGATGAAAAGAGGTTTCTACACTGAGGATTTCACGAGATCGTGGATTAGCATGAAAATAAATAATAAATAACACGACCAACAAAACCACGGCTATGGATACTGCAGACATGAACCCCGTGTGCTTCAGAGCGCGTGTAAACGGCTGGTGCATTCTGCTTGGGATCAGGAACATCAAGGAGCGATGCACAGAGGTGCCACGTCGAAGCTGAGAGGAGGATTAGGACGTGTTTGAGGTGGGAAGGACGGTACTTCCTTCACGTGGTGTAAATCAGTAGATTTTATTGTGAGGCACCCTGGCCAACACCTGTCCTATAAATAAAGATGACCTGAACACAGCTCGTGTAATGAATGAATTTAACCTTGATGACCTTTAGGACAGGAAAAAAAAAAAAAAACAGCCACAAAGCAAGCTGAGTGCACAGGATAACCGACCAGTACATAGCAGGGCCCAGTGTTGCTTAGTTACAATTAGCACGACCCAAGTAGCCCCAATAATGACTCTCAAATGGGGCAGAGTAACTAGATGTTATAATGGCATGTCGTGATTAACAAGTGTTATCAACAGGGGCTCAGGAACTCAATGAGTATGCAAGTGGATCAGAGAGAGAGAGAGTGTGCGTGTGTGTGTGTGTAGGGTATTACATGACCCTTGAGATTATAAGGGAGAACACTGCAGCATTTGCTAATACTCTGAACACAAGTTCAGTGCCCAGAAGACTATATTAGGAGGTGAGGGAGTCTGGTAATGTTCCTGTAACCTTGAATGGAGTGAGAAAGTTAATGCACTATATAATAGAGAGGGAGTGTAGCAGAGAGTTGTAGCTGCAGGTGTGAAGGACAGCGTTGTACCTGAGGGAGAGGGAGTAGTCGTTTCTGCTGGTCTGACTGTTTCTGACCAGGTAACTACACTCTTTACACAGTGTCAGCAGCGTCTCAGCCTCAGAACGTGTTAATGCACCGTGGTACCACCTATCTCACACACACACACACACACACACACACACAGTTCAGTCACAGTTTCATCATGAAGGCACCGAGGTGGATAGGATATGAGAGATGATGCGTACACTTGCTGTTCGAGGGGCTGGGCAGGGTCTACTCTCTCCCCCAGGACGGTGTGGGACTCGCCCTGCCTGTGCAGGCTGGTGGTCTTGCTGGATGAAGGGCTGGTCCTCAAAGCACCACCTCTCCGCTGGAGCTCCACGTGGGGCAGAGTGGAGCGATCAAGATCGGCACCGTCAAACTGGACTAAACACAAGGAACGCGCCATCCACGTTTAACCAGGTCCAAAAGAACCGCAACAGAAAAATCCACTAATCATGGAAAGCCATTAACGTGTGACAGAGTGAAACCCTCATAATAAAGATGAGCCTCTGTTCCACCCCAGAGAGAAACAACACTGAATCCACACTTCACTGCACTCCACAACAGCTGCAGTCTAGAGTAGTGTGGCTCGTAAACTGTGCTTGTTTTTGATTGGCTGATTGCATCTCTCTCGCATCACTGATCCCGTTCTTCGTTGGCCTGATTCAATCTCGGGGGCAGACAGTGGGGAGGGGTTCCACCCAGACAAACAGCAGGTCATCACCCAAAATCCTCTCCATTTCTTTTCATGCACTTCCTGGAATCCACCCACACCACCATTTGTCTCTCTCTAGCCCCCCCCATGTACTTTATTCCTCTGTCTGGGGTCGTTTACTTTTGTCCTGTTCCCTCACCCTCCCTTGCCATTTGGACGCGTCTAATCTCCCCGTCATTCAAAGAGAAGAGCAATGTTCAGTCTCCCACTGCTACTGGACAAGTTCATATTCATAAATATCCTTTTCTCCAGTGAAATGTTTTTCTATTGATACATTTCCAAGAGATTTTTGGTTGTAGCTCACACACTACTCCAACCCGACACCCTACTGCTCCATCTCTCTTTTTGGTTGTAGCTCATACACCACCCCAACCCGACACCCTACTGCTCCATCTCTCTAGTTCGGCCAGACACCAGGTCACAAGCTACTTCTCAGTACAGTAACAAAAGGCCTGACTGCACTAAAAATAATACACAAAAACACACTGGTCAGCAGATATCACCACCAACCACAGCAAACAGGACTCCACCAGACACTAGTAACATAACTCTTGCCCCTGGCATGGCTGTGGGGCTCTGGTTGGGTGGGGGTGAACTTCCGCACAGCTCACCGGCAAAGGCTCTCGAGATATTCTCCTTCTTCCACTCCCAGGGCTGGTCGTATTCCTCAGGGGGCCTCTCGTCGTCCTGGGGCAGCCGGCTCTCCCGCTCGTCGTTGGTAGGGTTGGCCCAGTGGCGCCCCCTGTTCTCGTAAGGGCTGTCATACAGCTGGAGGCTGCCTCGAAGGCCAGGGCGGGTCTGCTCCAAGCTGTGCTGCAGCTCTGCAGGGTTACAAAAACAACCCTTTATGCCTTCATCTTTTTTTTTTTTCTTTAAACAGTACTAGAAAACTTTGGGGGCTTCCTAAGGTCAGACAAACACTGTTCGTACAAAAGTGTTATCAAAGGGCACAATGGCGCTTAAAGAAATATGAAGCTCCTCAGAATTGAAAATGTTCCACTCCAGAACCAAGTACAGCAGTTCAGCTGGTGAGGACATTTCTTCCCAAAAGGCTTAAAATGTCCCACTGAATTAGACACCATTTTCCAAATTACAATGCTACCGATTAACTCAAACTACCCCAAGCTGCAGAGAAAGGAATTCTTCTCAGCATCAGACTTTGGAAAACAAAACAAAAGGAAAGGCTAAGCAGGAACAGAACAACAAAACTGGGAAGAGAATTCAACTTTGGGGTTTTTTCCCCACCTGCATCTTAGCTGCATTTACAGTGTTCAGTAGTGAACACGACAGAGCAGGACTCTGATAAATGCTTTCTGAAATCTCAACACATGGTGAAGCTTTTATGGCAATTCTCCATCCATTTCCTCGAAACCCGCCCCACCCCCTCCTGAGTGCAAACAACTTTACGCTAATGCTGCCAAATAGCTCTTCATATACAATTATAAGGTATGTTACGTCCAGGTTCACCAACTCACTGAAACCCCAGCAGGTGGTCTTGGAGCTCAACCCTGCTTTAAATGAACACCGTCCCTGGTAATGCACGTCTGAGCGCCGAGTGTCTCTGCTAACGTACATCTTCCTGTTGTGTACGGGGTATGCAATGCTGTGCTGGAGCTGGGAGTGTACCTCACCTGTAATCACTCTCTGGGCTTCAAAGGGCTCCATGTATCCGCTGCAGTTCTCTACGGAGCCGTGCTCCCAGCCGAGACGGGAACGTGGGTCAGGCCGGGCATCAAACGGGTCGGAGTAGTCTGCGTCGCCCACTGCCGGGGCAGACGGAACCAACTGGGGTGGAGGAGGAGGAGGAGGGAGGAGAGAGAGAGAGAGACGAAGCATTGTCTGAGGACAAAAGACTCAGGGTGAGAAGATGGAGCTTGGTAAAGGGAGGCTAAACACAGCCTCAGGGTGATGGTACAATACAAAAGGTATAAAAAAAAACATGAGAATGAAGAGATGGAGAGGGAGAGACAGAGATGGAGGGGGAGAGAGAAAGCAAGCGAGAGAGATAGAGATGTCCTACCAACCCTCAGAGCTTATCGCTAGTTCACACACACACACACACACACACACACACACACACAGAGAAATACAAAACCTCACCACATAACACTGCACGAGAGACATTTTGTAATGCCCGTGTCAAGTAGAGCACACCGATAATGGAAAGAAAATGGGAGGTTTTCTGAAGGAGAATGCAGGTGAGGAGGAAGAAGGAAGAGCAAGACGGCGTTGCCGTGCCGTGGCACGTGCCAGACGAAGGTCCCAGAGGCCTCCCCCGCATTCCGCGCGCGGGAACGGAGACGCACAGACGTCTAGACTTCGAGCGGGATACGGAGCCGGGTTGAAGCTACCTTGCCAGGCTCAGTCAGCTCTGCCTGAGCTCTGCTCACGTTCCAAAGCCGCTTCTCCTCTGGCGGCCTCAACCGCACCGCCACGCCCGACAGCCAATCACAGCTCAGCCAAGGAGTCAACATGGAGAGAAATGGCATGGAGGTGCGTGTTCGAACAAGGAGAGGAGGAGACCGTGAGAGGGATCAGCCGTCATATATTCACCCACAGGCAGGATTGCGGTCGTTCTGCTTTTCAAAGTACTCATTGCTTTGAGTTTTTTTTTCTCTCTCTCTCTCTCTCTCCCTCTTTTTTTTTGGCTCAAGCACTTTGATGAGGTGGTTAAGATTGAAGGTTAACAGGTAAACAAGGTTAAATGATGATACGCTGAGCTTCAGATCAGCACTCTATAAAGTAACGAAGGCAGTCTAAGCGTGAGAGAAAACGTGTGTTTGAAAACACCGCAGGCTTAAGTTTTACATTCATCTCACAGACTAATTTACAACAATCTCCCCGTCTCTTGGTTTAATACTGCATTACCTACAAAAGGATAATTACTAGGTAACATACCACAACTGCCACTGTGCCAAGCTCACAAAATAGCATGTGTGTCTGTGTGTGTGTGTGTGTGCGTGTGCGCGCGAACAACAGTGACAGAGGAACAAAGCAAACATGCCTGGACTCTTTACATGGTAATACGTTCCATCTAATCCAATTCAAATCAAACTGTGTGAAATAAAAATTACAGAGTTTGAATATACAACCCCAAACCAAAACACAGTTCCTACTCTGATCCAAAAGAGTCCTTAAATCCTAAAATGCGGGTCTGTGCTGACCACAGAGCGAGCCTAGTGCTCACCACAAACAAAATCTCAGTGCAACAGAATCTCTTCTCCTCCAATCTAACCAAACTTGCCCTGCACTGCCGGCTAAACTCAGACACACGACAGCCTACTCTGAGCAAACTGCAAAAGTAGCTGTGGTCTCGTCAGGGACACTCGAAGAGAAGGACACGTCTCACGGCCTGGACTTTGGCACGTACGTACGCCGCCAAATTCTGAATGGATGAGCGTCTCTGTGCTATGGAGACTGGCCAAACACTTCAATCCAGAAATCCCCACTCACAGTAGTGATGGGCACATGGCCCAGGAGGGATAAAAACAACCTCTCAACAATCAGCAGTTTGCACTCTTACAGCCCTGGGACGACATGTAATATGAACTCAACTGCACTGACTGACAAGTGTATATATTTAAAACACATAAGTAGGGTCATTCAGCTTTGACGGGCCTTTAACTGGAATTAAATTACCTTCACAATAATGCAGTTTATAAAGTGTAGTAGAAACTATATTAAACTGAGGTACTTCACCTAGTGTGGGATTAATTATATTAGCGTTAAGGGAACTCGTTTTTTTCTCCCCGACTGCTAGTTGATAAAAGACTGGAAACGGTGTGGAAACCGTAGGGGGAAAAAAAAAAAAGTGCAACCAGGACTCACGGGGGCACGCGGCTCCTCGTAGGACACGATGCTCAGGGGGTTCTTGCAGCGAACAAATTCCTGAGATTCCACTTTTATCAGCCGGTGTTTGGGAGACACGATCTTGACCTCCATGCCGTTGGGCAGAACTGTTCCGAAAGCTGGAAATGGGTTGGCGGTCCCCGAGCCGTTCTGCGCCCGGTTCTCCGAGGTCTCGTACGGGTCCTCAAAGTCCAGTTCTTTCTGAGCGCGATAGGCCCGGAGGATCTCGCTCTCGGTATAGTCGGGCTTAGGAGGCTGTGGAGGTGCTTTTCTGCTTCCAAAATTGAGGTAATCTTTCAACCACTTTGCCATGGGTCTGCGCAAAACAAACATGCATAACATCAAGATCAACTGAAGACTGAACGGTTAGCAAAAAAATTGTCTTCGCAAGCAGAAAGAGGTTCGTGAACATTCGCATGACATTTACACGGATCGTCCCAGCAGGCTAAATTAAAAGTTGTATGGGTTACTAGTAATTGCACGATTTCTGTGAAACTTGGTAAAACCCCCAAATCATTCACTATTCTTTAGGATAGGATACCTTTGTCTGTAGTGGTCTTATCGATACCTTAGAGTACCTCACTCCTCCTTTTGCCTGGAGTTGTCTAAACAGAGCGATGAAGAAACATGAAGTTTAGTTTAGCAGAAACACTGCATTGGTTTTGTGCAACCAGCTAACCCTCCAGGACAACGCCTCCAGAGCACGACCAGCCCAACCTCTCAGCTACATTATTTCATTTTGTAGATGTTTAACGTGCAGGGTGTGGATGATTTGGTGAAATACTTGCTTCCTCGACTTAGCTTTCGAGATTTTCCACCGCCAGGTATCGAAGGTTAAATCAGAAAACCTGTGCTTGCACTTATGATCCACCTCCCAGAAAGTTTCACAGTACCAGTTTAACGCTGCTAACCAGCTAACGTAGGCTAGACAGACCGCTTAAATATTTACCCGTCACATTTCTCTTAACAAACCAAACCAAGCCTTTCCTCAAATATTTCAACAATTTACAGACCCGTTATGAAGATTTAAAAGCAAACTACACTTCCCCCTCCCCATTTCGCCAATGTTAATAGCTATAGTTAGCGAGCGTTTTGGGTCATTTCTGTTGACCATGCTAGCTAGCAACAAGCTAACCATGGCGTCCTATTCGAAGTAATTCAAATCGGGAAAAGCAGGAAAATGCAGATTATATTGAAATGAGCAAATACCCCTTAATTGCAATTAACGATTTACGTTACAACTTGCATTTCTGCACATTCAATCAGCTATTTAACATCCATCCGACCAGCTAACTACATTCAGCTTTTGTGACAAACCTCATAGACGTTGACATTAAAGAAATAATAATAAAAAAATAACCCCAAATCACATTCACTTGTTTACTTAAAAACAGACCGAAAATTCATACTCTCTACCCACCATCCAACGACTTACCATGGCAACGCTTTAAAAAAATGTTTAAAAAAAAAAAAAAAACTACCGAACCAACTCTCGTGCCTATATCCCCGGTGTACCGCGTGCGTTTGGCTGCGTCTTCCTAACGAGCAACGTTATGGCAGACAGCTGGTTAAAACGAGCGGCGCTTACTTGAGGCAACGATCTTAATCTCCGGCGAGTTTAATCCTCTTTGTCCTGCACTGTAACGCGTTTCCATTGAACACGTCGCCGCATTATTTTTGCATTCGCGACATGATGACCACGACTGTCATGTTTCCCTTTGGTCATTGTTTCAGATGAGCGTAAGAGACGCACAAGGAAAACAGCTGAGTCCTAGTGTCAATACTCCTTATCCCGAGAAACCCTAGACTATAAATTACACATTCAGCCCAATGAGCGGGATTTTAAAGGTTCGTCGAGTGTAGGTCCAGGACAAGGTTTCGTTTCTAACCAATCGACCTCGAGCAACTATTGTTAAATGCGCTGTTGTCTCTTACGCTTCGCAACAGTTCATACCTCCCACTGTGCAGATAAGATCCATTTAATCATGGTGGTTTGGACTTACGCACCATAATGAAATTAGTATCCTAATGTAGTTGAGAAACAACAGTTAAAAAAATAAAAATTAAAAAATTAAAAAATCACACACCACACATAAGACGCAGAATATTTGTATGCGAGTTCTAAGTTACACAAAAATAAGTTTGCTAATCTTTAATCTTTAGGACATGGTGATTTAGGAAACTGCCAAGTTATATCTGAATGTGGAAAATCTGAAAGAGGGAGATACAATCAGTTTAGAGGCGGCCTTTTAAATATGATTCTTATACATCTGTACATTTATACTATTCAAAACCTGCATTTCTGAGGAAACAATCAATAACGGGCCAAAAGCTTGAAATTATTCATTTAACCAGAATCAGAATATATTCATAAATGATGGCATATTCAGTAAAACTGCCCATTTACAAAGAGGTTTCCTTGTTTCATCTTGTAACCGTCCTTTTTGCGTGTGGCGTGTTCTTTTGCACGCTTAGTCGCTGTTGCTGTCGTCGCTGTCCGAGTACGCCCCCAACAGGCAGAGAGAGGAACTGCTTTGGGCAGACGGGTGGTTGCTGGTTGTAGCTGCCGCGCGTGCACGTGCAGGTTCAGGAACAGCTGAATCATAACGATATAGGGACAAGAGGAGGGGAAAAAAATTAACACATACATGTTCGTATACACATTTATTTCAAATATCAGCATTTTAGCAGTAGTGGTTATTTCAACACAATCTAGTTTTTAGATTGTGGAAACATTTGGATTATTTCATGCCACTTCCAGTGCCATAGTTCATAGGTCAAAGGTCCCACCTGTAGCAGTGTGGGTTACAGCTGAAGGCTGCTGTGTTGAGACTGGGGGTTTTCTCCTCACCACCAGTGACCCCAGTGCCCCTCTGCCTCCCAGTGCACCAACACTCCTCTCCCAGCTCTCCATTTTCTGCCGCTTCACCCCAGCTGATGATTGGCCCTATGGGGACAGAGAACCAAGGGATAGGGAGCAGTGAAACATCGAGTTTTTCCTCAACTTTATGCAAATTAGAAGTGAGGTTTGCTGGATGGCAGCCAATCAGCACTGCTTGGTGCATTTCATCTCGTCACGGCAACTTACAAGCTCAAAGCAGTGATGTGACAAGATGAAAGACAGACGCCCACATTGCTGTGTCAGGTTTTCTTGTCCCTTGACACAACTGTGCAGGAATACAGAGGTGTTTTTTTTTTTTTTTTTTTAAAGTCTGAAATAGCTGATGCTCCTTGACCAATAAAATTGCTCATGCATTTAGTGACACACCTCCAAAGCAGCCTGCAGAAGGTGAAACGAGTTTCACCACGCTACAGCGTGAATGTACCATAACACAGTTCAACGTATCTTAGCCTGTGTAGAATCAGCACTGAAAAGTTAGTGCAACTATCGTACGACGTGTTGAAAAAGGTTGGAGTATGACTGTGGCATCACTGACAGCAAGTGTGAGAGTCTCCATACCTTCGTGTCTGGGCCGCTGTCTGTCGTCAGGATGTCTGTAGGTCTCTCAGCGGAGTACTTGATCTGCTGCTCGCTCCCGTTCTTTTGGTCCTGATCGGAGTCGGAGTCGGAGTCCCTGAGCCTCTTCACCAAAACCTTCTCTAGCATCTCTCTACAGACGCACAGAACAGACATGCATGAACGGATGCAACAACTTGGACTGTCTGGGTTGGAAGCCACCGTAACAAAACACAATACTAATATTTAGAAACATTTCATTCTACTTGTGACTCACTTGGTCTCCCTCTCATCCTCCTCCTGCTCTTTCTCCCTCTGTCTCTTCTCCAGGTCCCTGTACTGCTCCAGCATGGACTCGAAGTCCACCTGTGCCTGACGCTGGTTCAGCTCCTTCAGCTCCTGCAGGTTCTCCAGAACTTCCATCTCCAACTTCGAGTCCCGTGTGCGGTTCTCCAGAACCTGGGGGGGTGGACAGAAGAACGGCACATTGTTTAAATAACTGAACCTAGGACTGTAAACTCGGGTGACCTCGTGAAAGGATCTGGGTGTTTAGTGGAAGCATGTCATTTACTTTCACAGTAAACTAGATTATTAATTAATATGGTTCATTACGACATGCTCCCTTTCTGCGATTGTGATTTGCTTTAATGCTTATGTGGTGTAGAAAGACAGTGTACATGTTGCCTGGCATATTCAGCTTTACCTTCATTGGGTTATTTAGCTCTTCTTCCTCTCGTTCCCTCTGAATTTTCTTCTCCTCTTCCTCAATCAGCTTCTCAGCCTGAAAGTTTCGCGTTGCCCCATGTTCCATAGCGTAGTCCGTGTTCTCTGGGTCTGTCTATTCAAGAAAGTAAACAAACACGTATACATACGATCGTAAACACTACAGAATCTCTAAGAAAAGCTGTTCACTAGGTTTCACAAAATCTCACAAGCGTCGGCGACTATAGCAAAGAACTACAGACATTTGCTTGGCATTTACAACACCACCATCCTGATACCTGTGCTTTCCTAAGGAAAGGTAACAATTCACTGGGCATAACAGGCAAGAGGCCCCTTCACTTACCTTAAAAGTGATCTCTGCCAGACACCTGGTGCATTTAATATAGAAGCGAAAGATAGGAAGACCCATGTACTGCTCATTCTGCACAGTTTCTTTCCGTGCGTTGAACTTCTTCCCTTTGTAAATGTACTCTCCACATGTTTTACACCTGAAACAAACGTCTTATTTAGAACCACGAGGAATTTGTACATACAACCCCCCCCCCCCAAAAAAAAACATTAAATGATTCATGATTTGTAGTACAATGTTATCCAATAAAGATGCTACTTCTCCAGTGTCACTTGCCTCATGTTGAACGGAGCCATCAATCTAACCACATACTGACGGTCTTTGGGCAGTTTGAGTTTGGGGATTTTGGATGGGTCGAAATCTGGGGGATAGTATTTCTACGATAACAGAAGAAAAACATTTCGTTAGCACTGAATGCTAAAGACTTAGAAAACTGTTAATTCAATACAACATGTCAGAGTACTGACACACATCTATCGGCACACATTACTGAGCTAGCTAGCTACGTTACACAGTATAGACAATAAGTAACCCCTTTTAAACTTTTAAAAAACTAACACGTCTGACCACAGACCAAAACAACGTTAGCAAACTAGCTAGCTACACAGCTATCTTAGCTATCCCACACGTCCCCACTGGCTTGCAAGCTAAGCTAGTTAGCAAATGTAAAAACAGTCCTTTAGGTTTCTCAGTTGTTAGTGTCATCAGAAAATGAGTATATATATCAATCCACTTACATTCAAAACTTTTCTTTCCGACATGACTAGCGCTGTTCAGTAAGAAACAGATCGTAGAAACAAACCACAAGGGTCGAGAATAAATCTGCCTCCTTATCAGTCTTACTCGATTCCAGACGTTATTTACCGCTACTGCCATCTATTGTTCGGGAGGAAAAACAACAACGCCGGCGCTTGCAGGCTTTGCTAGAGAGAGAAGAGGGCGCAATCGGATCACGTCTGAATGTTGACATTCTTTGCCGATGTTGCACGGTGTTTTTTTGCGTGACGTACAAATACTTTAGATATATAATATCTAATTATTATACGTAGATTTCTAGATTTCGCCCTCTAGATTTCAATCTAGAAGAATCACCTTTAAACATAGCGTTTATTATTATAATGTGCATTATTACTTAGAATTTACGCCTTTGTATTTTTGTATGGATGTTGCTCATATCATAAAATTAAAATAAAAATTAAAATATTTTGCCAAAATAAGAAGAACGAAAAAAGGAAACAAATCGCAATAAAAAAAAAAGTGCTGACTAAAACATATGGTCAGTAAAATAATGCAGTTCTTTCACTCGCGACACTCAAGTACTCCCAGTCACCTAATCAGCAATTACAAAGAAGTATGTGAAAACACACTACTTGTACGTTACTGTTTGAACATAATCACTCACATTGATAGGACTGCGAGCAAATAATTGTACCTGGTGTGCAATACTCGAGGTTTTCACTACCCGCACTTTAAGGACAAGCTCAGGTTTGAGCGCGTTTTCCTCCCACTCTGCTGTTCTGTGAGCGCCTATTTTCTGAGTTGCGCGCACAGCGACCGCAGGATGTTTTGAGCGCTTCGCGGCAGACGAAATAAATTAACGTAAAATAACGTACTGGATAAAAAACAGACAGGTCGACGCTGGTTTTACTGATGTCATTAATAAGTGTTACGGTATGTACAGCTAGAATAACGGTACCACTGTTCAAAACTCTGAATAACTAGAGAAAAACGTCTATTTGGATGCATTAACTGTAGACAAATGCATCTGGAAGCCTCTTGGGTGAATTAGAATACTGTGCGGCAAACAATTTAAGCTTTCAAAAGTCGTCATGGCTTCATGCTGAATAACCTTTAGCTGGGGCGACATCAAATAATTTATTTCAGCCTACACAATGGATTTATTTTGGCTTCTGGAGTTCCTACAACATTCTGCAAAGTGAAGACAACGGAAACTAAACTAAACTGTGTACGCCATGCTGTGATTATCCGAGTTTACACGTGAGTAAGACCATCTTTATGGCGGATTTTCGGAAACAGATCAAATATAGTCTTACACAAAGTTAAACAAAACAGTAAATATTCTCATTCCTGTAAGTTGTCTCAAGCCTTCCACAACTTAAAAAAAACATTGGCTACTTGTGAATGAAAGTGTCTATAATGTTCCCAAACTAGGACGTTTTACATTCCAGTGGAATTTCAACAAAATGTATAAATACTACATGCCAGCAAATGTGCTTGGCACTGGTTAAAAAAAGGCAAGAATAGAAACTGACTAGCAATTAATCAACAGAATAAATTAACAGGAAAGGAGAATGAACTTTCATGGACCCCAGCCATCACTGAAACCCTGGTAGGCTTCTGATAGTCTTCCCCATCCTCACCCTCTATCCTCACCCTCTATCCTCACCCTCTATCCTCACCCTCTATCCTCACCCTGTATCCTCACCCTCTATCCTCACACTGTATCCTCACCCTGTATCCTCAACCTCTATCCTCACCCTCTATCCTCACCCTCTATCCTCACCCTCTATCCTCACCCTGCATCCTAACACTGTATCCTTACACTGTGTCCTCAAAATGCCTCTCAAATAATCTCACTTTAACATATCTGTATCTGGGAAACTAGCGCTTCCCTGTGCTATGAACTGGTTCACTCCTCCATGAACTATGGTTCACTTCCATGACTGTACCATAGCTAAAATGCTAACAGTGTCGTCCAATACTAGAACTGTCATACAACTAAAATACTGCAGCTTCAAATGTAGACAAAGGAATTAATGAATAAGAACTTCAAACAAGAGACTCTTAATTCCAAATTACAAAACCAGGCTGTGAGTGTTTTTACTACAGGGCGGTTTATCAAAAAGCTTAGAGACAGCTTCCATTTAAAGCTCATGGGATACAAACCTGCAAATTCATGTTTGATAAAAGCAAAGCCAGTAAATTCATTGATTTAAAGCTATCTGACCTAAAGCCCCATGTTCTACTGAGTTTAATGAAGTGTTCTATTAAAAACCAAACCAAAGGAACCTGTGCACCCGGTTGCCTTACTTTGAATCTTTTTTATTATTGAGCAACCAATGTACATAATGGAGAAAGAAAGACTCCATCATTACGGGAACAGCGGTGAAACACTGCAGTGTCAACATTACATCAACATGACAGGGTTTTAGTAACATGGATTTGATTCCAGGTAGAACCCACACTGAAAAACTACAATATATATGGAAGTCACTCTGGATCAAACCATCTGTGAAACACTGTGAAGGCGGAAGAGTCCATTTCCTGCTCAAACACCTCTAAAGAGGAAATACCTCAACGCTGAAAGTGTTGATTTTGATTACAGCAGGCGTTTGTTCGTTTGCGTGGCTAGTAATGACTGAAAGAAAGGGGTGATACGGGTGTGTGTGTGTGTGTGTGTGTGGTAGAGAGTGAACGTATGTGAGTGTGAGGAAAAATGATCATGATTTATCTATTATTTGGTGAACAATATTACTTAAGAATAAGTTTCACATCTTCACTGAAAGAGGACTGAGTGCATTTCAAATTGCATGTAAAGGTATTTTAAAAATCTATAATGAATGATTTCAGAATGAATTTGACAGTTCACACTGAACAGCAGGAGAAGTAGAAAAGCCTGTTATGGTTGTAGAACTATAACGAGGATGTTTTGTTGTATTTTTTTCAGTCAGTTCTTCTGTTCAGCCTTTTGCGCAAAATAAACAAAAAGTAAAATGCAATCTGTTAATCCAGTGGAATTGAAACACCGTAAGGACACTAAGATTAGAAATTAGAGACCCTCTTTACACAGTATAGATATGTGTGATATCTGTGGTAATGACTTATTAGGGAAAGCAAATCCTTTCTGAAAATAAAAATCAAAAGGTCAAATCGGAACATGCATAAATTTATTAAGGAATAAGGTACGTCCCACTAGGATATCAAACTATTCCTTTTTTGTAAGACTAAAATAAAAAAAGTATACTAGATTTGACACAAGAGAAATACCCCCAATATTTTATAGTTGGAGTACAAATCAAAACAATGATTTTTAGATGTGTTAATCAACCATTGTTCATGCCAAAGGGAGAGGATTACAACTCCCATTAACTGAAAGCATACGCTCTGTAAACTCAGGTTTCTAAACGGAAATGTATACAGATAAAAAAAAAAAATAAATTTCACAGATGTATGGATGAACAGGTGGTTAGATGGATGGAGGTACCTGGGACCACTGAGCCGGCAAAGAATGACCAATTATTTATTTAAAAAACAAACACTTTCTGTGCAGATGAGCTGGGACAAATGTGGGATTTTTGTAGCCTGCGTGTTTTAAAAATGTCTGAATGCTGTGACTCAGAGAAGGCTGGTGTTTCTGAACCTCTTAACTAGGGCTCTCAGCTGGTGCCTTTAGCAGGATAACGGTGAGTGGGAGCAGGCCTCGAGGTGAAGACTTCAGAACATGTCAGTGTGGAAACGGACTAGAACTTTCTCCTCTGTGCCACAAACCAGCCAGAGAACACGTACCAACCCAGCTTGTGATTTCAAGAGCTTTGAGCTTTGAGAAGGGTTGTTTCAGCACTATGTACCAAGGCACCATATCTGGTATCTCTCTCTCTCTCTGTCTCTCTGTCTCTCTCTCTCTCTCTCTCTCTCTCTCTCTCTCTCTCTCTCTCTCTCTCTCT